>JABJVR010000016.1:10330122-10423191 GCA_025773905.1 Chitala chitala | reverse complement strand
CACGCACACAGACCCAAGGCGGGAATTGAACCCCAGGCCTGGAGGTGCACGGCAACAGTGCTAACCACCACGCCACCATGCCGCCATGGTGGGGTTATCATGAATCACTATTTGATTTAATGAGCAGACAATCAAGAAATTAGCCAAGAGGAAGTGGGTTAAAATCAGGAAATGATTGACAGAAGCATCCAGGAGACCACCATCCAGTTTTACTGACTGCTTTTATTTCTGAGATGGGAAACATGGCTGCTGAGAATGACTATCCTGTGCTGACCTATAGCACTTTTATAGCGTTTCCTCCAAATCTTAACCTGCATTCCCTTTCATTTGCAGTGTTGATAATGAGGTGCATCCATTGCAGTTTATTTATGTCCTGTAAACTGTGTGAAAGCAGCTGTTAAAAGGTGCCTCTAATGTTGTAAATTAGTAAGTACATTATCATGAAGCTGCCTATCAGGAGAATATCAGCCTTTCAGTTTTCACCTGCTGCTCAAAGTGCAGTTTTCTTCACCATTGAGGTATGAATCTTAGCATTCCTGCAACCTTTGATATTTTACCAATCCATCTTCATGATAAATATTGACCCACAAAACCAAAGTGAGAATAGTGCAATACCCTTTATTGTTCAACTTGGTGATGGATTCCACAACAATGTATGGAGCTCTTTCACAGCTGAGCTGCCATAACTAAAGTGATCTTTCTCAAGGAAGATGAAAATAGCTAAGTCACGAGTTGTTCTTTAAATTGCTCCTTTATTTGGAGTGGATATGTTTGTGAAAAAAACAGAAAACATTTTTTGAATTTTAAATTGCTTTAGTGATCTATAACTGTGTTAGCTCAAAACTGTAATATCATGGTTTTATATTGTTTTGTTTTTTGTGATATTGACTTAATGTTTTTAATAACACTTCAGCTAGCAAAGTTACTCTTTACAACATTGATTTATCGACATAAATTTTGTAATGTTCAAAGTCTCTACACACTAGGGCTTGTAAAACGGTACGATTCTAAATTGTCCATCTTGAGTTGAATCGCATCCTTTCACTTTGCGCAGCTGTAACTTCCACATGGATAGGGGGATTAACTTGTTTCCACACGTATTATGTACAGCATGCAGATTAGATTTAGTCATGTAACCTGCCTGTGCAGGCTTTAACGGATTTATATAATCTGTGGTGTTTTTGCAGACTATGGAGTAAAAACAGTTGGCTATCTTCAAATGCACATCTTGCTCAGATTTGATTTTTTTCCCATATGTGGCGGCTCCTCCCGTTACCTGCAGCCCGTACCGTCCGTATCGTTCACGTTCTGCTTTTGATTATTCACTTATTCCTGTCTCCGTGTGAGAAATGTTTCCTGCAGCTTGCAGCCAGAGATAAACTGATTAGTGATTTAGTGTCCGGCGGTCCGGCCGCGCGCCATCCAGTAATTCAGTTCATCTGCCGCACGCCGCATGGCTCAGCCCGTAATCCACTCTGCCGACGAGTCCGAGACCCCCCTATCGTAAATCCACACAAACCGGGGGAAATTGCTAGAATGAACACCTTTAAAACCGAGCGTGATATATATATTTTTTTAACTGCCGGCTGGGCTGGTGTGCCTATCGTGATGTAGGGGTGGCGGGACAGTCATTCACAGGTGCGCCAGAGTGGATTGTGTGTGTTCTACAGTAGACTTGCTGACACAGTTCTGAAAGTGTGATGGGGGCGTTGGGAGTTGCAAGTGGGTAGCAGTAATAACAATTACGATGGCTTCCAAAAGGTATGTCCGTTCCCCTCCTGTGACGTACTGCTGTCTGGGAGAGCGCTGCGCCTTGGTGTTTACCAGAGCCTCCCTCAGCAGGTGTTTTGAAGTTTAATTTGAAAACAACCCAACAGTACTAATTCACATGTGTGACATCTCTAAGATGGGTTCAAAAGACGTTTTCGATATACACATTCATCAAAATATTATATATATATTTGTTACATAGCTGAGTAACTGAGTGCATTAGTTTCTCATGAGTAATTCTGTGTTGGTTCTAGTTTGTCATGGCAAAGTAATACGTTAGCTATCTTTATTATTTTACAAGTAATACTTATACAGAAAAAATGCATGCTGTAGCATAAATGGCATAAATAGTGGCATTTGTACGATATTGTTTTCAACAAGATAACTAATGTCATGCATATTTATGATGTGAACATTTTCAGTGCTCTAATATTCCCATAAATGGAGGCAGTCAGAAGGAGGTGAAAGTCAAAGGTTTAAGACTGCAGTTCAGGCTCTCTGAAGGTAAAAAGGTCTTCTATACAGCAGGGGGGCTATGGACAGTGGCCATTGTTTGTTTGTGTATGCTGGGAGCTGCCATTGGTAAGGGAATTTCTGGGCTGCGAGAAGGATTTACAGTAAATGTACCTGCAAGACAGGGCAAAATGTCAGAGTCAGCAGAGATGTGACAAACAACAGCAGAAGCAAGTTCAAAAGTTTTTCCACAAGGTAATAATTTCTGTACTCTACTTATGTATTTATATAATCATACATATTTCCATTTTTTGCATTAAATGTCACAGAATATTAACCTTTTAGGTCTTGAATAACCATGTACATTCTGAATAAAATATAAAGTAAATGTATTATTTCAGATCTCGCTAAATTAGAGGTCATATGAAGGACCTGAAAGCTTTAGCAAGACTCTGTAAAGTGCTGTTCTGCATAAAATGTGTTTTGTTACCTGCTTTTAAAAATGCAAATTTGTGTTTTGATTTCTTGTTGGCTGAAGTGTTTTAAATTCATTGATAGTTATTCATGTCATTTTCTAAAAGAATTCACTCCATCAATTTTGTTTCAAGTTTCAATTTTGATTTAACCTTAAATCTTATAATTTTTGTATGAATATATATTTTGTATTTTTTTGGATAAGTAATTTTTCTTAATTTGTGTATTTCGTCCTTGAAACTGCCTTAAAGTAGTGGCACACTTCAATTACGTTTGTGTTTCAGCCTCTGAGCATTTCTAAATTTGTCACAATGCCACTTATGCATACTGTATTTTTGTACCTTTTTCCTTGCCTGTGTTTCAATGTTGACGCACAATAATTCTGTGGAGTGGTTTGTGCTGAATAAGTTGAAGTGCATTATGGCTAACTTGGGTTACCCAGCATTCCCTTTTCCAGCAGTATCCACTGAGTCCTGCTAAACATTATATCTACTTACATCCTTTGTCATTCACCCATCTCTCAGACCCACTGGTTTTCCATGCTTGCCTTGATGATGTTTATCACACTAAAGCGCTGAGATCTGGGCAAGAGCAGACTGGCCACAGAGAACGTACCTCTTGAGGTGGAGCGCTTTGAACATTTTCTCCCTTAAGTGGAGATGATTGTATGTGGAAGCAAACAAGCTGTGGTAAATTTTCATCCAGAAGAGGAGACATTTTCCACGTCAGTGTGAAGAGGCTTAAGTGTACATTTACCCATAGCAGAGAGCCTTAACATGCAACAATGGGCAGGATACATTAGCTTTTAAAAAAAAAAAAAAAAGGTGTGGTCTACAGGACGCCATCAGCTTTGACACAGTGGTGAGATTTAGCTATGTATTCCCGAGAGGCTCTTTGTGTGCTCAGCTGGGCAGTGACCAGACTGTCTCTGAGAACCACAACTCCACTAACATGCGGTTTGGATGGCTACCATAGCCGAACTGTTATACGTCCTCTTAGTGGATGACAAATTACTCTGATAACTGTGTTAGGTTAGAGAGTTGCAGGTCTTAGTGCGTCATTATTAAAAAATACATCATCAACTACTGCGTATGTTTTCAGGCGTCCAGGCTATCCTGGTAACTCCATACTGAGGAGGTTTGATAGTGGAATAAAACATGTTGAAAACCACAGATAAATACAGAGTAACTAGAGTTTAGTTGACATACTTACTGACTCATTCTGTGTAAAATCAAATGAATGGAATTGATTGGAAATAAATTTCAACCACAAAAAAATATAAAACACTTTTATAACATGACCTTGCAAACTTACTGAGAGAGCTATAAGGATTAAAAAATATACATTTAATGTTATATTATTTAAGCATGAGAATGCTCAGCCATGGATTGTGGGTTACAAGGATACAGGATTGTAAAAAAAAGAATGTGGTAAATGGTATGTCAAAACGTGTTTATTCTGTTTATTGAACAGAGGTAAAGTTTGGGCCTATTGTCAATTTACATTATTGTCTAGACTAGAAATCCATTTTAAATATTATTTATTCTGGTTCACCTACTAAGATTTTCATCAGAAAAATTTTCTGAGGTATTCAGAAATGCCTATATGGCTGAAAATTCCTTTTTAAAATGTGTGCTCAATCTCCTATTTGAGAGATTCAACAGTCTGGACTGATGGCGGGAAATCAATACTGAGCCTGTAACAGGAAGAAGGCTATGCTATTCAGTTCCGTTCTATTTAAGGGACTGAGCTTTTACACAGAGCAGTTAATGAGTTTGACATGAAAGGTGACACCATTCCAAGTCGGGCTGCTTGTCAACGGGCTGTTGAACATTGAGGGAATAGACAGTGCGTCGCAGCGAAACGAGCCAAGCAGAGTGGTGCGGCGTGGACCAGATGAGGAACGGCCACTGCTTATGTTGTGACACGGCGTTCCTCAAAACAGTCCAGAAGCTCTCAGGAAGTTGCCTCACAAAGTGCTTCAGCGTGTTTGGGCTTGGGACGAGAAGTTAAAGGTGCCACCCAGGCGCTAATAACTTACTCAGAACCCCTCCTAAACCTGCATATAAACAGACAGTAAACGAGGCAGAGACTTAATTTATACTGTGACAGTAAGTGATGTGCACTCTGTGTAATTTTCTCCCTGCAAGCCCTCTTCACTCTGCATTTAATAAGTAATTTTCCCCCAAATTAAATCACTGACTCTTATTACACAGACACCAATTTTCAACTTGAGGAAATGTTCAGAGTGATACGCGACAGAAATTGCTACCCTTCATTTTCATAACCACAAACAACAATGGAAAGTGTTGAAATCAACCCTTAATCCTTTCTCTCCTCTGATAAGGCCTAGGAACGATGAGAACAAATCAGGTCACAAATGTGATTTTTATTTATTTATGTATCTATTTTCTTAAATGTGAAACACATTATGTTCGATTGCTACCTCATCTGACACAGAATGTGAAAAACAGATTTAACCATCATATCATAGATTGTGCTCAAATTTCTGTTCAGTCAATGTCAGCTAGAGGTTTAAATCAATCATTTCAATATTAGTTATTCGACAATTATAATAGCTTTTATTGTCATTGTGTAGATATTTGTGTTACACATACATCACAATGAAATTTGTTCTCTGCTTTTAACCCATCCCCCTGGGGGGAGCAGTGGGCTGCCACATGTGGCACCTGGAGGAGCTAGAGCTGTGTGTCTTGCTCAAGGACACGCCTGGCAGCTGGGCTGGGTTAATAGTGAAACGAATGTTGTTGGTTTCCTTGACATATTCAGAGTTGCACTAGGTTTTTATAGAACTAGCAAAAAAGCTACAGCAAATATGTGACCCGAGTAACTGTGAAAGTTTACATTAATGTATAAGATACTGCAGGAGGAAAAACAACAGTCAGTAGTGTCTGGTAATTATAATCCAATGTCCTCTGTTTAATGTTCAGAGCTGCATCATTTCAGGAATGGGCAGCAGCAAAAATAAGTAAAAATATGCTGAGTAGAAAAAGTGTAAACTGTGCATTTTTTTCTCACGTGCAAACAGATGAGCTTTTACGAAGCGACAGTGACTCCAAGGTCAAACTTTCAAATGTTTAATACATGATAGTGCTAAGTAATGCAATATGTACTTTATTTCTGATGATATGTAAAAGAAATTGGAAGCGATGAGTTGGATTTGATATCCTGAAAAGGGCTAAATAATAAATACACTGGGAATGAATTATGTATGTGTGTGCTCTGTCTTTCAGAGGACAGCGCTAAAGCGTATTTTGATTTACAAAACTGCGTTTTCCTATTCCTCCCCCAATTTGCCCCATAATTCAAAAAGTGTATTGCAACAACACAAGGACCTGATAAGGAGTAATAGCGAATTAATGGCAATGGATTGTTTAGAAAGGAGGCACTCTAATGCGGAGTTTGTACCGTGAAAGTCCTTATCATAACAATAGTGATCAGGCTGACTCCGGAGCCCTGAGGCTGAGCAGACCTGCCCAGTGATGAACTCCCCTGAATGAGAAAAGTTAGAAATATCTCACGCGCTTTATACCCACACCACTGACAAAGAGAAACCAAAGGCAAAGAGCAAGGCAGTGCCTGCTGTGGCATTAATCGAACTTTGTGTATTTACAAAGGGCTGTTAGTTTGAGATGGAAGAATAAATATGAAAGAGAGCCGTCACTGATTGTGGTATTTTTGTATTTACCACTAAGGCTCTTCTGTTCTGTGTCCCTGGCTTATGTGTGTGATAGCTGCTCACTGTTTTGTCTACCTGCGTGTTCTGTTTATAGTGTTCTCACGTTTTTCAGAGTGCTCTGGAAAAGCAGTTAAAAAGACAGCATCTACACGGTTCCACATAATTATAGTGTGAAAATACAGATACACACACTTGTGATATTCCACATATAGTTTAAATTCTCAATACTGGATTTGATGTGACAAGATGCAGATCTGTTCAGGCACTGCAGGCATAAGCTATGTAACACAACATGGGGTCTGAAAGGACAGCGCGGCGTTTCAAACAGACCACTCACTGTAGCTGTACGGTTTGTGTCTATGTGTCAGAAAAATGGTACGGCAACACCTCCCCAGGGTTTCAGACGTGGCTGCACTTTGCCCCAGGTCCTTCTCTGATGGCCACAGGAATGTAAGTGGCCTGTGTGTAGTGAGCTGCGTCCCTGAATGCTCCTGCTGGTATGGGACCAGGTTCGCTCGACCGGATTACATCAGCGAGCCGCGGTGCCGGAGTGAGTCAGCACTGTGCATGACGGTGGCCTCCGCCAAGTTTTTGGAGAAGACTAACAGGAGTGATGTAAACACCCTACAGGTATAAATAACAAGAAACAACAGGGAAAAAAAACAGCACAGGAGATTTCTCTCTCCCGCTTCTGCTGTGAGAAAGCAGGAAATCAAAGGTGTGTGATGTGCGTGAGCGGGTGTGTTTGAAAGATCCGTGGTGTTTGTGAGGGGGTGTGTTTGAAAGAGTGCACCATTGGAGAGGGGGTGTGTTTGAAGTGTGGTTATGTAATCCCCTCCCCCACTCGGCTCAGGTTCCTTATATATGAATAACTATGCTGTGTGTTTGCTTCTTCCTTTGTGCCTTCAGACCCTATGTGTTCATTTATTAAGCTCTGATATGTTTACTAACCACCCTCTCCGATGTGTGAATTTCACAAGGTGTTGATCTTTTTGGCACAATAAATTTAGATTTTATAAGGCTCTGTCTGACTTTTATAAATGTACTCACCTAGATGTGCGTTCTTCTCTGTCGTTGACCTCATTATATTCTTGTTTATGTGTGTTAATTTATAAAGTCATTTTAATTTGTTTTGAAGTGGACTTGGACCAACACTGATTGATCATATTCAATGTAGTAGGAATTTAGGATGAAATAGTACAAGTTTTTTCACGTCTCTTTTCCTGATGTGGATCACAGGTGATTTGTACTAGTTTTAGTGAGTACCCTCCTCCATCTGCACTGCCCTGCACACAGGGGTATACACCACCATTTTACAGCAGAAATGATTAATACGTGAAATAAAATCTGAATCTGGAAGGGACAGAGGTGATATTTTAATGTAAATATTTTAGTGTATAGAGTATTTATGTTTAAAATCTTCTAGCAGACTTAGCTTTTTGGATGGTTGCACTGCAATTTAAAAATGTGTTAACTGAAAAAATCAATAATACACGTGGGTTGTTAATATTTAGATCAGAAAAATTATGATGATTTTTGCAGTGTGTAGTCTTCTCTGGTTCTGTTCCAAAAATGTTCATGGAAGTGTATTTTGATTATATCAGAGGATGTAATTTTTGAGGAAAGTAAGGAACTGTCTGCAGCTGATGAAAATGCAGCTTTCTTTGGGTAGGCTTGAATTTGTGAATTTGTTTTCGTTAAATGGAAACAAAACAACCAAAGAGGTAAAAAAATGTATGTAGTATAATATGTGTGATTTTTGTGTATGTCTGTTCATGCTTGTTTATTTTGTATTTGTTTTCTTGTTGGAAAAAATAGAAATGTTAGTTTGCGTGTGTGTGTAAGTGTGACAGGAAAGGTTTTTGCGCATACATGCTCACGTGGAGCTCAACACGGTCACGTAAATAAGCAGGAAATTGGGCTGGGCAGGTTTTTGACCCCGGTCACCTTCACACAGCTTGGGTGGGAGAAATCACGCCTACTTGTTCAGTTTCAAAAGCTGGATAGTGCAAGCCACCAAAGTGACGGGTTCCACCCCTCATCCCTCCCCTACACTCCCCCATACGTTCGATGGCTCGGCAGAGGATGGACAATGATCTATAGAGCCATTAGGATCCAAAACTCTTGAGCTTCCAGCTCTGATGCTATTAAATAAGGGCTTGTGTGAGAGCGCTCATGAATAAAACAGAGAGAAGGTGATTCGGTGACCGTGGCCTTTATGTGGAAGTGAAGGGATGCACATTGGTCATTTTGATGGTTTGCACTATGACATGCTTTGGAAAATACAGGGCTTCTGGACATTAAGCATTTCTGATGAGCCCGCTGCCTTATGTGAAAGCCATTTGAATGCTTATGCGTTGACAAGGAGTGCCAGAACAGTGCTCTGTGTTGACTAAGCACTAATGTAAAGCGGTGTTTTCATTCGAAGCCATCTGGGTAGCAGCTCTACTTGGCCTGTGTGCCCAAGTCACCAGGTCCCACCAGTGAAATGATGCTGCCTTGCAACTGCAGCTTAAGGATGTGAGTGGATGAATAAACGATGCAGAATGAGATGTGGATTGCCCCAGCGGATGCATAAATGAGGCAAAGTGCTGGGCTGCAATGCAGATAATTGTGCCTCCCTTGTGGGTCTCATTAGCTCTTCTGAATGAACAGTGGCATTACCTCAACCCCCATCAGCCACCTCAGTTGCTACCCAATGTCACTGGTTAAAGCAAGGTGAAGATGCCTTTCTATAGGAGGAGAGATCAACTGGGGCAGTGCTCCTAGCAAGCCAGCAACAGAACCATAGACTCCAGTGGGCAAGGGCTCCAAGAGGAGTGTGACGGAAATGGGGTGCAGATATTTCTGGTTCTGTGATTTTGTGTCTTGTTTCATGGCTCTACTGGCTATCTTCCAGCCTCTCACTGTGGGTGGATGACGCTCCATCAAACAAAGCCATGAATCTTTGTGTCGTTGAGGGCAGGAACATTCTGTCTCCCTTGGTCTCCCATTGCTAATAAAACTCTAAATCAACTAGGTTGGGGACCCTGCCAGCACCTGATCAGCTGATTTTTAACAGCAAGCATATAGTCACACAAGAGCTATAAATAACAGATGGTCCTGGGTGACAAAATGTAGCATAATTACTGAAAAGGTGATGGTCTGTAGACAGGTGGGAACGTCACACTTCCTCTGATTTCATTTGTGGTGATGATAAACACTCCGTTCCACAGGGAGAAAATTATTCTTGAGACGGTTCATTTCTAGCCCCTTATTTAGTATTACTTAATTTAGTAAAGAGTTACCAAAACAAAACGTCTTGTGTAGGAGCATTCATTGTCATTAAATCCTAAACAAAGCTCAAGTATTTCTGTAGGACCTGGGATTTTGCAGCACTTTGGAAAGTGATGTAGATTCATTCCGCCTGAAACCCACAAGCAGCTTTACCTAATTTTAACTGCTAAATAAATAAATGCAAATATAAGTATGGATTTGATCTGAGAAGTGCACTGTCATGCTTGATTTCAGCTTCTGCTTGACTGAGCGAATGTGTCTAAGAACTATGTTTCTATGCACTAAAAGCAAGCGGAGTGCAAAGCCGTGTAGTCCACTTCCTCTGGCTGCACCGGCTCTCATGCTTATGCTTGTGTAAGATGAAAAATTAAGCAACGAACAGCGGGTGCTGCGTTTCTGTCTGACAGCGAGGCGATTGTCTGCCATGCATGTGCAATCGGATGCCTCTCTGCAACGCCATTGTCTTTGCTCATGCATAAATAAGCCCCTGTTGTGTTTGTGTGCCAGAACTGTCGCCGTTAGGTGTTCTGGAAACCTTCCATATTGTTCCTGAACAACCGAGGGGATAAAAACGTATCTACTACCTACACTCACAAATAGTGAAAGTGACAATGACAAACTTTTGTCCCTTTTTGCTACGGAGAATTGTCCACCTTCAATAAACAGTTTAAGAACTGTTTACTGAGCAATTAATGTGTAAATGCAGACATCAGAGCATCTAAATAGAACTGTGCTGACTTTTCTCATATACATGCTTATGAAGATGCATGAAAATTGCAGTGAAATGCCTTTGTCTGACACTGAGTTTGTGCTTGCGTATATAATTATGACACCACATTCTGACTGGCTGTTTCCCTTTGCATCATAAAATAAGCCTTGTAGCAATTTCTCTTTGTATAAGTACTTATGTGACTGAACAAGTGTGCAAAAAAGAATGTTGCCAAAAAATAGTGAGCTTGGACCAACCACTGAAATCTCTGTCTCTGTTGAAGTCTCTGTTTGTTCCTTGTCTTCTTCCACTACAGCTTCAAGTGTCTACTACAGATCTGAGTGGGAAAGTGGTGGAAGGTCCAGTTGATCTGGAAGTATCTGTGATCGACCAGAATGACAACAGGCCCATCTTCCAGGAATCTCGCTATGCTGGGGAAGTCCTCGAGGGCTCTCCAACAGGTAAAATGGGCCCTTTTCCCTTCCTTTCTCTGTGATGGCTATAACAATTGGTTGGCTTAAATGCTTGAGGTGATCCCATGGTAGTGACTCTGACATCAGCATCCCTTGAACTTTCATGTTACTGAGTGAGTGGAGGGAACATCACTTGTGCCCTGAACGTGGATTATTTGTTGACATTAAGCCTGACAGTTTAATATCCAAAAACGTACACCTGCAGAAAGTTCTTCTTTACACAACTTTCGTCTGATCCATTCAAAGAGAGTTCACATAACTTGGGGCCAGAGGCCATAGGTGGAAATTTTATGACAGTTGTTTTGGTACTTCTCTTCTAAGAATTGTCACAGTTCTAACCTCAAGCTCTGTCCTGATTTGTTGAGGGATTGTAAGTGATGAACTTCTATATAAGCATATTCAGGTGAAAATGGCTGTCATGGTTGATTTTTGTTTTTTTCAGGATTGTTGTTTCTGCTGCTCAATAAATCACAGTGCAAAGTAAACCCTGTTAAGAGTCAATAAAATCCTGTCTTCTTTCCAGTTTCACAAGTCACAGAAATGAGAAAGTCACTGAGACGTGAGATTGTCACCTCCCTCTCCCCCTCCAGTCCCCAGCATCCTGATCCCATGTTGGCTTTTTGTTGGTCGCCCCGAGCGGCTCGATGGGGCTGCAGAGCGATGCCTAAGCCCGGGCCCCTCCCACGTCACAGTGTAACGGCACCCCTGGTACCAGCAGCAGTAGGGCATTTAGAGGAATAATAAGCTCATTCTCCCCCCAGCACAGCCCACGATAAAGCTTTGGAGGTATTACAAATCACTGGCATAATGAGACACCAGAGATGCTATTACCACTATCTTTGAGGGCCTGCCTTCTGTTGATGCTGTTAACCCATAAACAAACATATTAATTCACACTGGCGAAAGGGAAGGGGAAGCCAGTTCACAGAAAAACAAAGAAATAAGAAAATGGACTTTAATTGGTCAATTAATGGTGTGCGGCTCTCAATGGTGGCAGGATTCCACAGCAATAAAGTTCATGTTGTGTTCAGATCAATGAAGTTTACCTTATGAGACGATAATGACATGGCACCTATTTAGAAAAAGAAAGCACCCATCTAGTCTAACTCAGTTTAGCGCTGCAAGTTTATCTAATCAGTCGACAGCAAAATCAAATTCTCCTCAAGGGCTTAATATAATTACTGGGGAGAAAAAAATGTCTTTCCAGCATGCCAAGGAAATCTGGAAGAATATGAATACCCCCTTGGCAGAGGTTTATTGTGTTTTGAAGTTTGGAGAATGAAATTTAATAAAATAAAATTAAATAAATGATTTTGTATGTGAATTGCTGCCAAAATTGATGCAAGATAACCATTTATGGCACCTAAATCAGGGCTAAAATGTGATCTTCCGGCAGGATCTTTGAAATGCCTTTATTTTACATTTTAGTCAGGCATCTCCTCAGGCAGAAGAGCAACAGCAGGCAGGGCAGCGGGGCTCCTTCGTGCGTCAGATTCTTGGTATCTCCAAATGTGTCAACAGAGGCCTGGATTACGTATCAAAGAGGCAAGCGGCAGGGATTTATCAAGCGGAACTGTACTGATGGATTGATTTGACCAGGCGTGTCATGTCACAGGGATAATGGGAGCAAATACACACGATCCCCCTGGATATTTTATCGATGGATGCTGCTCTCCATGATCCTGGGTCTCAGGAACGTCAGTGAGAACTTGGTGCTGGCTTATTTTATCTTGGTGACAGCAGGGGTTGTGTGCATGCCCAGTCTTGGACTGAAACATGGAGCCACCAATTGACACAGTCATGCATGTTTGCTCTGAAAAGTATCAAAGCATTTCCTTGGATGAATGTACCAAATCTGTTCGTGGTCTTGAGTCAGGTTAATTTCGGTGCAGCGTGGCAACTCTATTGCTGTAACATTATCCGCGAATGAAACAGGAGTCATTACTGCCTCTCATTCCGGGTCTCAGTCTATCCGTGTGAGTCGTCTGTGTCGCTGAGGCACTAGCTTGAGCTGCGTTTGTATGTGCAGGTGCACACGGCAGGAGGGCCGGAGGCCGGTGGCTCCGTGTGCGCGAACCTCCCCTCGCGCTGCATTGTCTGTGCAGGTGTGCGCAGTTGGAGTGGCACGGTGCTAAAGCACGAATCATTTTAGCTGAGACAATCCCTCCGTGAGTTGCATTGACTGTGCGAGTATGTGAAGACGGGTGTGCAGGTCTCCGCTGGCATCTTCCTTCCCTCCTCTAAGCAAAGGTTGTTTTAGTGATTGTAAACTCCATCCCTTCAGTGGTATCTGAGTACTGATATGTGACTTATGTAGGTGGGTGGATTGGATGGGTGATTGTTTTGTTCCTTTACACTGTGTTCAGTTAAGAGAGGAGTGTCCTTGCTCCGTCTCGTGCCCCGCTACACATGGCGGAAGCCGCAGTCATTAATCACCGCTCTGAATGGAGCTCGTCAGCGAAGCTTGAATCAAGCTCGTGTGTTTCTATGAGGGCAAGTAATCAGGCTCGAACTGCGCTTTCTCAGGCTTGTAGTACTACTGTGAAAGCATGTGCCGTTGCCCGTGGTGGAAAAAATGCCTAGATTTTATCGTATTCGTCGTTTTTAAGAGAAGAAGGCACATAAAGAGCAGAGTATAAGGTGTATGGATGTAAGCAATCAGTTGTATAATGAGGCGAAACCCAGGCAGAGTGTACAAGAACTACTGCCATCTCCAAGTAAAGCTGACACTTCTCTGTAAAGCTGGACACTTTAATGACCTGCTAATGCAGGAAATAGCTACTGCTGACATGTACCTAGAAAATGATGCTGTGTATTTCACCTTCTATGAAGAGGAGTGACCTTTCACCTCAAGGCTCAAATAAACCTTTTTTAATGCATAGCATAACTGCTAATTAAAGTCGTGGTATAGTTAACAGTTTTGATGGTATGTTTATAAACTTTTTTTTCATTCAACCATTCAGACTTTGTAAAATAAAAAAAGTCTAATTTGCAGTACAAGACCCAAATAATATTGGTCCTGACCAGTTCATAAGCCAGTCTTGTCTTTTTCAGAACTAGCTGAGCATTCCAACTCTTCACAGTGCAAGGTTTAACTCCTGATGCTAACAGGATTCTTATGTTGGTGTTGTCGGTCTTATCAGCAGTAGTATTTTACAGTAGTGTGTACTGTGTGTACGTTATGTGCATTAGTAATTACCCAAGTTCTAGGTTTACTTTTATTGTCATTGAGTCTTTCAATTCAGTTACAAACCTTTCAGTGCTGACCATTGAAAATCTGCAAAGATAAAGAACACAAATGTATACACCATAATTTTAGCACCAGCTTAGATGATCTCTATCACGTCCTCCATTTTCCTTAACAAATCGTGATGTGTGTTGTGTTAAGTAAATGAAAGCCACACATGAGTAAAAGTACAGATATTTCATTAGAAAATGACTCGAGTTAAAGCCACCCATTAGAACACTACTTAAATCTGAAAGTATCTGATAATAACTCTGCTTATGTATGAAGAGTAGTTTTCCGGTAAATGTACACAAACATTGAGTCAATGCTAACCAAAAAGCAAAGAAGTCAGAATTTGTAGAATTCTAAATTTTATTCTGTAATGCTTTTTTAAGCTTCTTAACACCTTTTTAAACTTCTTAACTTTAATTCTTAACATGGCAAGACCTACAAAATAGAGCCTACATGGTATTGCAATATACATGAGGCCTTTAAAACTTAATGAAGTAATAATAACTACCTTAAGGTCAATAGAGATTAAAATGGGGATCTGGGCCTTTTCAACAGGGGACTCCACCGAGAGTATTTTGAAATGGTCCCAAAATCAGTGTTTATTATTAATGTTTTTGATAATATTATTGTTGCAACAAACAGACATATACGTATTTAATAATAGCTGTCTGTCTCCGAGCTTTTGAAGTACATATTATGCATATTCAGATAAAAATCACGATCACCAGCATAGTCGTGATAAACATGAATTTTTGCAGCCCCACGTTACGTTATTTCACTTAGCCACTTGCTAAGTTCAATAGCAAACAGAAAGGGAAATGTCACAAACGGTTGGAGTAAAAGTTGACTGAGGTGTAAAAACTGAAGTACAGATAACTCCAAAAAAATTCAAGTACTGTAAAGAAGCAGTATTACTTCTCTGTGTGTGTGTGTGTGTGTGTGTGTGTGGACTTTTTTATGAATTTTCCTAACAGTTCTCAGCATGTGAATTGCACTTGTGCCTGAAGGGATATGTGGGTAGTTTAGTTTTCTCTGCTAACTAAGCGGCATGGTGTGTAACCTGTGTTGCTCATGTTTGTGTTACATTGTGTGCAGCGTGCTGTCTAGCATGCAGTGTGTTGCAGAACGTGTGAGTGTGTTGCAGAGTTTTGTGCTCTGGCTTACATGGGAGGCTTGCATGCATTCTTCTGTGGTCCTGTTTCTGGCATTTTCAGTTTTTTTTTCTTGGCTTCATGCTGTTTCATTTTACATTTAGCTTTCTGTGCAGGGTGTAAGGTGTTGTTTTGTCACCTGGCACTGATGCAGGTGTCGCGTGGCAGCATTGTGCCAGGTTGATACGTGCGCTTATTTGCTTGGGGGACAGCAGCGGGTAGAGTTGCAAGGGAGAATGTCACAAACATTTGACATTTCTGCACCAGCTGATAAGGCTGGATGCCAGAGTGAAGTTCCTGAGGCAAACTTTCTTTTGATGTGTAACCCCCCCAACTTTTTTTTTTGCTATGTTTCACACATTCCCTCATTTTCCATCTCAGCTGCATCCCCCACACCCAAATTTCTGTTAATAATCCTTGACTCTTTAACATTCAACCTCTATCTGTCAACGCACACGTACCATTAATGAAGTGTTAATTTATTTTCTGTCGTATTAGCATTGGCTTTTTTTCTAATAGTACATGTTACTTATCTCTGGATTGTCACATGGATCATCAGACCCAGAGCACCTCTAACAACCTAGATCATTGTTCTGTCAGATCCAGATAACATGCATGTAAAATCATAAACATGTTTTGCTCTTTTTTTTTTTTGCTCGCTGAAATTGTAGATCCTGGAAACTTGAATTGGTAATTGTGAATTCCTTTGCATCACGTTTATGTTGCTGGGTAGTACAAAGAATGAAACCGTTAGTCGGTCAGCACTGAAATTTTGCCTTCAGTCACCATTTCTCTTGTCCATAAGTCAGAAGCTTTCTGGCCACAGGCCTGTCAGGGAAAGAAGGTTTCACGATAATTTGCTTTCAAACAAGAGTAGTTCAGCTGTTATGTAATTTTTTTTTCTTTGATTCTATTTATGCATCATTGCCAGGACTCATCTAGCTACGTAGTGCTCATCATAGAGTCTGGTTGTAAGTGATTTTAGAGAACAGTGACAGACTAAGAAAAGCAGGATTTCAGATTTAAACTGTTAACAACACAGTTTGTGTGTGTTTGTGTGTGTGTGTGTCTGTTTTAAGAATAATGGTCAAATGAGTGTTCTAATAAAAAGGAAAAATGTCCATCTGTCTTTAGTATCCAAGCAATGTTTACAAACCTGTAAAGACATATGAAGGAAACCCTATTCTAACTGAAGCTGATGAAGGGTAAATCACAATGCAGATTTCATAACATAAATCATTTTGCCTGTTTTTTTTTTTTGGTATTATTTTAGTTCTCAAAATCTGAAATTCTGTCAGAGCTAATTAGGACTATTGGACTTTTTGTCCAAAGTGAAAAGAACAAGGAGCTTTCCTAAAATTTTTACCATCATGAAGATGGAAGCAGAGAAAGACACGAAGTGGAAAATCGTGTCTTAGGCAAATAGAGAGTATTAAAGACTCTGAAAAATATTGTAAGATTTTCAGTCTCCGTGAAAGGAGGTGGGGAGTGTATGATTTATTACAGTGCAGTGTTTGGCAGACAGTCCGAATCAGGACAAGGTTACAGTGTCTTAGAATAAAACAGTATCAACACATAAAAGGGAAGAACAATAAAGAAGCAATTTAGGAGCAGGCTTGAATAAGTAATGAAATCAACAGACAGAAAGTAAAGCTGACAGACAGGCATGTCATTAATTAAATTAAATTTAAATTCACACAGTCCGGCAAGTGCCTTAACAAGACAGTCTTTCAGTCATAGTTAGCAATAGTGAACTTGTTTGTGTGCATGTGTGCTGTGGAGGTGCAGCATCATGGTTACCTGGTTGTGTAGTTGTGTGTCTTGTATGGGGAACTTGTTGAATTTTATGTCAGGTAGCATTGCAACACATGGGTTATGGTCACAGAATCATAATCTGTTGGTGATTGCTCAAAATCCCAGGAGAAATCATGATCTTACATTAGGCAAAACTTGTACTGTGATGTTCCTTTAGTAAAATGATTGGCTGTGTAAATGGAATTTAATAGTTAGTTGTGTTTCATCAGTGTCCAAATGCATAAATTACAAGTCTGCAATTTGCTTTGCGTTCATCTTAAAAGTTTATTTTTTTTTTATGGAAAAGAGCAGAGCTGATTTACATTGTTCAAGGATATCACAGCAGCATCCTGATTATTGTACCTGCAACCCACTGACTGCTGTCCTCAAGCCATCTGTGTCATCAGCTAAATCTGGAAGAAAAGGGAGACCACTGATGGAGTGCTGTGTGTGTGTGTGTGTGTGTGTTCTGTTTTATCCTTGTTGTGGATAAACCATCACACACACACACACCTGATTGAACTTATCTGTTTTTGGGTTTTGCTGACACTAAATAAAACCTTCAATTTTTTCTTCTCTGCTCACGTTGGTCTGTTCCAAGGTCTCCAGGAATCGAACCCCAGGCCTGGAGGTGCGAGGTGACAGTGCGAACCACCATGCCACCGTGCCGCCTAATTTTGTAGTTTGTAATAATTTATTTTAAGCTGCAAAATGGCAGAAAAGTTAATTAAGTCTACAGCAGACAGTGCTGGTTCCTGGCTCAGGGCAGGGTGTTAGAAGAAAGCAGCGGCAACCTGCATCTGTGTTCCACTGTCAGGACTATAGAGATTCCCTTCTCAACTATAACTCCCCCATGTATGTCTCATTTTCTATGCATACTGCAGATCAGACCCTTGAAAGAAAGAATTGACTTTATTTTCTTTTTTTTGTGGTTTGTTTTTTGAAACATTCCCTGGGAAAATATTTGGTTTGTGCATTGCATCATCAACTGATATAATTACAGACCTCAGACATGCCATATAAGTAACAACAAGGATACAAATACAAATATTCATTTTAAAGCAAACACTACAAAACAATGATATACACTCTCCATTCATTTCCCAACCAGTTAACCTGTACAGGGTTACTAGTTGCCTGGAGCCTATCTGCAAATATATAACTGCACTGATTAACCTATTCCAGGCAGCCTACTAACCTATCATAGGATGGACATACACATGTGCACAAATGGCAATTTAGGGGTTTATAATCCAGCTGACCACCAGGGCTATAGGAGGAAATCAGAGAACCCAGAGGAAAACCACACAAGCATGGGCAGAACATGCAAACTCCACGCAGAGGTTTTAAACACGTCACAGAGAGCCATATTCAAGCCCACAGCCCTGGAAGTGTGTGGCAACAGTGCTACCCGCTGAGCCACCGTGCAGCCCGTGATATACAGTAGGTTAACAAAATAACAGTAACATCAGTATGGTATATTACATTAATAAGACATGGTAAAGAGAAATGCTGCTCTTTGCATTGAAAACAGCTTCTCATGTCAAGTCTTGAACTATGTGTCATTGGATATTGCATTGTTCTTCCTTTTAAATGTGTTCAGTTCTTTTCAAGGAGGTGGAAACAGAGCTGGACCGTGCCTTTTTGCTACTCTAGGCAAAACAAAATTGTGTTGCCCCTTCGTCCATGTAATACCACTTTTATTGAGGTACGGATGATCAAATGGACAATCTCCCACTTTCCTGAATATTCCAATGCCTGCCAAAGCCTTCACACCAAAGCACTAGGACTTTAAAGTCTCTTCTCAGAGAGTAGTAGAAGACATTTAAAATGGGCTGACCCACAACAGTAAAGAATATAATTAAAATACCTGCAGCTCAAGCACCTTCCTTTTCTGATAGCAGCCGTGATCGAGCAGATGTACAGTAACGTTAGTGTACTTCTGAGCCAGGAGGCGTCTGTCAGCAGCAATGAGAACACCGGGTCAACAGAGAAACATGAGTGATGACCAAGATGTCTCACTTTGACATTTGTTTACAGTGAATGACAGCATGCCTGCACGAGTCTAGATGAAAGAAGAGGCTTAAGGAACCACTAGGAGATCTAGGGAGTCAACGCTAAAGAAACGCTGAAGAAACAATGGAGGCTTTTATTTCCTGTCACAAGTTGTGGAGAAGCATCTGTGTACCTGTTCTCACGCAAGTGTTCTCAAGAACAAGAGTGGCAATTGTTAATAATCAGCAACACAGGCTGGTGCTGGGCACTAATGTTCTTCTCCAGCCTGATATATAGCTGTCTGTTGTCTAAACTTAAAGATCAAATGCAATTGCTCATACTATGCTATAGAGAAAACAGAAACATTTATCTGTCTTACCTAAGATAATTTTATTTTAATCAAGCTTTTTAATGGACCACAGGCATGACTGAGCAGATTTTATGCTATTCTGTACAACAATATCAATAGGTAATGTATATGAAAGTTAGCATCGATTTGGTTTTTATGTTGCGTGTGTCATTGAGGTATTCTTACATATCGCATTGCAAAACCTTGTAGTGTGTAAATTGCTTAGACCGTTTTAAAAAAGTAGAAAAAGCTGTGCAGAGAGACAAAAAAAGCTTCTCAGAAACCATAACTCACCACCATCGCAGTTTGATGGAAACAGCAATCTGTTATATTGACAGGAGCAGCTCAGCTCACCAGAAACTACTCAGAGCGTAAATAGGCCAGCTGATCGCCAAGTCATTTTCAGAATAATGATCTAAAACGGATGAAATTAGCCAATGGGGTATTTTTAAGTGTGTTAATTATACTGAGGAACGGAACATTTTCATCCAGCTATACATGTGAAGGTGAACTGTATAGCCAAGAAATTCAGAAGGAACGTGTTGGTTAAACTTGCCCAGCAAATGCAGCCCAAAAACCAACTGTGGTGAGCACACTGCCAGATCACCATTATGTATTTATATTTTTAGCTAGGCACCCTTCCTTGCAGTGAGCCTAGGTGTCAGAGTGAATAGCATAAGTATGCACAAAGATGTAACATTTTATTTGTTTTTATTGGCGTAAAGTAATTTTGAGTAATTAATTTTTTTAACCAGTTGTTCTAGCTGTTAAGTAAATCAGCACTGAGGTTAATTACATGAAGCTCAGAGGATTACCAGCTGTGCAACTGGGAGTTTTTTTACACTGTTGCAGTTTTTTTTTTTTTTTTTTTTTTTTTTGCATGTTAATTGGTGGCATTGTAAATGCATTAAAATTTGTTTTAAAAAATTTTGTCCATAAACCCAAGAGAATTCTTGCAACACATGCATTTTATAATTATTAAAATAGTTTTTTTGTGCTTGATTGATAACTTAAATATTGTATCCTTTCATTTGCTGGCATTGCTTTTGAAGTTTGGACAAATGCGCGGAACGCATCTTACTACAATGGCATATGTTTCAATATAGACTGAAAATGTGGAGAACATCCTGGCATGCCTTTGTCTTTTATCAAGAGCAGACAATCGATCTAGAAATCAATCAAACAAGCCCTTCAAAACTCCAAGCCAACACGGAACCAAAAGAGTAGGCAGTTTCTCCTGTTTGAATTTAGTTAGTGCTGCATGATTTAATTTGTTTTAGCTAGCTGTATCTTTTTTTTCTTTATAATAGCACTATAGGGATGCCCTCCCCCCTTTTCCACCACTACCCACACTGCGCCAACTCTGTAGATGACAGGTAGGCTGAATTGAGAGAGTCAGAGGAGACCAAGATTGCCGGGCTCATGGAAAAACGCCATGGAAATCAATACCCAATTGGCAGAGAGACTTGATGAGGCGCTAAGAGGCAGGCTCACGGATTGATCACAAGGAAAAAGTGATTAGGCTTGGGTGACATTAATGCTGGCAGGTAATTTGTAGCATAATACCCAGATGTCTGTTCCCTCAAAATTTCCCAAATAGCATTTTAGGCTCTGTGAGACTCGCATGTTTCCCGTCTGGGCCTCTCGTCCCACGCTGGCATTTTATCTGCTGTTTCATTGTGGGGCTTTAAGCTGTGCAGCTCCTCTGTCACATTCATGGTACATGAAAGCTTTTTCTGCCAGCACTGATTACACTTCCTTTTTGTGCTATTTGTCATGTAATTTAGTACATTTTTACTCCTTAAATTCACATAGGCGCAGAAGTGAAGCATCAAAAATAAAATCGCAAAATGTTACGGCAAACTATACGGGCGATTTGCAGACACCGCTTCTGAGATTCTGTGCTTGAACTTTTTTACATTTGGTATGTCTCCTTTTCTGTTGAATAAGTGTGTTGGGGTTTAATTGAAATGATAGTGAAAGTGTTTAAGTTGAACTACCTGGCTGGAAAAAGGGTGGGTGACCTCTTCAAAGTGGATTAATGCCTGCTTTTAACATCCAACCACACACTTCACTCTTTATAGAGACCAGCAGTAGCTGCTCTTATTAACTTCAGTAACCTATGAGCGCACTGCTGCTGAGTTTGACCAGGAGTGAGGTAGACAAGTGGCACAAGACGTGATTTGAACAAGCTGCCATAATGGTGTTGTATAATCGTTACAATGTTAGCCTATGAACACTTTCATTAAAAACTCAGACCCTAGTTGGACCACCTACAGCATGTTGTAGAAGTCATCAGGGCCAGCTAAACACATGTAGGGAGGAACAGAATGTCATATGAGTTCTCCTGCAAAACTGTTTGATATGGATTTTTCAACTTTAGAATTTTTTCCTAGTTTTGTTTTTGTCCTTTAAAGAGGTCTCAGTCTCATTTCATATCAGCGTTTTTCATTAGCATTAATATCTGTTTTTATGTGACTCTGGGGGTGACACTGGGGGTTTCTTTACACGGAGGGCTCGCCTTCCTGGCACTCAAACATCGAGACGAATCCTGTAAACCCATCACAGAGGGCTCCCCCACAACATCTCATGTACACTGTGCACATTATTTATATCTGAAGTTGTTCAGTCTGGTAGTGTGTAGGCGTATAACACCTCTTAGATGTAGCAGAGCTTTTAAAATAGTTGTTTGGAGCACCTGTTCTGCAGTCCCTCACCTGCGTATATTTAAGCAGCAATTCGTGTAATCTGCAGCACACAAAATTTAGCATATCTGCAAAGCCTTTCCACACAAGGAGCTAATGATGGATCTCATCAAAATGTTTCCTCATTCTTTTGTTGTTAACTGGTGTGTGTGTGCCTGCTGTGTTTTTGTTGGTATGTGATGAGAATAGTACTGGTGTTTTTTTTTTTTTTACTGAGCCTCTATTACTATTTCAAGCCTAAAGGCTACTGTGTCGAACAGCTTTTAATTTATATATACAGTGTATGTGTATATATATAAACTGTGTATATATATATATATATATATATATATATATGTTTTCAAAAAAGAGGAGAAAATAAGTAATTTTCTTAGGGCATGCCTGTCGAACCTAACTTAAGAGTAACCTCTGCAGAGTAGAAAGGTGTGAAAACTCTCATTTCACTCTCGTGTTGGACTTGTGTTTGTGTTGCAAAGATACTTGGGTGCACATTAGTGTTTCTGTGAACATGCCAGATGAAGTGAACAGGACGTGCCTCCTCACTGTCCGGTTCATTGAAATAATGCATCCTTCATTGATTTTGTCATAATTATAAACAAAATAGCATGTACAGTAGTGAAAAATATGTAATTCCAATAAGTTTATACAGTTTATTGGTATTATTATTTATTAAATATCATGTGATCCACATAAAATAAAAGTTCATAACGTAGAAAAAAAAAAAAAACAATAATTGGAGCATAAGAATTGTTGGCCATTCTTGTGTTACTAGAAAACCATTATTTTTGTTTGTGTTAAACTTAAGTTATTTATGTCAGTGGGTGTTTTTCAGGGGTCATTCAGGTTAAGTACATCTCACAAGGGTAAAGCTGTGTAATCGTCTTTATATTTGAACTGCAGACATGGAGATGTTCGCTCCATTAGGTAATATGTTGTGTTTTCATCACCGCTGTTTAGCCCTGTTGTTTTTGTACGTTGTTTTGTTGTAAATTTACAATTAAAATGTCATTCCACTATTTTATGGGTAATTCATACCATATCGTAGAAATATAAAATAAAATAAAATAAAATAAAGGGTGCAGTTATTCATGGTGGAGTTTGTTTCTAAGGAGACTATTCTCTTGTCAAAATCTCAGGCTCAGAATTGTAGTCTGTTTTTCAGTGGCACCCAAATGTCAAGAGACAAAATCAAAGCTCTTTACTACCAGGCATTAGTTCTTTGTGCTGTGGTTGTGTTGAGTGTATACACTGCAGCTGCAGTGTACACACAGCGCTGTGGAGTTATATTTCAGTACATTCTGTAGTCCACCAAAAATCGGTTTAGTAGAGTTTTATGATTCAACTTTAGAAATTGTATTCACTGCACTTCTGGGATCCTCAGTCTAGGACTTTGAGAATGTTACTGGTTTGTGAATAATTGAGTTTGTGAAATAGGATATTGAGCCATATTTGTCCCCTGTGGCTGATTGTTGTAGTAGCTGGCTAAGAAAATGAGCCCAGGAGATAACCAAGACAGACTGTAACACAATTCCCATTGTCTCAACTGAACATACACTGATTTAAACAAGAGCATGTCTTAGACAATTATGAAGAGCCTTTCTCTCGACTCAAAGTCACCGCTTGAAGCATGCAATTGCCTTATTTTTATCAGTCCAGGATATGGTGCCTTCAAATGTTAGAGTACTATCAGCATTATTTAGGACCAAGAAAGAATTTAGGAGAATGTTCAGGAGGCGGTTGTTAAAAATGAATGACAGGTCATTGGAGGAAATCGTGTGTTCAGATCAGACATTTTTAATCACTTTTGATGTTTCTAGTTTATGAAATATATTAATACACCAACCTCCACCAAGGAGCACTGTAGACAAGTAGGAGCCAAACAAGGAAGGAGTTTGGCCTCATCAAAGGGATTACCAGAGCAATTAATATGATATGTCTTTCCTCAAACAAGCTTTTGTTTTGTGCAAAATCAAAGTGGCTCAGCGGTGGATTGCGATCAGGATTCATGTCTGTTTCATGTGCTGTTTACCTCCTTGCTCCCCAGGCAGGCCTCGTTACCTAGTTTTGTGTGTGTGTGTGTGTGTTTCCTGGGTTCTCTTTAACATACATTCTTTGGCTTGCTGCATCTTGCCCACTATCTAATAGGCAGTGATTCCTCAGAGAGCACCTTCAAGATACCACGTTTTGCATCATCACCATCATCATCACCATCATCATCGTCATCATTATTATTGTCATCCTGTATATTGTCTTCTCTGTTGCTCAAGGCATCACTTTATTTTTCAAGACGTCTTACAGTACAGCACTGAGGAGAAGATTTTAGATAATTGTCTTTTTTACTCAATAAGGTGTTAATATGTGCGTGTGTTTGTGTGTGTGTGTGTGTGTGTGTGTGTGTGTTTGAGTGTGTGTGTGTCATGCTGACAATTTATTACTGTAGGTCAATGGGAGACGTTGTATCCAGCAGCAAATAATGAGGTCAAAGGTTAAAAAAAATCAGATTATCGATTGAAGCCTATCTTTGTAGGTTTATTGGGGGTTTTGGAAAGAACTTCACTCAAAATTCACCAGTTTGTTTGTCCAAACAGAATATTATAGTACAACACAAGGGCTTTGGTTTTACGTTTTTCTGTCTGTTTTCTTTTTTGTCTTTCATTTACTTGTCATGTCTCCTAAGGCATATAACGCGTATGTTTTATGACTTCTGGGTAGTTATATAAAATTGAAGTTGGTTTTTGTTTCATTTCAATTTACAATTTTAACAGGCACTTTTTTTAAAGGTACTCATCTAGCATGGCATAGTACTTCCAGATTTATTAATGGATTTATTCATGTCATAACAAATCCTTAAAATAAAGTTTTAGCAAGTGCTGTTTTTCTTTGACTTCCAGCAGTATTTCCCTCCAGGTATGATTTCATCTGGCTTTGTTTATGTAATTGAAACCATCCAGCACATTCAATAATAATGTGTGGATAGGGAAGAGAAACAGAACGACATCTGGCACATTACAGTTTGCTTAATTCTTCACTCACTGCTGCTTGCCTTTTTATATTACTGTGTTCAATTTGTTCAAACAAACTGAAATATTAATGGCATAAATATGAGTGTTCTTTGTCCATCTTCAGGCAGGTTTCGTTCTGTAGTCTGAGTCTCGTTCCTCACAGTGATGCAGGGCTGGCTCTGTGATTCTTGTTCAGGTGGCGCTCGGTACACCGGCGCCGTGATGATGTATTGATTTCCATGAGGCCGAAGCTTGTGATATACGCTGACCTTTGATAAGTTGGAAAGTGCGATAGAGCTGGCAGGAGTAGACGACACGACAGACTCAACGCGTCTGTTTGGAGGAGACAGAGGAAGAAGGCTACGTTCGCCGTAGGCTGTTCAAAAAGACGGTACAGTGACTGCCATCGGCAACTCCGGAAAAGGTTGTAGCGCAGTGCCCATCCCTGCCTGCTACTGAGTTTGAAACAAAAGGAAGGTAGCACACACGTACCATCTGCAGAAAAATGGAGCAAAAGCACTTTTATGCTTTATTTCCAGTGATTTCCCTCCAAGCGAAGCCCTCTTCACTTTGCTGTCTTTCTAAAAATGTCTGTGGGTTAGATATACTCACAGATACACTGAAGGCCTCCTAGAGTAATGGCCATAATTTTCTTTCTTTCACAAGTGTATATTTTTCTGTAAAGGATGAAGAAAGTGATTGCTGGTGCGTGCCCCAGCTACCTGGAGTTAAAAGCAGGTGGGCTGTCAGACAGATAAAAAAAATAAAATAAAATAAATGAAACCTTTTTTTTGAACACGGTAATTAGTTGACAACAGATGAAAGATTAATGAGACAGAGAGACTGCTGGTCAGGTGACACTGGCAGTAGGAAGCAGGAAACGTTTATAACACAGATGAGGACCTTAATAACATGATATAAGTGTGAAAATTGTTTAGTGATACATTTTATCACTACTGAGAGCACAATTATCTTTAAAATCGTAAATTCTCCTGAGTCGGTTTGCTTACCACTGCCCATGAGCTGCGACAAGGTGCGTGATGAGAAGGTGCCTGCAGCAATGTTTGCATTATTTGTAAGCAAATGCGATCTGTTGTTTTGACATGAATAACATGGTCTGGAATGTATGCCTACTGCATCATTTATAATTTTCATTATAAATTTGTAAAATAATACAAAAATAAAACAGTGAATGTAGGTATATTTCTGAATTTTACATACAATGTCATTTACATGTGTGTTGTCATACATTTTGTCAAAAAACAATTTATGTGACTTTTTTTTTATAATGAATAATCTTATCTTGTCTTTTAAACTGACCACTCCAGGCTGTTCTGAAACCAGTAAATTATTTTGTAAGCATTTTTTTTTTCTTTTTGCAGTTTTTTTGCTGGTCCATAAAAAAGTCACTCTGAGAAAGACAAATGCCTGGTATGTCTGATGGAGTGAAGATGCAAGAATGGGTGTTTGGCTGTTTGTGTGACAGCTGAGCATCTGAATGACATGCTATATTTCTGACAACAGCTTAAGGATAAAACACTATCCAAAAATGTTTGTTTTTTGAAATTTTTTTTAAACTAGTTGTGAAATTCACATGAAGCCATGCTTCGTAGTACACAGTGACATATTCAGAAACTCTGTTGTACTCAGAAAACCATCCCTTCATCCCAGGACACCGAAGTTCAGAAAATAGTTGCTCCCCCTCCCCCCCAGATTGGCTTGGGCTGAGTAGCAACAGACTGGGGCTTGTGATGGCGGTCTTCCCGCTATTATCTTAGCAGGCTTGGGGAATGCCTCTGGTGCACCCTGGAGTCTGGCGTCAATCCCAAAAACAAAATCGTCACAACAGCACAGAGGAAGTGCTTCAGCACTTGTGACAGTGATGTTCAGTCTGGCCTCCTGAGCAGGGACATGCCATAGAACAAAGAGTGCGGAGTAGGAAACCTCTGCTCTAACTTGTTCTGTGAAGACATGAATAGAGAAACAGCAGTCCTGCCACATTAAAAAAATCACAAGTCGGTTTCCCCATCTTAACAGATTGTGTGTACACGTTTTGATTATAAGGGACAGGTGATGCAAATAGGTCAAAAAGTCAGATTCTAAAGCTACATGATGCTGAAACTATTAAGTCCAAAAACCTGAGGTTGTGACAATATCCTCAGGATCGCTCTAAAAAACATTGCTAGTGTTTGGCCATGTTTGGTACAAAATGTAATCATTGGTGAATTTGTCATAATGGTGTATAGGAGTGAATATAGCATTAAACTATCAGCGCGCGGAATGTGCTTACAACGAAAAGCATGTAAATGTAAAAGTGTTTGAGGGAAGAAGGTTGTCCCTCACAGCGGGACTTGGAAGTGCAAGGCACTGCAGGCGCTGTTCCTGTCTGACACATAAAACACACTTGCACACACGTGCTCACTCATGCCGTACGTGAGCGGCATGCGCTGTCCATGGTCCTGTAATTCGGCTGCCTCTGCCTCTTCTTGGACTATATCCAGCTCTGAGCACATTGTGAGCATTTGCCTCCTTTCAGTGCAATGGACAGGAACCGTGCTGTGATTCAAGATGGGTATATGACCTCTACCCTGTGCACTGAGCTCTTTAGAGAGGCAGTGGTGGAATTAGACGTGTTCAGTACCGTTGTTTATACTCTTCGTACATTACTTTTATAAAAAGGATTTTACTGTTTTTTTTTGTTTTTTGTAGGGGGACATTGTATCATTACATACAGTGACATACCATTCTTTTTAAATGTTATATTTGATTGGAACAATTCAGTGTAAGCACCTTGCTGAGGGGTACTATGCCAGATAATCAGAGTGAATTTGAAGTGACAAACTGTGTTCTTAAATGCAACACATTTTACATCATTCATATATAACACAATGATTATGAAGATTTTATGAAATCTGTAAAGAGACTGCATTTTACATGCTATATGTGAAATTAGCGAAAACCTTTACTCTGCCGTCCACAGTTTGGTTCTTGTTAAGTGCTGCTTTTTCTTCTGTAGGAGCTAAATTAGAGTCTGCTTCTGATTAATTCTGAAGTCACCATTGTATTCCAATCACGATGATTACTTCACACTGCAGAAAATTAGATTACGCCTTGTCGCACGCTTAACATCCGGGCCCTGACGAGGAGCTACAGTCCCACATGAATGTTGTCAGAATGAAATTTTGATAACGATGCAATCAGACCTCAAAGGTGGGATCTCGGAGGGGTCTTGTAAAAAAGGCAGAATGAGAAATGGAGAGTTTAAGGCAATTGGATGCAATTAATTTATTTTTTATTCAAAGAAAACCCTATTTTTTTCTGAATTAAATGATCCTCCCCTGCCCAAAAGTAATTAATGCTTTTCAGCATTGAGAGAGTGGCAATAATCTTGTGGTAGCCTGTTTGTTTCTCGCTGTTTGTTTTTCTTCTTGTTTTCAGCAATTTCAGCTTGCAGATTTTATGTATGAATGAGAGGTACTTGACTGCTCACATGTAAACACTTGCTACATAACCTAAGCTTTATTTTCATGACACTACCACTTGGGCCTGCTCTTGGTTTTCCATCACTGAAACCAAAGCCATGTAAAACCTCAGAAGTGTTATAATGCACTGGGAAGTGCTATCATTTACTTTTGTCTTTTCGCTTTGTGCAGAGAGACGGTGGGGTCAGTACATGTGAAGTGTAGCTTGGTCAAACTGATGGGTTTCTACATTCTCTGTGTAGCATCTTGTTGACAATTTATCATTAGGAAGAGTGTGTCTGCAATTGTGCAATTGTGTTGCGTCCGGTAAAAGAGTTTTCTATGGTGAGTTTCCTTAAGCAGTTATTTTACCACTTATCGCACAAACAAATGTGCAGCTCTTTTTTCATTTATTTTTTCTGTTTAATATTTAGTGTTCACTACATTTGTTGGTTCCTATTACATTACAAACACTACTTCAGGTATGCCTCCTGCTGTCACCTACAGTATTGCATCTGCCTTCAGATAGGTGTACTGTCTTAAATCTTGCCCCCTGCCTACAGATAGTTTCCCAGTCTTAAAGTAGACCCCCTGTCTGCAGGTGTGAGCTTTGCATCTTTGCCTTTTAGGTTTCCTCTTTGTAGTGATGTACAGCATCACAGAATAGTTTTTGCCTAGTCTTGGTAACTCTAAATTATTTATCTGATTTTCACAACCTTTGTCTGTTATTATGGATTTTTGTTGGCAAGTTATGAAGGAATTTGTTCAAATAAATGATTTGCTGATTGTTCTGCTCAGTTGTGCTCCCTGTAAATGAATCAATAAGTCTTATATATACTGTGTGTGTGTGTGTGTGTGTGTGTGTGTGTGTGTGTGTGTGTGTGTGTTGGTGAAACTTTTGCTGTTGAATTTTCCAGGGTAGCTTATCCACTACAAGGAGCAGTGAGGCAGAGCGAAGTTGACTGGACCTAGTGGAGCTCATCTTGTTTCATATTTCACTTTATTACATGCTAAAACTTATAACTTAGCAAGGAAAATTGCTCATGAGCCAGACTGTGACCGCTGCTTAGTCTCACACATTTGCATCAAATAGTTTTTACATTATTTATCTTAGCATGTGCCCAGAAACTCCCCACGTTACGAGTTTGGGTATTCGGATAGAGCGGTTCAGGTGAAGTGACTCTACAGAAAGGCCCTTGCAGTGCGGTAATAACCTTCTGGTCCATGTCCTTAAATGTTATTCTACACTCTGCTACTTCAGTCACAGCATATCGGTCAAGATCCAGAAGCAGAGATGAACATAATCTGCATGGCTCCATCTGGACATGTACCACAAACTCAGGCTTAACAAAACAAGAACACTTTTGCAAGTTTTTTCTTTAACATTTGCTTGCAATCCCCCTGCTGCAGATCACCACCTTTCTTCTCACTCCTTTAGAGACTGAGATTCTGCCTTTAAGTGGTTACAGTCACATATTTCATTTGTCATGCACTTACATTTAAAGCATGTGCGCTCTTTTTTTTCACCATGACAACCGTCTTTTATTCTAGATGTAATATTTGCCATGTTTCTGGAATGCCTGTCTTTAGTACGGGAAACGACCATCATACTAAAGCATTTTCTTTCCTCTTGATACAAAAAAAATGGCTGTAAAAACCGATAAGCATTTTTAGAAAATCATATGTAAAAGAAGAAATATGTGAAGTGCAGCTTTTTATTTGTTTATTATAATTATTTTTGCATTAACTGCTGCCTCAGCTTATATGTTGTGCACGGCATTTAGTCAGTCCATACTGTTTGTTTTGCCATGCCTTTATGCTACCTGTAATTACACATCATTTCTCCATCATAAAGAAAATTCATAACAGCCTGTAAAAATATCCTATGACAGATCCAACAGTCTAGAATCTGAGTCGGGAGCCTTTGTCATTCTTTCTTCTCTGTGTTGGTTTACTTCCAGCATAGCAGTTCTTATTCTGCTCTTCCCATGAGGGTGCACAAAATCTTTTTCAATGACAAACATAAAAATTATGATGTGACTTTGTCTGTGCCTTTACCTGTATGTTACCTTTTTGGTGGCTATGACTGTCAGTCGTTCCTTTATTTATCCCAATGGGAACCATTAAAGCTACCAAGAGGAAGTGTGTTAAACCTGACTGTGACTGACAGTACATGATAATCCCGCCCACTGTGGGTTTCAAAGCTTTATTTCTTTCATTACTGCCCAGGCATTTCTGTGTCTTTCATCCTTTTATGTCCACGTCTCTCCCTCTGCCGTGTGCATCCGTGTCACATCCATGGCCAGGCTTGCACGTTCTGCTCCTCTGTGCCCCTGCATCCTTCCTTCTTCTAGGTGGTAATTGAACACGTGCTGACAGGCGTGCAGGGTGCATTAGCCAGGCGTGTTTTGACACCACACAGCAGCTGTTGACTTCAAGCTGATTGGGTTTTTCAAACCCAGCCAATCCCTGCAGGTCCCTGGATTTCTGGAAGGTAGACGTAGGGTACGAGCTGTTAAGTCGGCGGGGGTTTCTGTTGTTTGAGCCCACATGCCAACATTAGCCTGTATATCTTCACAGTTAGATGTGACATGCCTGATTATTCACCTTTACTATTGTGCATAAAACCCTGGCCTGTGCTGAAGAAGCTGAACTTGGTTGTAACAATTTGTAACAGAAGATTTGTTCATAACCAACTTCTGCTCTTACATCACAATGTTACTGCATTAAGTTTTTTTTTTTTCCTGTGCTTTTTGTAGTCTCTGTACCAATTTCAGGTAGTATAGATAACTGTCTTTGGCTTGTCTCATTTTTTTTTTAAGTGATGTGGTTAGTGAAAGATATTGACATTAGATATGCACATTCAATGCAGAGCTGCTGCAGTGCATCATGAACTGGGAACAGTTTGATGTCCTTTGAGTTACTTGTCCCAAATACTTGTAATGTGAAATCAATATTGGGTATCTGACACAGTAATATTACATAAAACAAGAGTTAAACATTTACTTTTACTGACTAGAAGTCATGGGTACTGGTTGAAGAGCACGCTTGTAAAACTGTGTGTCATTTGTCACTCCTGAGACAAAATTTTCGGAGCATTTTTTTAATATGAGCATATCTGTGAGTGGAGGTATGTCTCAGGAACTGGAAAGAATGAGATCAGATGTTCATACAGTCAGTCTTCAAGGTGTACTATTTTTCATTATCATTTTAAGAATATATATTACAAGTTCTTGATATGTCCACCTGGGATAGGCAGTACATCAAAATGCTGTAAGCAATATTGCTTCCTGCTGAGTCGCAGCGGGTCCAATACACCATTTAGCAGCTGAAAGTATTCTCATGCTGATATGCTTTCTGACTAGGAAATCTCCATGAAATTTATTTCAAACTAAACATCAATTTAGAATCAATACTTTCAGGCTGGATAGATAATTTCATTGTACCCAATCTGTAAACATTTCGCTGTATGCTTCTGCCTTGCATCGGCTGTTTGTGTGTGCCTTTGTGAGCATGTGCACGTAGCCAGTTGTATGTCATCCTTATGTGTGATGGTTGTCTGTTCAAAGCAAATTCCACTGTGTATACAAGTAAGCCTGGAATATGAGACCTGGTTTAGTTGAAGGTCCTTTTTGGAAATGCTCTCCTCCTCATCCAGCAGTTCTTTGTACTACAGCTCTGGCTGTGTGTCATCAGCAATTCTGTTTCAGCTTTTGGCCACAGCTGCCTTTTGCAGCCATGGGCAATCTGTGTGAGACCGACATCTGGGTGGTAGTCAGGCGGCGCGTGCTCGCAGCTGTCTGACGCACCCGGTGACTCTGAAGAGCGGAGAACTTGGAGCATGACAGAGGGTGGGGTGGACTGAAGACAAGATCATGGGAGCCATGAGGGCCTGACGATGGTCTTTGACCATCCACACACAACCCAGCTAGCTGTCTCAACTCCTTTACCACTCACATTTTGTCTAAATCACATATCAACACATAATTTAGTCATATAGTGTCAGATGGTTATCATCTTGTGTGTTATCTGTAGCTTTCACTGTTGTGCCTGTATGAAGAGTGTTTTTACAGGGTTTATAAGACGATCTGTGCTAGTTCCCTTTCTGTATCATTTTTTATGCTTCCTCTAATTTGATCTAAAAGGACTCCTGCCTCATTGGGCACTGTAAGCTAATTTTGGGTTCCTTCAGTTCTTTTCCAGTGCCTCTGTGGCCCAGGTGATGAATATTCATGAATGAAATCCACACTTGTCCTGCCTTGTTATGTGCTTTAATCTTGACCCATATCCTATGTACAAACTCCTTTGCATGCAGTTTTTAGAGTCCATACACACACATAGCAGCTGGTGGTATGGTGATTATGGGCTCATTCTTGTCACTGTAAAGTTGCTTGTTCATGCCTTAGCAGGGACTATATTGCTGCGCTCATAAGAAAGAAATTTACCCTGGATAATTTCAGTATTTCCAGCTTTACAGGAAATGCCTCACATATAAGGGAACAGTAAGCTGTGCCATTTGCTAACACACTAAGACAGTAAAGATCTCAGATATCCAGCCTGTTTTAAAAATATGGTGGTGTGCTTGTTGACCCATGTGTTGTTCATTGTGTTTCTCATGGGTCTGGGCCTTCTCCTGCTTATAAGAGAGCATAGCTCCCATTTGGGCCTCCATACCATGTAGCCCTCCACCCTCCCATCCATTCACCAAGCTGTATCTCCCTGAGCAGCTCGCTAATGGAAACACAGTGGGGGGTAATGAGCCTCACGTGTGGAACAGGACGCATCACATCACCCTTAGCTTCAGAGAGGAGGTGATATTGCAAGGGCACTTGTGGCTAAACTGCCCATATTCCATAAAATCCACAGACTGACCAAGACCCTCATACCCTTTTCTATTTCTCGGTTAACCAGAGCTGCCAGTTTAGGCTTCGGAGCCCAGTGAGTGGCCCTTTCCACATGACAGCAGCCTGAAGTGTTGCAGTCCTTGTGCTGTTCTCAGATATCCTGTCACATGCTAGTACTGTTGTTGGTGAAGGTGGAGAGGTTTACTGTTAAATTTATGATGTAAGCCCCCTTTTCTTTTTGTAAAGAAAAGGACCTCACAATTACAAAGTGGACAAGACAGAAGTAGAAAGTCTTTAATTGGGTTAAAGGCTGTCAATATTTGCCATGAAGAAAATTGAATCCTCCTAACTTTGGTCTACATTTATGGCAGAAAAAAATGTGTTCTTTGGGTTTTAGATTATAGTAAAAGTGAATCCCAATGAATGTACTGCAGTATGTTCTGAAAAATTTGTAGTTTCTATAGAGAGAAATTTAATGTGATTCTCTGTTGCAAAGTCCCAGTCTCAGCTGTGTTCTGTAATGTACTGTCTTTTTGGTTAAAGTCTTTCTCTGTATGTCTGAGTTATTTAATTCTTTGTTACTATGTATTTTATGAGTTTGTTCATGTAAAATATTTTTACTGTATGTATAGACGTCCCTCAGGACTCTGCCCTTAATCCCTTGCTGTTGCCCTACTCACACATAATTGTGTGGCTAGATAATCTCTCAAAATCCATTTAAATAACGTTAGCAACAGTTCAGTTATTGGCTGTGTGAGGCTGAAAATTAGTCAATGCAAAATACTTTAATTTGCTTAGAATTTTGATACTGAGTAGCAACTTCTGTCAAAAACTAAATACCTAAAGAAAATATATAAAAATTTTACTTAAAAGAAAAGGTATTCTCTTTGTTTTTATGTGCTTCCATTGTCAGCATACTGCTGATAACATCACCAACCTGCCAACTTTTCTTGTAGTTTTCTTAACAGGGTCAGTTCAGATTTCAAAGAGCTGCTTATTTCATAAGCCAGTTGCTGTTTTGAAGCTACTTTATCATTCTATCACAATTTGCAGCACAGTGTGATTTTTCTTGTTGTTGTCAACCTCATGAGCAATATAATTATATGGTAGTGCTTAGACTATGTGCATTAGTAGAAACCTGAGTTTGGGATTCATTGTTATCAGTGTTGTCACATGGGCTTATTCAACTCAATTATATCTCCTCTGTGCTGAGCATTGAAAAACCCGAGTGCTAATGATGGACACTGATGCATTGCAGTTTTGCCAATGGCCAAGACTGTTTCAATTAGAGGAATCAATTTTCTGTTGCACATTGTGATGTGATATAGTTTACTTTGAGACTTGCTGTGTCACTGAAAATGTTGAGATGGCCTACAGGTATGAAGTGCCAGATCCAATGGAGTCTTGACAGTAACCTTTTCTTCATTGTTGCCAAGGCAAAGTAGCTGAAAATGGACTCACAGGGAAATAGGGTGAGGACCACACCCATGATCTACATCAGTACAGTGGTTTTATAGATGGTAAGCGTCTTTACATTCATATGCATCCACATCACCAGAATCTTTACATGGTGTCTGCAGGTTTACTTCAGAAAAACATGATGCACAATGTTTCCATGAAAAAATAAAACTCTGATTTTTTTCTGCTCTCACATCTTAAACTGTGAGACTAAAAGTGTTCGTAAGTGGCAGTATGTTATGATTTGGGAACAGAACGAAGCCTGACCCAAAGGTGTTGACAGGACTTTCCAGTCTGTTAGTGGCACACAGCTCTCTCCTCTTACAGACATCTTCAGCACTCAGTGTCTCAGGACAGCAAGAAGCAACATAAACGACCATCCTGATTTTTTGCTTTTCTCCACCCCATCATCTGGGAATCATTATAGCAGCATAAAAACACACACACCTCTAGAGTCAAAGACAGTGTCTTCCCTCAAGCTGTCATGTTTCTCAGCTCCAGAACTATCAAGGACGCTGCACCAGGACTGAGATTTTCCTTTGGGTATCAGTATGCTATTCAAAGCAACTCTTTCATTTAATCCTTACATATATAGAGTTGTGTTTTTTAAATTTACTACTACTGTGCCTTTGTATGTTTACCCTGTGTACCTCAATGGTTTGTATATTTTATTTTTATTGTCATTATCTGAGTCCTGTCTTGCACCTTGAGGCATACATGCCAATATGAATTTTACAGTATTTTTACATTTGACAACCTCATAAGATGAAATTGTTTTTCATTATGTAAGTTTGCAGTTGCTTTCTATTCATTAATCTCCTGGCTCTTCCCCCAATGAGTGTATAGCACTAGTGGTGCTTTTTATTTGTTTAGCTCTATTGTGGTTGAGGAGTTTAACACAAATACCCTTACAATCAATTTAATTACATTAATTTATGTTGTCAGTAAAAATATTGCATTGTGCATGGTTTTGTGTCATCCATGTTTCTGAGAGCACAAATTTCTTTTTATTCATCTGAATATTGTGCACCTTTTTCCCAAGTGTGCCCAATAACCCAGGCCTGTTGCTCTGTTTTTCATATGCATTATTGCATAGGAATAGCAGTTTAAATAATAACACAATCACATCTCCAGACTTCGACTGGCTTTGATAGATCTCAAGAGGTTTTTCTTTACAATTCTATGCATTATTCTTTTCACATACTTTGTGGCCTTAAATTCCAAAGCTCTCAATTACATAAGCACGAAGACTGAAATGCAATACGAAAAACTGCCCCCTTTGATCTTTCTATATTGATAGGTATTCTAGAGGGTTCAACATTTAGCAAACCACCTCCAATTGAGTATTCCTCTGGACTGATATACATTTCATTTTGTTCCCTGTTTATAATGTAAGGTAAAAAACAATGGCAGCGAGTCATGTGTTAAAGAGAAAAGAAAGAAGAATTGAAAACCCTTAACTACACCTGACAAAGAGATAAATCAGTTGCATACTCGATACTTCAAGTATTGAATTTACGAACATACATGCTTGAGATGGTCAGCCTACTTTGTCATGTAGTATTTAATAGAGAAATGCATAGTGAATCAGCACCAGATAATCATTCTGCTAGGCAGCCTGTGCACATTGGCTGTATCTGTAGCCTGGGTATATTACAGATGTAATGACAGTGACAATATGATTTTGTTAATCTTATCCTTAATTGTGTAATTTCATAGCAACACCAGATATTTGCTCTGTTTATATTTGTTGCACGCTTTGTCAACATAATTTGGCTCGCCAGCAAACAAACTGATGCTTTAGGGAGGGAGAGGAGAGCAGAACTCCTCGTATCCTTGTGTGTAGGCAGGCTTCAATGTGCGATGTATGCTCATAAATCACTGCTGCTTCACTACGTAATTCACATATTGGAGTTAGCAAATTGAGAAGGTAACGTGAGAGATTTGGAGATTTCCTCCAAATACGGAAGGCTGAAAGAAAAAAAAAAAAAAGAGTCAAGTGGTGCTGAATTCATATCTATGGCACACTATTACTTTCTCAATTACTATGACCTGAGGCATACATTGTGTGGTCGGCTGTGTCGGACTGCACTGCAGCTCCGTGGAAACGAGCTCTCTTCAGAGGGTAGTTCTTTCTGCTCGGTTACTTCTTCTGTCACCCCCTCTGTCTCCCTCTTTCTCTGCATCCTCCCCTTCTCATATCTCTACAGTATTGATTGCTTCCCAGGCTTCAGATTTGTCTTAACGAATCCTGCCTAATGAGTTTTCAGTTTCATTTACTGGTCTTGTGTTACAGAATTACTGGAAACTTCCCAGGTAATTACTTGAGGTGTCTATTCCATGGGCCTTGCACTTTTGTCTTTGTTTGAGTTAGCCAGTAGCAGTGCTATTCTGGATTCTATGTTTGAGAAGCCAATTGGGCATGATGCTACTGCTTGGCAGCCAATGGGGTGCACCTCCTACTCATGCAGCCAATGAGGCTACAGCTCCTGCTCATGCAGCCAATGGGGGTGCAGCTCCTGCTTGAGCAGCTAATGGAGGTGCTACTCCTGCCCAGGCAGCCATGTTAAGCCAGGCCACTGAGAGTATTGACCAACTTTGTGGTACAGCACAGTGGTATGTTCAGTTCAGTGCAGTGCTGTTTCAAGCAGTTCTAAAGAAACTGGACAAAGACCCCCTTTTTGTAAAAGTAATTGGAATTATTATTTGTTCTATTCTTATTACATTAAATACAATCAAAAGCATTTGAATTTCTTGCTTGTATATAAAATTTTGCTTCAAAATACTATTTTGCATTGATACACAGGTGTAGTAGCCTAATAATATGAGCAAACATGCGTTTATATCATTACATAATTCCACTGCTGTCAGGAAGCATACACCATGCCTTTTCCCCCTATGCCATTCATTCATTCATTCATCTTTCAGGGTTTCTTTCCAGTATGTTTGGAAAGACATCAGCTGTGAAAATCCCATCTCCCTATGCATCCTTTCACAGCAGCTGTCTAGTTAAGGGAGCTGTAAATTCAAGACCTTTTATGAAATTTAATTCTGATCTTTTTTCTATTTTACCTATTTCTGTCTGTGGAGTATCAGAACTGTGCCTGTTGACCTGGCACTGCACGTGGCACAAAGCAGCGATTCTAAAAATGTAGATAAGGCAAGGCATTTTAATAATAAAATGCTATTCTTGTGTACTCACATGATTTGAGTTTTAAACCCTGTGTACTATTTCAGTGTATCTCACTGTCTGACCCCATGTCAGTTCCTTTAAAAGTGTCAGCTGCCAACAGATCTGTGCTGCGACGTCACGGTGCCAGCAACAAGGGAGGTAAAATAGGACGATGCAGCATCTATGTGACACAGTGGTGAGGAGTTGAGAGAGGTGTCACGGCTCAGTACGTATCCTGGTGTCATGGCTCAGTACGTATCCTGGTGTCACAGCTCAGTACGTGTCCTAGTGTCACGGCTCAGCACGTGTCCTGGTGTCACGGCTCAGCACGTGTCCTGGCGTCACTGCTCAGTACGTATGCTGGTGTCACGGTTCAGCACGTGTCCTGGTGTCACGGCTCAGTACATATGCTGGTGTCACGGCTCAGTACGTATCCTGGTGTCAAGGCTCAGCACGTGTTCTGGTGTCACGGCTCAGCACGTGTCCTGGTGTCACTGCTCAGTACGTATGCTGGTGTCACGGTTCAGCACGTGTCCTGGTGTCACGGCTCAGTACGTATGCTGGTGTCACGGCTCAGTACGTATGCTGGTGTCACGGTTCAGCACGTATCCTGGTGTCACTGCTCAGTACGTATGCTGGTGTCACGGCTCAGTACGTGTCCTGGTGTCACGGCTCAGCACGTGTCCTGGTGTCATGGCTCAGTAGGTGTTCTGGTGTCACTGCTCAGTACGTATGCTGGTGTCACTGCTCAGTACGTATGCTGGTGTCACGGCTCAGTATGTATGCTGGTGTCACGGCTCAGCACGTGTCCTGGTGTCATGGCTCAGTAGGTGTTCTGGTGTCACTGCTCAGTACGTATGCTGGTGTCACGGCTCAGTATGTGTCCTGGTGTCACGGCTCAGTACGTGTCCTGGTGTCACGGCTCAGCACGTATCCTGGTGTCATGGCTCAGTACGTGTCCTGGTGTCACAGCACAGCTCGTATCCTTACTTTGTCCACATGTGCCAGGCATAAAAACAGTACATGGGCCAAATTGGATTTCTAAAATATCTAGTCGTATCATTGGATAAAAATTGTAAGCTGATTTTGACACCCCCATTGGCTGCCTGTTTACAGCCTTAACTGCTTGTGTTGGTGTCTTATTTATTTATTATTTTTTTTGTAGCAGGGTACATGTAGGATATGGAATAAAAGGTCAAATCTGCAATATAAAGCTGAAACAAACACCAAATAAACAAAACAAACAAAATTGCCTAAAACCTCATTTAATTAATCAACTCAAATGTTCAGGAGAACCTGAATGATATTGTAAACTTTAAGCCCAGTTTAAGACATTAACTTCTTTTTGGTAATATGACTGAAACTGCCTTCTCTCCTCTGAATCCACAAAGCTGACCCTGTTTAAACTTTAAAAAGGGTATCAGCCCAGCCAGAGTCAGCTGGCTTCCATTACCTGAGGCATGTGTAGGCATGGTGCTGGCAATCAATTGCCACAGCAACACAAGAGATGATCCTAACCCCGTACGGCGCTTTCTCTGTTTCCCGATGGCTTACAGCATGTATGTGAGAGCTTCAAATATCACTGTCCATATAACCCAGCACTGTTCTTTGCTTTTCCTGTCTCATTTTTGCATTTTTTTCTTCTTTTGCGAAACTGGGAATTGCTGCTAATAATATTTTCAGAATGATTATTTGAAAAAATATGTGTATATATGGCCCTCTATCAGACAAACAAATTTAAATAAACAAATGAATATGATGCTTTTTAACTGACTCAAGTGTAGGAAATGTTCCAGATCAAGAAAACAGTGTTGTGGCAACTATTTACACAAAGGGCCACCTCCAGGCCCCAGGTCACTCTCCCTTGGCCGTCTATGCAGCTGCCTCTTGTTTGTTCTGCCAGTTTGTTGTCTGGAATCAGAGACAGCTGGTTGTCATTACTGAGTATTGAATTTGCACAGGACTGGTCTCCAATGGGCAAGTCAATTAACAGCGTGCTAGTGCTGTGTCATCAGTCTGCCTCTCATGGGCTCATACATTAAAAGAAAAAAAAAAAAAAAAAGAAACAGCTTTGTATTGGAAATTCATTTCCGATAGCTAAAGTAATGGGCAATTAAATTGTTTCTGAAGCCTTTGAGCTGACTTCCATTTTGCTGTTTGCCAAGAAGAAGAGGAAATAGGCACGGTACAATAATATTACTAATAACTACTTTAGAGAAATGCTATGATTTGCCTGTATCTTAATCATGCTGTTTACAAAAGAGCACTTTGAAAGCTTAAATACAAATATCACATGACACATTCCATTACACAAAATGTAATGAACCACTACTTTGTGGTTAGTAGCATGTTCATCACCGTATGAATTTAAGGTTTGCTGCCTGTTTGGAGAGGCTAGAGAGCATAGCATAGCCTAGCTTGCAACTCTGTGGAACATTCTGGCATTGCCAAGGGCAATCTGAAACTAATGCAACAAGCCAGAGGTGGTGCTATCTACTCATCCTGATATTAATAATACCCAGGTGCAAAGAATGTGATAATTATAAAGACGGTGTCTTTGTGATAATTATTGGCCTGTGATTACAGGCTGAGTATCTTTTACATGAGTATGGGAAATGTAGAGTAATGAAGTGCATCATGGGTAATTATGGGCCTATATTTTCTTCTTCCCCATTACTTTTTCTCAGTCTCTTTGACTGTGACTTGGCATCAGCCTTACTCCTCCTGCTAGTCGTGGATGCGTGCTCAGGAAAGCACGTCTTTGTGGACAAGCGACAGTGACACATAATTAGCGCATCTGTTACATAATTTAAGCGACGTCCAAGAGCCATTTGATCACACACGGAACTTTTGCATGAAATAAGTGTTGTCAGACAGTGAAACTGAGATATTTCTTAGCTCTTGACAAGTAGATAATAAAGCTTATGTCCCACAAGTAACTGCATTCAGTGTAGACAAAGAAGGTTTTTTTCCTTGACTGTCAGGAGTAAGAGTAACCCTATATTTATCCATTCAAACACTGTGCCTTTTCATTTTATGTAATTATTGTTTCTGTTGTGATAGTTGCCAATAACTGAAAGTGCGAATATGAAGATTTTGGGTTTTTGACAGCTAATACGTTCTGACCAGCACAGCTGGCAATGTCTTTGTAAACTATACAAGCATGGTTTTATAAATTGTTAAAATATAGTTTGTGTATATTGTAATTTTTAAGATACATGTGGAAATTTTTTCCTTTAGAATTTGTATGGGCAGGAAACAGGAGCTGATTTAATGGCAATGCACTGGTGTGAAATATAGTTTTATTTTTACCCATACCAGGATTTCATTTAAGGACCTGGTACTTCAGCGAGAGAGATGGACAAATGGTTACTTTGAATTGGAATGGATGAAGAAAATCCAAAAAAAGGGTTGTGATTTTTACATTATTATTATTATTATTACTACTACTTTTTTACATTATTCCATGATTATTGGAAATACATGAGGGTGCAGGAGGACATGGTGTTATACTGTTCCCTCAGAAGGGTTCTGTTTATTGGTCTTCAAGTTAAAAACATTTCCCATCATTACAGCTGAAAAGTTTACATTTTTCTGTATTACTGAAATGACACCAGAGGGTTGCCTTAGTTCTGGGCCTGAAGTTAAAAAAATATATTTTTTGTCAGAAACCAACTCGGAAAAAAATATCCCCAGATGTTTGTGAAAATGTGGCAATATTCTTGGCACCACCAGCTGGAACGTTCACATAGCTGTGACTAATTTGGCACAAAGATCAGCATGTCTGAGCGAGCTGCTGTGTCTTTGAGGATATTAAGACGAGATGTTTGTGGACCTTTTATGCCAAAAAAAGGGTCTTATAAAAATTTCTGTTAGAATTTCCTTTCCATTTTTAGAAACCACGTTGACTTCTTCCATATCAGATGTCGAAAAGACTACACCAAGTATTGTTAATATGATACACATGTAGTATAAAATGCATCTTTAAAAAATGTCACAGAAGTGATACTGAATTACTGTACACTGATATTGTGTTAACGTTTCCCCTAACCAGATTTTCAAAAAGGAAATGCTTACAGTAATTGCTGCCAAATCCACTTACACATGCTGTTTTTTTTTCTTGCTGTGACTGTGCACATAGGCTCTAACCAAGAGGGTTTTGTGACCACAGCCTGTCACAAAAATAGTCAGCAAAAAGAAAAAAACTGAAAAGGTTTGATGAATGGGCCTGAGATTTCTGGTGTGGGGTTACAGCAGTGCTTTGCAGTATGTAGTAATTATTTCGATGAACACCAGAACTCTGTCACAGGCGTACTAAACTTTACTAAACTTTAAACGTTTTAAACATCATTCAGTCTCTGAAAAAGGCCTTCTGGTGATGTAACCAGATGCATTAATTACATTCTGGATTTGTCTCCCATGTTCCTCCTTTTTATTAAAGAAATCACTGTTGTCCTCTTCTTTGACAATATAGAGCTGTGTAGAAAAAAAAGTTTTTTTTTTTTTTACTGTTTTGAGACTTTATTCATACTCCAAACACATTGAGCTTAACCACATGTATTCCCTTCAATGCATTTTTTAATATAAAACAACTTCACATTTTTAAATTATTTTGACTTTCTGTACTTTGCCATAAAAATACTAGAAATATTCACATTTCAATGTAGGAGTTTTAATTCAATGAAGAACTTTGTTTTCCATGTCTTTGAGTGTTTGGTCCACTTTATCTCCAGTAACATGGTTCTATATGCCTACCCTACCCAAGGTTTTTGTGCCATAACCAGGCATTGTCCATCAAGCTAAGACACATGTTACAAAGGAGTGTAGCGAAACAGGTTTCTTCTCATAAGCTTACATGCTTTAGGTAAAGATATATAAGAAACATGCATTTGTTTGTTTACCAGGCACTTTTAATGTTACATTGATCATACATGCAATTGTAAAAATGACTTTGTATTATGTGACTGCTAATAATTTCATTTTTTTGTATTATACTATACCTCAATGATTACTCTTATGAATGATACTCATTCACTTTGAGAGAACAGAAAGTCTTGGTCGACTTGGAGTTCAAATTATGAATGTAAATTACTTTAGCAATAACGGCAAATGGTGGTCACACTAATAAAGTGTCTTTGAATTGAATTTGAATTGAGTGAGAGAGAGGGTTTTATTGGTCAATAATGGGGTATTTCCATTCCATTACTTGCCATTATAGCATATCATTGACAATGCTAAAAGGGAAAAAAATAAGAACATTTAAAAACATTTCAAAGCTAAGACAGTACTGATTATTCCATTCAGATGTTCATAATTAGATCATACTGTTCTCAGATTTTATAGAGACAAAATTGTCTATGTCTCTATCTTAAAGCAAAACAAGCTTTAAAACCAACTTATAAATCATTGTTCATTTGTTTAATGAAAAAACTGACATTGTATTTTTAGCATCATGACTTCTAAATTAATTTTATTAATGGACATTCGAAGGGCAATATTCTACATTTAGATTTGTAAATCACGTTATTTTATCAAATCATTAGTGGTCTTAAGTTAAAAGATTTAAAGCAGCTCATTAAGAGAACATGGGTTTTCATTCTTACACGCTGGTTGAAATGGGAAGGAAAAAGTGTCGGCAGCTAAGACTCGGTCAGATACCCGCGAACCGATGAGTGCCGACCCACTTCATGCAACTTTCTTACCAACAAATCCAGAATGATATTTACATATACTTTTTTATGCTTTACTTTAGCTTGTCAATTCAGAGTTGTGTTTTCCTGAGCTTATTTATAAAATGTTTTGGCAACAGCTGCAAACTGCTGTCAATGACAGGGAAGACGATTAAACAGAAATGATTTATGAGATGTTTGAATCCGATGAGCAGGAAAATATGTGTACGTATAAAGTTTGATCTTGACCATCTCTGCAGCTTCTTATCTCAATGTCTACGTATCTGGAAGATTAATTAGAGTGACCTTTTGGCTCTTTGTGTTCCTCTATCTGTGTTCCCAGGTCTACCATAAAGCTTTTAGCCGTGGACAGCTGGGGCAGGTGATTGCTGGTTTCACCTGACGGAGAGTTTCTGAGATGCTGGGATATGATGAGGTCGGGCCGGAGGTGTGGGAGACAGAAAATTCATTGATTGGCTTCCTGTGCTCTCTGCCCTGTAACCAGAGAAGATTGCGCTTAGGTTCTGCTGGCTTTCTTTTGGTAGGAAGCAGAGCCAATGCAAAGCTGGAGCCGAGGTCACATAGAGCGAAATGTCAAGTGGGATGGTGGCGAGAGGGCTAGCGCATTAATCAGTAACAAGTGCTGAAGAGATTGGCTCCTGGTCATCTCCCTGAGTCCCAGTCTGCATAATCAAAGCATCGGAACAAACCGCACAAAGAGGTCCGGAGATGAGGCTGCGTGTAATGCCCTTTGATTTTAATCCATTTTTATTTCAGATTTGTCCCGGGCGTTCTGCTGCTCCAGCCTCTCTGACTGTCACTGCAGGAAGGACCAATATTAAGCAATCATGGTGACAGCTTTGGCCACCTGCTGTTCCAGGGTTGTAGGCAGGGAAAGAGGGAGGAACACTCCAGTGATGCCACGTATCTTCATCAGTCTAAGCAACCTGCTGATTCCAGCAGGCAAGAGTCCGCAGAGCCAGTGAGAGTCTGCTGCTGTTGCCTACGGCTAAGGTGCTTAATATCAGGTCCTCTAGAGAAGCATCCTGGTTGCTTAAATTGGTTATTTTATCAGCAATAAATACCACAGTAAGCATGATCTCTCATTATGGAAAGTAATGCACGTGACAGGAAAGTGGATAATAGACTATAGTGGTGAGGTGCTTAATGACACATGCTTTCCTTCCTGCTGATGTTTTTCATGGACAATTCATTTTTAATATGTGGTATGTGGGCCCGCAGTAAATTTGAGTGAAGCTTTGTTAAGACTGATGTGAAGATGCAAAGGTGTCTATGCTCTTTCTTTGTGGACAGTTAGCTAGACTTGTCATTTACATATAAGGCACTCAAAGGCAAAGCACTAGTATATCTAATGGAGTTCATTAATACATATATTCCAATTTCTTTCCATTCCTCACATACACAAAAGTATTGGCACTAGAGCTTTTAGCTACAGAGACCCTAGTCTATGGAATAGTTTGTCTGGATATGTGTGGGATGCTGAATTGGTCTCAGTCTTTAAATCCTGACTGAAGACCTACTTTTTTGATTTTGCCTACCCACAACAGTCTCCATAACTCACTATTACATGCCAATATAACTGTGATATTTTGCTATGGGACTACTAGAGTTCTTATTATTTACTAACCCCTCTCTGTAACCTTTCTTTGTCCATATGTGTACCTGGTGTCCACCTGGGCACCATCTGAGCGGGATAACTTGTTAGAGCTTCTGACAACTAGCGCACCCCTTCGGATGAGGGCTTCACTTGAGGTATACCATGAGCCTGTTGAGAGTAATTTCAACACCTAGAGCAAAGACAAACTATACAGTGTTATTTACATTCATAGTGTCAATAATAACCTGTATATTCTGTAATGTTAGCATGCCCAGGACGTTCTGTGCAGTCAGTCAACTTTTGGCCTCCAGGGGTTTTTTTCTCCACAATGTGGAGGTTTTGGTTCCTGTCCTTTGCTGTTGTCTGGCTTTATTTGTATTTCTTTATATCTTTAATGCCAGTTATTCAACTGTTGTTATTCTGTAAGATCTGCTATTTCTTCTGTAAAAAGGCACCTCATTGTAAAAGGTACTATATAAAAAACTGAATTGAATTGAATTATCCAGTCTGGATTTTAGCTCAGTTTTTCTCCTCATAGGATTTGTAGTGTTCTCTGAAGGACATAAGTTGTGTCTTTTTCCTTTCTTTGATAGAGCAACACATGGGTCATTTGCTGCATGACTTTATAAAGACCAAATAGATGGGTACACATAGAGACTGAACTCCTAATATATGCTTAACTTGTAATAAAGATTCTAATGACCATGTGGCTGGTTTGTGAAAGTTGTCTGTGGCTTAATGCACTTTTTTTTTTTTTTTTTGAAAAAAATTAATGTAATGTAGGTAGTTCGTAATGTTTTATTATAATATTTAAGCACCTGTAAATTATTGACAGTACTAAAATTAGTTCAATGTTTAATATTCATGTATTCTTTTTCAGGTTTTTTTGTGTAATAATTCCATTCTAAGTCCTCCTGTTACAGTAAACCAAAAAATGAGTAAATGCTTTAACCTTTGACCACACATTTTGTCCCACAAATGTGATAATAGCCATCATTCATTTGCTTGTGTCAAAAGACAAATATTAATTACTTCAAAATGACACTGTGGATTGGTCCAGTGTGCTCATTTATTTTGGATGTGAGAGAGAAATTTTGTGCTTGTCCTCTGCTTCCACTGAAAAGAATGATGGTTTGCCACTGGTCGTGTTGAAAGTGTAAACACTATGCTCCTTCGAGCTCTTCAGAGTGTAAACTTTAAACCTTGTAAAAGTTGACCTGATCTACTATATTGCCATCTGGTTCAGAGTATACGTATGATCACCCTTAGTAAAGATGTACTTGACCTGTTGCCATACTGTACTTATGACTGTACCTACTGCAATCCCTCCAAACTGGTCACACTCCACTCCATCGGTGTCTGTCTCTCTGTTCCGAACTCAGCATTTCCTGTCCATATTGACGGGCACAAATGAGCTGGTTAACATCGTCACACAGCTGGAATCTTAGCTGTGATTTGCAAGTTTGTCATTGTCAGTTTTCAGTTTCATAAATCATTGTTTCAATTACTCCAGTTTAGATCCCTGAATCTTTCTGAGGACCAGAGCTGGGCGGCTATTGGGGGGGGGGGGGGGTGTTATGCACCCGAAAGAAAACTTTTTTCCCAGCATATGATTTATGACAGGGAGGGTTTAATTTTAATGAGAAGCTGTGATCATAAGCTGAGTGATTGATCTTACTGCAGCAGAGCTGACAGATGAATCCCATTCAACAGTCATGTTTTGGGTTCAGCTTGAGTTAACCCAACACATCTCGTAAAAGCTATGCACGAGTTTAAATATTATCTTTGCACTCATATGGTGCCAACATCTTGAGAGATTGCTTCTCATTTGAATGTCAGGAGACCTTTCAAGCCACTGCATTTTATATTATAACTGCCATGTCCATGAACTGCCTGCTTGTCTGGACAAGCAGCCACCAGCCTGTTTTCTGGTTCACTAAAATGGAAGGTTCTGTAGAGGGGGTGATGCATATACATGGCCTTACATAAGTATGACAGAAGTCACAGTATATTGTCAGGGTGTCACAAAAACGTGGCTTTAGCAGAAGTATCTTGGAGCTGTTAACATAATTAATCTTACAGACCAGAGAAGTGATGAAGTAATTTAACAGCACAGACAGTATAGAATGATTTGACAGGTTAAAAAAATATTCAAGTATTTTACGTTGTTATTCCTACTTTTGTTATACACAGCATGAGTGTGTTGAGCATGCCCACCTTCAGCAACTGGCCAAATACATGAACAAGAATATAAGGTTCTGGAGCTAGAAGCTACAGGTGATGGTAGTGTAGGGCTCTGTAATAACCAGCTTGCATTAACTTATGAGCTAGCAAGTAGTGTCATGGTTAATGTGAGCAGGCGGGAGGCAAAGGAATGGCATGGAGTTGGTTTTATGTTGCCGTGGCAACTAACACCATACCTACAGACCCAATTTAATGAAACCCAGCTGGCCCTGGATGGCCTCGGTGGCATGTTGACCAAAAGTACAGTCAGCTGGTGCAGTTTCTGAAATGTGAGAAACCTGAAGTTTCATTATTTTTCACTCTGCTGTGCAATACTTTTGGGTTTAGTTATGCTGTCGTATAATATAATGTGATTGAGTTAATGTTGTCTGCTGAACTTTGTTAGTCCTACTGTCCTCTGTTCTGTCCAAAGTAGTGTGAGAATCTGGGAATATTGTTTCTCATGTATCTTATTATGTACTGAAATGTAAAAATTATAGACCACTGTGTAATTTCCTTTTGATGGAATTGTTAAGTGGGCCTAGCAGAAGTGTGCGACAGACAAAAAGCATAAGTAAGTAAGCAGGATGGAATAAAGTATCAGCTTGAGTACAAGTTTGAAAAGCTTTCATTATCTATTAAAATACCTTATAATACCTGAGTAAGAGAAATGGGGAAGACATATCTCTACAATGAGACCAAAATATATACACATATGTTTTCTCTGGAATCACTGTTACCTACTCCTCTGTACTTGAGCACTACAAACGTAGAGTGAACAAGTGTGGAAAAATGCGTTAGCTGGTTTAAAAACGCATTTAGTTTCTGTGACAATTCTTATGTTTTTTTATTTCGGTTTTAAAGGAATCAGTTGAATATATTGACAAGCATGCTTTTTTTATTGACAAGGACTTTTCGAATCCTATTGCTCCATAAGGTACTGAACTGAGTTTAGCAAACAGATGTAGAGCTATGATGAGTTTAATGGTGCTATGCCTGCCATTCCTGTAGTAGATGCTCCTTGACTGCTTGGGGTCTCGCTGCCTTTCTCCTCTCTCTTCTCAAGCGTCACGCACTTCAGTGGCAGAGCAAGCCTTCTCTCCTCAAGAATTGTCATATAAAACGCCTGGGAGGAAGTTAGAATGGAGATGGCGACCTTGTGCTCCAGTACTGAGGTCTGCCGTCTTCTCCAGTGCCCTTCTCATTAGAATTCATTAGAATAGTGCTGGTCACTTGCTCTCCTGGACCCTTCTGTAGCCTTTTATCTCAGCATGATGCTTTTCTGGAAGAGACGAGGGGAGCTCTTCCACTTGTGCTCTTTAACTGGGTGAGTCTGGGGCCTTGGGACTGAGATGAGCTCTGTTGGCGCCGTGTCACTTCCCAAATAGAACTGAATAATAAAAACGGCAGTCTGACACTGGAAGATAAGTTCGGTCTCAGCAAGGCAAATGGAGGGAGAGTGAAACTGAATGGCTGAATGTTCTTTATCATTCTTCTTTTATTTTTATTTTATGATTATTGTTATTATTATTTCTTTTGTTACTATTATGAGCTGCTTGGTTGTTTGGTAGACACTTTTCAGATTGGTACACAAGTTACCTGGATTTGGGAAATGTTTAGTTCATCTTTTAACATTTCATTATGTTTTTTATTATTACAATTATTATTACTAATACTATTAGTACTACTATTGTTACTATTAATATTTATAAATTGAAAGTACTCAACTTGTCATACAATGTCTCATATTAACACCCTTTATTCCTGTACTCACAAACGTTAATGATATTATCTCTGTTTGCTTCCAGCAAGAACATGGCAGTAGAGGACAATTGCAGGATACTGAAATAAAGGAGGTTGAAAAAAATTGTATGGGAGGAGGTGGAAGTAACTAATAGTCTGTGATAATATGAGTAATTGTCATACAAGAGCCAGAAACTAATATAAGTAGCTGATGGTCCGTCTGACTTGACCGATCTGTTTCTCTCATCTCAGGGTAGCTAACATGGTAAACCTGGTATGGATTTTCAGACAGTTGTGTACTCTCACAGAATGCAAGTGGAATAGATTTAGAAACTGCTACATTTGCTTAGAAATTACTGCAGGGAGGTAAACTATGCAGAAATATGACTACATAGGAGTGGAGTCCACTTAAATGGATACCTGATGAGTGATTAATTCCCTTATGTGGATAGAGTAGCTATGATGCTGTTTTTTTTTCCTTCATTAACTTGAATGGAGCACTTCGGACCAATTACATGGGGCATCTATTCTTTGTTTCCATTTAGAGTGTTTCTTACCCGCATATGTGAGATATAGTCCACTTACATCTATGTTAAGAGTGAACCTTCCAGGTCATATGCTATCTTTACGTAGTGAAGGAAGAAAACAGTATAGGCAGAAGGAAAGGAGTTCAGGCACGAAAGAAGCTGCACGTGCACAGAAGATGCTTATGCACGGTTGGGCTGACTGAGACGCTGTCAAATGTCATATGTACTCGGTAAGCTGCACAGAAGAGACATAAGGTGGTGAAGACCTCTATGAATTCAAGTTCATGAGGATCATACTATTCGCTCCCTGTTGGATTTCTTTAAAATTAAATTAAATTAATTAAATAACTAATTAAATGAAAAGGTGAGCCATGTGACTGGAAGGTTTGGAGAGCTACAGCCTTCTCTGTTCATTTGCTTTTCATTGTGTCGTACTAGTTGACCTAGAAATATGGCACCTTCGTGAGTACGTAATTCTTTTTCACAGCAAAAGTCAAAACCATTTAAATAATACATTGAAGGATGGATTTTGTGAAGTGACTGTGTTGTTCTCTACCAATGATCTTGACTGTTCAGACTCAGCTGGGAAACTGGCACAAATGAGGGCTGGCGAGAAGTGCTGGAACTAAGCAGAGCCTGCATCTCTCAATTACTGCCGGCACTCTTCGTTTTCAAGCCAGTGCCAGTTTCACACTGCTGTTTGCCATTACCCAAGTCTTCTTCTCAGTCCAAACAGCAACTGCTTATGTTCTGTGCCAGCCTGCTAAATGCAGTAGTCAGCTGCAAAACTTCCAGGAAGAACTTCACCAGAACGATGACTCTTGTGTTTTTCAGTCTTACAGAAACAATGTAATCTGCCTTGGACTAGTAAGGATATTGTTGCTCTGATTTGTCACTAAGCAGCTTAACATTTGGCTCGTATTAATAAGAAGCATGCACTTATGACTGAGTCTGTGCTGTTCCTAGGCTATTTTCCACCGTTGGTTAGCACAGTGGTCTTTGTCACCATTGCTTTGCACAGGAATAGTAAGATCACTGTCAGAGCTGTCCATTAACAGCAGGTCGGTGGCTATATTCAAAACCCCTTTATTTACTCAGATGACAATGTCTGCTTTAGATGCATATGCTGTTGTAATTTTAAATATGTATAAGAAAAATATTGTTGTAGCTGCAATTTAATCCTTGGAAACATTGTATCTGTTATGAGCACCAGAGTTTCATATTTTATTTTTATGCTACAACATACTCTGAACTGATCCCAGAGGAAATAGAACTTATTTCTTATTGGGTCCCTTTCTGTGCGATGAAAATTCAGTTTTAAGCAGAAGGGTGAAAAACAGAATGCTTACACAACAATAAATGCTAATATTCAGAATACCGAATCTATTATTTATAAAAATGATGGTGTGTTACTGGTGAACTTTTACTCAATAGAGCTGTCTTGCCCTCCGACAAGCATGCAAACATCTTTTTTCCCCCACTCCATATACAAATTAGCTAGTGGGTACAATAAAACCATGCATGAGAAAACAGAAGAGCACAGTGGAGTGTTTTACACATGTCCTTTTGAGTTTTCATAGCGTAGGCGGGAGAAATAAGAGCAAGCATATATCAAAGCAAAGTCAGCTGCCATTCAGGAAATGATCATTTAGAAAACCTGAGCCCCTAAGGTAGTCCTCTTATCATTTTTGAAGGAAAAATATTTTGTTGTGACAAAACACATTATGGAATGCAGGAATCATTAAGAACAGGTAATTATTACGAGTACTAGCAGTATTTAAGACTATTCCAGTGGTCACCATAATACCTTGTAGCTTCCAATGGCGATAATACACATACTGTCAATATCACTGAAAATTGAATCCAGTTGGAGTATTTATTTTAGTCCCCACATTCCACACTCAGCCTGGAAAACAGTCACAGTGTATTGTGTTCATATCCAGACGGCCACCTTCTCTCGCATTTTTTTCCTCCCCATCAGTTCAGCTGGCATGACAGAAGTGTTTTGGAATCGGCAAAGCATGTAAATGGCTTCAAAGCATGAGAACAAATGCAGCGGTGTCTGTGAAGAAGAAAGTGAGAGTAGCGTTATTTATATGTATATGGGCTGAGCTGGTTAACTCTTCAGTAAGAATGCACTGTGAATAAGGAGCACGAGCCTCAGTTCCCTGGGCTGTGCCATCACAAGCCTGTCAGAAGATCTTCCCCATTCCCTGACGGGTGAACGACAGCTCGGAGCCATATTGATCTTCCAGCTCTTCTATATCTCTGAGACTCTCGTTGAGTGTAAAAACAGTGTGATATCTTCACCGCCACCCCTCCCCAAACTCTGTCAAAGAATTGGGGGCAGTTGTTAGCTTTAGGCTTTTTCTTCTCCAGAAAGGTGAAGGAGGTAATGCAGATGGTGGACAAAATCAGATGGCTACACACACAGTGCTGTCCTGACCTTTTAACAGTATTTTTCTGTACCGATTTTGTATATAACAACATCGTTGTCATTAATGGGCACTTGTTTAGACTTTATATGGCAAGGGTAAATTTATTTTCAGTATTATTATTATTATTATGAGCGAGAAGAAAATGTTTAAAAAAAACATAAAATTTTAATAAAAATGTTTATATTTTTATATTATGAAAATGTTTATAATTTAGGGCCGTTAGTCCTGCCCTTACAGACCAGTCGGTCCATATTTGTGAATTACCAATAATAATTATTGGTTAATAATAATAATAATAATAATAATAATAATAATAATAAAGTATTTTCTTTGGCATTTTGAGATTTCTTTAAGATTGTGTTGGTATTTTTAACCTGTGTCCAGAGAGTAGCTAATGGATAGTCTACCAAGTTAAACCTTAAATCTAGCTAGGCCCCAGAGCGTGCTTCTGGTCACGGTTGAGCGAGATCGAGAAAACGGGATCTGAAGCAGGAGCTCCTCCCTCTGTAACCTGGGGGGGCTGTTCTCTGAGAAATCGATACCTTCACTCCCTGTCATGATTTAAGTCGGAGTATAAAATTCATTTAAAGTTATTTACAAAATTTCACTGCACGTTTGAAGATCAAACCCAGAAAAACCATTTAGCAGGATGCACCAAGCCCAGTGCAAGTATTAACTGAACTAAGCAGATGAGTAGATGTTGTCTGACCAAGTGCAATCCAGCTATTTGCCATGTGTGTGTAAACTGAAATGTTGTGGGAAACATGGCAGAGTAGGATCTACAGGTTTTTCAGCTTTCCATGGAAAACGATTTTGTTGTTTTTCTTAATGTCCACCTGTTCACTAAGTGTGTGAAATTTTCATCAAAAGGATAATTATAACAGCCAGATGCATGGAAGATTTTGTAATTTATTGTGTTCACATGCTGTAGGAAGAGTAATGTGAAGGCTAAGCATGCCTTCTGGGGCAGGCTGGGAAGCAGGCCTTCAGCTTCAGATATGTCCATCTCACATTCTCGCAAATCCACCACACACACACACACACACACACACACACACACACACACACACACACACACACACACACACACACTCTATATTGCCAATAGAATTAGGACGCCTGCCTTTACATGCACATTAATGGCATCCCAGTCTTAGTCTGTAGGGTACAATATTGAGTTGACCCACCCTTTTCAGCTATAACAGTTTAAACTGTTCTAGGAAGGCTGTCCACAAGTTTTAGGAGTGTGTCTATGGGAATGTTTGACCATTCTTCCAGAAGCACATTTGTGACGTCAGGCACTGATGTTGGACGAGAACGTCTGGCTTGCAGTCTTCACTCTAATTTATCCCAAAGGTGTCCTGTCAGGTTGAAGTCAGGACTCTGTGCAGGCCAGTCATGTTCCTCCACACCAAACTGGCTCATCCATGTCTTTATGGACCTTGCTTTGTGCACTGGTGCTCAGTCATGTTGGAACAGGAAGGGGCCATCCCCAAACTGGTCCCACAAAGTTGACAGCATGAAATTGTCCAAAATGTCTTGGTATGCTGACACCTTAAGAGTTCCCTTCACTAGAACTAAGGGGCCAAGCCCAAGCCCTGAAAAACAACCCCACACTATATCCCCCCTCCACTAAATTTTACACTTGGCTCAATGCAGTCAGGCAAGTACCATTCTCCTGGCAACCACCAAATCCAGACACTTTCATCATATTACCAGACAGAGAAGCATGATTCATCACTCCAGAGAACACGTCTCCACTGCTCTAGAGTCCAGTGCCGGTGTGCTTTACACCACTGCATCCGACGCTTTGCATTGCACTTGGTGATGTAAGGCTTGGATGCAGCTGCTCGGCCATGGAAACCCATTCCATAAAGCTTTCTACACTGTTGTTGTGCTAATCTGAAGACCACACAAAGTTTGGAGGTCTGTAGCTATTGACTCTGCAGACAGTTGGCGACTTCTGCACACTGTCTTCGCTGTCATTTTCTGAGGCCTACGACTTCATGGCTGAGTTGCTGTTGTTCCCAGTTGCTTCCACTTTGTTATAATACCACTACAATATTTAGTACCAAGGAAATTTCACAGATGGACTTATTGCACAGGTGGCAACCTATCACAGTACCATGTTTGAATTCACTGAGCTCCTGGGAACAAGTCATTCTTTCACAAATGTTTGTAGAAGCAGTCTGCATGCCTAGGTGCTTCATGTTATACACCTGTGGCCATGGAGGTGATTGGAACATCTGAATTCAATGAGTTTTGGATGGGTGTCCCAATACTTTTGGCAGTATAGTATATATATTCTTTTACAATTATAGATACATTCCCATATATATATATATATATATATATATAATAGGAATGTATTTACAATTGTAAAAAAGTTCAAGTATTTTATTTTTTGAGTTATCTGAAGCCTTTAAAATAATAGATGGCCACATAATTATGATCAATTAATTATTTAATCATTTAAAGTAGCTTTTAGCCCTTACAATTAATTAAGATGAATCAGTGATATAGCTGCTGCTGTTGAATGATCACTTGCACCACTTTCTAAGGTCCAAGAATGAATCCAAATTGCCTTAAAGTACCGAATTAGAATTTTTGTTCATACTGGAGACTGACTGAGATTTAATGTTGTCTATTAAACAGGATTTTTAGAACACCTTGTTTTGCATTTTTGTGCTGGCTCATATTGTGGTTATTTCATTTCTTTATGCCTGCATATGGTCTCTGGTGTATTTAGTTCTACCTTGTTATCAAGCAAATATAAAAGCTCCCACATTACAAAATCACTGTTGCCATTTAAACTGAAATAAACATCATACTTATGGTATGACCCTACATTTGTTAAAACCTGCATTTATAAATGTGTGAATTTCCATTTTGCTTTATATTTCATTATATGGCTTTCATATATTTATACATATAAATATTATATGCTAGATTTGCACTTTTTTAAATTAAAGTGACTTTCCATTAGTTGTCAATATTATTACCTCTATAATTTATTTTAAGATCTTAAGATGTTTTGTTGAGGTTTTCTTTGGGAGTGACGAGATTGGACAGGATTAAAAATGAGCACATTAGGGGGACAATACAGGTAGCACAGTTTGGAGACAAAGTGAGACTTAGATGGTTTGGACACGTGCAGAGGAGGGATACAGAGTTTATAGGGAAAAGAATGTTGAGGATAGAGCTGCCAGACAGGAGGAGAAGAGGAAGGCCAAAGAGGAGGTTCATGGATGTAGTGAGGGAGGACATGAGAGAGGTTTGAGTGACAGAGGAAGCTGCAAAGAACAGGTTGGTATGGAAAAGGATGATCCACTGTGGCGACCCCTAGAGGGAGCAGCCGAAAGAGGAAGAAGGAAATGTTTTGTGAATATCCTCCTTCAAGATAATGTGGTCTGCACCCTTTCAGTTGAACTGTAGTTTTTCTTGATTTATTTAGCACAGTCCTGCTCCTATGTTTTTAGACCTTATTGGTTCAGTGACTGGTGTCATGTAATCATACCCTGTGGTCTTCTCTTCTCTGCTGACATGTGTCAGCCTGTCAAGGACCGCTTGCGTGTGTCACTGAATACTAGTACAATGAAGATGTTGCCAGTCCTTTTTGTGGTGATCAGCTCAACATGGAGACTTTTAGGGGACAGCAATTTCATCATCACCTTATTCTGTGTTTTTTCCTCTGTTATTGTCGATACAGCTGAGCCCATATAGTACTGCAGACTTCGGGGATTATATCCACCCTGACCAAGATATTGACCTGATAATTCACAAAGCCTGTCAGTTCGCCTCTGCAGCCTGGTAGAAAATATATTTGTCCAGCTAAGGCACATGCATTCATAAGGACAGGCTGGAAATAAAATATGTTTTTGTGTGTTTCTGTTGTGCAAAAACTGCTGCTGATGAATAATTTGAAAGATCTCGATAATGAGTTAATGGAGTTCTGTTGGGCTGTGTTTGGCTGCTTTTCACTTTTCCAGTTAAACATATAATGCAGTTATGATTGATTCTCATTTGGTACTTCCAGTACAAAACCACTGAAACTATAACAGATAATTAGGCAGTATTTTTCTGTATGTGCATTTTAATCCCTGACCATTAGAGCATGATGAGTAATGAGTAAAACACAGTTATGGAGCTGTGTTTTCCCTACTCAGGTGGTCCATCACCTGTGGAAGATTTCAAATGAAATACAAAATCATTTGAAGGTGGCATTTAGCTGTTGATCTGTGATAACAGCCCTTGCATTACGTGTAATCAGATGGTACATTTTATTGTGCATTGGACCTATAAAACAAAGTGAAGGATATGCAGACCTAGGTAGCAGGCTAAACGCCTTTGTCCAATTAACACAGCAAGATGCACATTTCTTTAATGAGAGGAAGTGTAAGGCCCCGACATCTCACTAGAGGGACAAGTGCAGTGGGGGATGCAAATCCTTCTTAAATAATATCTCATGTTTATACAGCAAGTCGCTTTGTTTATAAATGCATGATTTCAAGAGGCTTTCAGAAGCAGGATCTCAGATCCCAGGGGATAATTTGAAAAGTGTCTGTCAGAGGAGGCCTTGTTGACACAGCAGCGCATGCCTGTTTGCATGTATTTTTGCAGGAACCACAGTTATGACGATGACAGCCTATGACGCAGACGACCCTAGCACAGAAAACGCTGTCCTGCGCTACTTCATCACGAAGCAATCTCCAGACAAGCCTTCGCCCAACATGTTCTTCATTGACCCAGAGAAGGGTGACATCGTGACGGTGATCTCACCCACGCTGCTAGACAGAGAGGTAGGTGAAGCACTCTTACTGTATCAGTGGGGCAGGCAAGGAGGGGACGCACTTTTCCGACTCCCCTCTGTGTTCCACAACACACTCTGGCTACCCAAACGAGCTGCATTTGTTATGTTGCAAAGTGTGGGCTAATATGCTGGTGCTCCTGTATTAAATCGGCATGCTTATCTTCAGTAAGGAGACCACAGGCAAGGCAAGGGGCATGTCAACGACTGCATGCAAATGAGGAAAGCCAAGAAGTGTTTATCAGTTTCAGGGTGATGGTAGAATGTAGGATGATTGCTTTTTGGTGGGGTGACGAATGCAGAAACATCGATTTGTGTTGCTTGTGGAAAGGGAATATTAGCCATTGTCCGATACTTAGAGCATGGTTCATTGAAGTGCTGTAAACACCTCGGACCATCAGCTGGCCAGATATGTTTTTCCAAGAGCTGAGAAGAGCTTTGAGTTTGGTTTTACTTTTAGCTTTAACTTGCATGACTGAATTATCACTGATAATTGAGTTACTCGGAGAAGCAGACATTGTACTGCCTTCTTCAATTAATTTCTGATAAATACGGTTTTTTAAGCAATATTTCTGTATGCATTCATGTTTGTTTTATGCTGGTTCTTTATATTATTTTCATTTCTATGTGCTGTCTGGTGAGGGGTATGATTTCAGATCGATCAGCACAAGAGAGATTCCTGAAATGTAACTAGGTGACTAGTGGTTATTCCACTATTATTTCTCACGCAGCTAAGATTCAAGCCATATTGCTTCATGTATGTTGCCAATGAAGGTATGTTGCTAGGTAACAGGTGCAGTCTTGGATTAACAGAACTGCTCTGAGGAAACTTGTCTCTATGTCCTCTATTAGTTCAATTAAAGACAGGCTCAAACAAAGATGAAAACATTTCAAGCATTAAAGAAAACCACCCCCTCCAACACTAATGTTAATTTATCAGACACAGGCCCCGAGATGGCCAGTTTGGTGAGGAGCTCAATCTGTTTCAGATGGCAAGGCCGGGGCTTACCTCCTGCATATAAGCTAAGATTAGCAGCTGTCTTGTTAGAAGGCGATCGAGACAAGAAGTGAAGAGGCGTTCTACACTCTGGCACACGGGCACACGTTTTGCCTTCTCGCGGGGGGACGGCAATTCTGAGAAAATTGGAAAATCAATATAGTCACAATGAAATCAAGTTGATTTTCCTTCCAAGTTTTTTTTCACCCCTCTCAGGCATTAAGTGCTGCTTACATATGCACATTTATTTCTGCGATATTTATTTTTCCTGGCTCCGCGTCCACAGCTTGCTTATCCGCCATTGCCGTTGGCCACAGACACTAAGCCTGATTCCTGACAGCTAATATCATAATGATGAAAATCATTTTCACACAGATGTGAAGTATCATTCTGGTAATTCATTAAACGAGACAGCGACATGAATGCAAAACTGCCTCAGCCCCTACCCAGCCTCGTGACGTGGTTTGTGTTGTCAAAAGATACGCCAAACAGAATGACCAGCCACGACATGCGTGGAGGCCCATCTCCGAAGGATTGTTTCATGGGGCTGTTCATTTGTAGGTAATGGAAAAGAAATATATTTTTAGTGGAGTTAGCAGTGGAGTTAGCAGCAGTTGTGAATGTTCGATGAGGTGCAATCTGTATCTGTATAGTCTTTATTGTGATGATGTCCTACTCATGTTTAACTTGGTTTGGTCTGTTTTGTAATACTAAACATGCAAAGCGTCTTTTGGGGATATGATTTCAATCTGGTTTATTTATGGGAAGACATGTTACTGTTTTGGTATCTATTACTGCAATACTTGTGAAATCAGCACTAAGGATTCATTAGTGTTTGTTTTGCATTTCAGTTTTTGTGGTGCTTCTGTGTGATTCATGATGCAAACACAAATCTCTGGGAAATGATCTGTGCCTTCACTTTCCCACACACAAACACAAGCTCACTTACAGGGGTATCAAGATATTACATCCCATCTCACCTTTCACTTTAAACAAATTTTAAGCAATAGGTCTTTCTAAGAATGTGATGCATATTGGCTGGATATATTACTGTTTTTCTTATAAACTGATATTTTGATTTGTATCTGGATGTTGCAGTACAGGAAAGAGTAGAAATGATTCTAGAGAAGGCTAGTATTTCAGTTCACTTTGCTTCCACAGGTGAAGTAGCACTTGTGCGTGTGTGTGTGTGTGTGTGTGTGTGTTATTGTAGTAAGCACTCTGTTACTGAGCTTCATCTGTGCGTTCCCATGAAACTGTACTAACGCTATGCTTTTCTGCACTTTTTTTTTGTATTAGGAATGGCACAAGCTGGGTATACAATGAAAGGTTGTCACTATACCGAAATTTCAAAGTTTGATACGATATTTTTTTAAAGTATCGATATTCTGTAACATTATTAATACCTGATGATGTAACTCTAAATTTTAATGATTGAGCACTGTAAATTATTGCACCCTACATCATAGTGATAAAATATAATTTTTTAATTGCATGTAATAAAATAAAAGGCAGCACAGTTTGTGGTGAGGCTCTAACAATCGAAGCAGCATCACAGTTCTGCTCTGTCTGCTCAGTCAGAGCGCAGCTTTGCAGACAATTAAACTGTTCAGTAATCCACACAAAAGACATCTTCTGCTTGTCAAAGTCATGCAGTCACAGACCAAGGGAAAGTGAAAGACAATATATACAAATTTGCTATGCTACAGACAGTGAAAACCACAGTCATTCTATACCACTTCATCCTGTTAAGGATCACAGGAAGCTTGGAGCCCATCCGAGGACACAAAGGGCACCAACTCACACACTATGGGAAATTTGGAGACACCAATCAACCTAACCCACATGTCTTTGGACTGTGGGAGGAAACCAGAGAACACCCACCAACCACAGGAAGAACATTCAAACTCCACACAAACAAACCAAAAGCAGGAATCAAACCCCAGGCTTAGAGGTGTGAGGCAACAGTGCTAACCACCACGCCACCTAATAAAACAGCACTTCAATAAAAAGAATATGACTAATTGACTATACACAATTTACATTTATCACCCAAAGACGGATATTTTACAACTAAAGATAAATTAAGAAAATTGTGTCAAATGTCAAATTAAAATTAACAAATCAGCTTTATACATAATACCAGTACAGGCAATACACCTTAATCACCTTAATGACAGCTTCATAGAAACTGGAACAAATGGCTTTCCTTAACACAACAGAACATATGAGCAGAAATACTAAATTCTTCTGACTTCTGCCTCTGATGTCAAAGGTCAGCACTAACTGGACAGCCTTGCACACTTTGATGCTGATACATGTCAGCACACTCAGACATATATATATATATATATATATATATATATATATATAAATACAAATAAACAGATATAAGGTTATGCTATTTGGCTACACTACAGCACAGTCCTAGTACTAATGAGTATTGCCCCTGAATGAAGAATGCAGAATAAAACTGACCCACAGGTAAAACACACTTGCAGGCTTCTATTTTTAATAATGCTGCTAGAGATGCCATTGTATGAACACGTCATTAGACGGAAACAGGGCTGCATCTTCTGCCCACAGGTTGCCTATGACACTAAGCCACAGTGAATGGAAAAGTGCATTTGTAATGTAGGTTACAGAATTGATACCATGAAAATATGTATCTGTCACATGCATGGTCCTGTTCTTTCTAGTTTATGTTATTTCTAGCCTCCCTGCTCTATCTAAAGCATGTGAACATCTATGGCTACCTCATGTCTGTCTGTACCTCCAGTTGTTTTAGTGATTTCACCTGGTGTTGGTTTCCTTGGCTTTCCTGTTCCCCTCCTACCTTGCCGGTTGTTAGTTGTAGGTCTTCCTTGCCCATTATTACGTGTCAGTTACCAGTCTCACTCTAGTTGTATGCTTTCCTCATTCTCTCTGCTCACTTGTTTTCTCCTCCTTACCACTTGTACCTTGTATTCTCTCATTGTACACCCCTTCCATTGTTTTCTCACTCAGCCCTGTTACCTGTATTCCCTTGCAGTGTTTTTTTCTAGGTGTTGTTTTTGAATAAAACCTCTTTCCGCACTTAAACTCCTCTCCACCTCTGTGTTGCATCACCAGTGTTGTTACAGTATCAAAGCGATTTAACCCCATTAGACCTTATATTTATTGATATTTTGATATTTTTGACAAATGTAATACAGTGCCTTACCTTCAGTTTATGTCGTGCTCTTCCATCCTGATGTCATCTTCTCACCAAGCTCCATTTTAGCTGCTTTCAACCCACTTGTTTTTTTTTTTTCTCCATTTTATCTCATTGCATATGTGCAGCACAGTCACCTTTGAAGTCTTCTTTCTTTCTGCATTGGACCCATCTGGTTGGTGTGCATTTGCAAGTCACGCATGTGTACGTTTTGTAATTCATGACACAGTGTGCCTGGATGTGCTTTTCAGCCAAGGTGAGGGGGCAGATCTGTCTGCGCAGTTACCAGCATTGTGGTGTGTTGATTATTCCCTCTGCAGCCCTAGCCTGATCTCCAACCTCACAAGGGACGAGGCAGGGACGCTTGGGAAAGGTGGAGAGGGTAAATGCAGGGTCCACAGCCTTGACATCAGGCTCGTTCCAGAAGCATCTCATGTTTAATTAGGCCAGCGCCCTTTGTTGTGGTTGTGCATGGCCCCAAAGTGCACTGAACCCTAAAGAGTAAGCAAAGCGGCTGTCTTTAGAGACTGTTCAGCCACTGAACCCCCTCTGAGCAGCTGGAAAGAAGAGGATCTCCTTTAGCAGGAGATAGGCATGCTCACCTGACCGGACTTTCAACCCTCCACCGTGTCCCAAGGGAACTCGGCATGGACTTGTGATTTTCTGGACTAAGCTAATGAGCCAAATGCTAATGCATTCTTAGTGAACCAGAATCATGCAGCATAATTTACAGCACTGGCCATTACTGGTATGGTGCTACAACACTTCGGGTTTAAAGAGCGGCACAGAATCAGAATAAGGATGGTGCAGGCACACAGAAGCAGCAATTTCATTACACTGTTTGGGGTTAAAAAAAGAACACTTTCAAATGGTGAGAATGTAGCACATGTACTATTGGGAGTTTTCCTTTAATGAAGACAACGGTCTTACAACAGGTCACTCAGTTGGATCTGCTAAAAATTTCTACTGCATGAGGAACTCAGAGTAGTCTAATTATTTTTCAACCTCTCTGTAATAAGTCCAGGTGTATCTCTTTTATTATTTATCTCGTAACATTTTCCCACAGTCATTACCACCCTCTGACATGGCTAACATAGGCCTCTGTATAATGCTTGCTATGATTTTTGTAAAGTGTGCTCTATTTGGGTGCAATGCAGAGAAGAAAGCTTTAGTTATGGCTGTTGTTTTCAGTGTCATGGATGACTGTGTCTGTGTTGTGTCTTTTCAGCTCCTAAACCTGTCTTATTGGGATGATCTTATGGATCATGACCTGCTTTGACCTTTCCTGACAGTGTGCATTCATGCTTTCTTAACAAGTTTGTCTTGGATAACAAAGACAGTGATATTAAAATGCTTCTTTAGTGTCAATACGGCTTGGAGATGCAGAAAAAAATTGGTTTTCAGATAATTGATCGGGCCATCACAGAACGATTAATTTGCTGACAAAAAAAACAAATAATTTGCTGTGATGGTGAATACTAATCCATCTGGCTAATTTAATGAGAATCACTGGTCTGTGAGCTGGGTGCTTGTTGATTTTATGAAATGAAATTGGCTGTGCATGCATGCGGTCCAGACTCAAAATACGTTAACTATCAAATCAAGTGTCATTATTTTTATCATTATTTCTGCTGCTGTTGGATGTGCGTGCTTTTATACAGCCACTCAAGGTGAAGTTCTTTCCCCAGCATTTTGGCAACCTTGAGATCCGCATGGTATTGAGGCCGCTAATATTCTGGTTCTCAGGGTGTTTTTTTCACCAGCATGCACAGCCGCTGTCTGCTCCACTCCTGCGCAAGTCGTGCCTCGCGCGTCGACCCAGCTGCTTCGCTTCGCTTGTTCGGCGGACACCCCGTTCGTCCATCTGCTCTCTCGGCTGTGCCTCCTCCCCCAAATGACTCTCCTGTTAATTGAAGTTAGCTTGAATGGTTTGACAAATGTGTCCTCTGGCACGCGGCCCTGTGACAGCGCTCAAAGGTCCATCTCGGGCTTTTATGAGAATCTCTGGCTGCTAGTGGTCAAGTGTAAAGAGCACATTTCCACCAAAAGATCGTAGGACTTTCCCAGATCACCATCTGTTTCACATTCGCTATACAGGGGGAGTATCCTGCCCAATGTCTTTGTGCTCTGAGTGGGACTCTGCATTTCGCTGAGCTAATCTACACTCCAACGGCAAGGCAATCCAGGACTGTAACTTGCTTCTCTCCTCTGCTCAGTAGGCACTCTTTATATTATCATGGCCCCCAGCAGGATGGTTGTGCAACATGACATTCGGTGCACAGTTAGCAGGTGACACAGCATGCAGCCAGGTGCCCATGATTCATGGCACCAGTAGGTGCCTTTCCCTGAGTGTCTTTGTCTCTGTCATGGCGAGCCCTCTTTACATTGTATAATGTTATTGTTAACAAAACATTTCAGGGAAATAAAAGCAAGCTTTGTACTCACATTGATTTCATATGTGGCTCATCGTCTACTGTCATGTTATAGGATTGGAAATTTTCTGTCAGGACCCAAAGAACCTATAAGACATGGTTAGGATCAGGAGGAAGGAAGACAAGGATATTTACCTCTGATGACCTTCTTGGAAACACAAGCTGTGTTGCTTCTGAGTACCTGACAGGTACTGGAGAAACTTTAGAGTTAAGAGCACCCAGAACTGGGAATGATGGTCAGAAGGTAGTATTGATACTGCGATTTAATTCCCTGCCTGGACAGGTACCTAATGGCACTGCCTAACTGGCTATCTAATTCTCCTTCAGTAATCTCAGGTCTGTCTGTGGATTGATAGTTACAGAAGCTCCTCCCCACACCACAAGCATGGGCTACAACGGGTGTCTTAAAATCAATGGCTCCAGGAAGGGGTGTTTGAGTCGTGTCTCTGAGATTTGTGCATTTACTTCCTTGCTAATGGAAAGCAGCGGCCAGGGACCCTACATGTAGTTGTTTTATTCTTGGTCCTGGAAATCAATGCGACTCTAGCAATTATTAAGGTGCGCACCATAAGGAGCGGCTCTTACCAACTTCTCTGTGTTTAGACTGATAATAGAATTTGAAAAAAGGATCCTGTCCACAATTTTACAACAGCAGAAAATTTGAGACCGTCCCACAAATTGCAATGGCAACTGTAATTTACCATAGTTGTTTTAAAATCTCTGACAGCTTTTTTATTAGGAATTTCTATTTTGCTCTGTTTTTGCTGGTATTTATTTCTCTTCCACAAAATTTACAAAAAGGTAAACAGCTTGCATGCCAAAGCATCCTTCAGAAAACTATCCCCTTAAGTAATGAAGAACTAGGACTATTATCAAAACATGGTTGCATCACTTCCAAAGGGTTGGATAAGTGCACAGCCTTGCACACTGTGATGCTTATATATGTCAGCACACTCAGAGTTTCACTGATCTCTAAAATCGAGTCATACAGCAGCAAGAATGTACAGCAAATACAAAATGCCCTACTTTTAGCAAAATGTGTTTTTGGGGAAAAAATGTAAAAGAATGAACTATAAATTCAGCTTCAATCATAAACTTCTACAAGAACATATGTAGCCTGTTCATATTTATCTACCTTAGATAAAATGTTTAAAAATAGATTAAAACCCTTTTTCCTGCTAGTGTTTCAGTACTTCTATTGCAATAAAAAGTTCATATACATGTACTTGATTACTAGCTGACAAGCTATAAGTTATCTAGGCCAGGGGTCTGCAAGCTTCACTATCAAAAGAGCCCAAAGAGTAATTTTTGGTCCCTCTCCCATTACAGGAAATGCTACTGCAGAGGGGTGCAAGAGCCGGGGGTTGCAGAACCCCTGGTTTAGGTCAAGTGGCCATGAACGTAATATTTGCCGTTATGCTGTCTGAAGACCGCTATCAACAACCATCACAATGTGGTTCTGTGCTTCTGTGCTGAGGCCACACATTTGAATAACGGTAAACGTTATGTACAAACTAGTGTCTTTGGTGAGATTCTGTCTGCTGAAGATCCCCTCCACCACAAGCATCAATGCAGACATCCAATTACTCACAGGTCATAGCGTAGCGATTTCATTCAGAACTGCAATCAGCCAAGCCTGAAGCAGCCTCTGAATTACTGCACTGCCTCCTTTACTTCCTCACGTGCGCTAAATGTTGTTTCCAAACATGCTTTCTAGACAGCCCCCTAATCTGATCCTCAGACATAATTGAATGTCACTCGTCACATAAAGATTCTCTCCAGCTTTCAATTAGCATATTGGTCGTGGTGTCGCAACAGTGACTCCAAGCAGTCGAAAAAAACATATATTTACTTTTGCGTTTGGAGGGGAGTTATTAGACGAGGTAATCTAAATGCAAATAATAAGGGAATGTATGGGTGGGGCTTGATAGCACGATAGCAGAACATTATTCTGCAGATTAGATATGCACTTCGCTATTTCGACTCCTTTTGTTCTATTGCTATCCTTCAAAGTTGAGCCCTTTTTCTCTTTAGCAGATTTGAGGTGTACAGTGAGGCATTTGCGCGGTCTCCGTCCTCAGACAAACCCTACATTTGAGGGGGCAGCACTGAGCTCTCTCTGTCTGTCTGTCTGTCTGTCTGTCTCTCTCTCTCTCTCTCTCTCTCTCTCTCTCTCGCTTGCTCGCTCTAATGAAATCAAGCTTACTGATCTGGCAAAAGCAGGGGGGTTGTGAGGGGAGCATGCCAGCTTATTCTTTATGCAGAACTTCAGAGAGTGGTGGGGCTCCAATTCCCAGCTCAGAAGTGGATGATGAAATGCTATAGAAACCATTCATGATAGGGGCTCTCTATTGATGTGGTCAGGCAGAGCGTTGAGACTGTAATCTGGGCTCTAGCAATCGACGGCCATCACAAATATGGACAACAAAAAGCCGTTCCAAATGGACACCTAAAATGAACGCAGGGTAACCTCTTCTGAGTGCTGGTTGCTGTAATCTCAGAGACTGAGCATTATAACTTTGGTATAGCAGTTGCTTATGGGACCAAGAGTCGTGTTTTTGCTGTTTATATTGCTCCACTCCGTAAAAACATGATTTCAGTTATAACAAAGTAGTGCAAAACACTGATGTTGGTGAATGTATTTTCACAATTAGAGATATAATCTAAGTGTACAGAAAATCTCATACCTTCTATTGTATATTTCTTTGACAAAATTCTTGCACTTTTTAAGTGAAATGGAGCAGTTTTTGACAATTTGTGTAGGAATATATTCAAAATAAGATTTTTAAACATCACATTTAAAAACTCAAGCAATTAGCAGTGACTTTTCCTAGTTTGAAATAAATGATGTTGCTTGAGACTTTAAATACTATTAGCATTAAATGTGTAATTTTTTAATCAGTTGCTTACTCCAATTATCATTTAAATTGGGCATTGAGATAATCATGTTATCCATAGTTATTTTACAGATTCTTATTAATTCCCGAGCTAAATCATACATTTGGACAAGGTGAAATGGGTTAAATCAGAGCTAATCAGCATCTGTGAAATAGCCCCATAATTTCAAAATTACAGTCAGTATGTTTGCTTTGGCAGCAGTTGATGAGTCACTTATCGAGACTGGACAAGGCTTGCTGGATTTACTGTAGAGGCTGTGTGTGTGTGTGTGTGTGTGTGTGTGTGTGTGTAGAGTTGCCTATTATTAGAGCTGCACTGATCAGGCTTTTTTAGGGCTGCAACCATTTACAATATATCGATTACATATCATTAAAATCGGTCCAAAAGCATATTCCCACACCAGTTGTTTCTCCCTCATTTTGTAAATCAGTACATTAAATTTGTACTTAACTAGTTGTGTAAAGGCAGCACGGTGGCGTGGTGGTTAGCACTGTCGCCACGCACCTCCAGGCCTGGGGTTCAATTCCCACCTTGGGTTTGTGTGCATGGAGTTTGCATGTTCTCCCTGTGCTTGGTGGGTTTTCCCCGGGTGCTCCGGTTTCCTCCCACAGTCCAAAAACGTGCAGGTTAGGTTGATTGGTGTGTCCAAATTGCCCTGTGTGTGCCCTGTGGGGGGTTGGCACCCCGCCCTGGGTGTCCCCTGCCCTGTGCCCTATGTGCTCTGGGATGGGCTCCAGGTTTCCCCGCGACCCTCACCGGGAATAAGCGGTTAAGATAATGGATGGATGGATAGTTGTGTAAAAGTCTTATGTTACATAGAAAAATGTTACATGTGCATTTTTTTCCAAATTAAAGGATACTGCCGGCTAAAGGTGTAAATTGTGTTTTATTAACAAATTAAGTGCAGAGGAGGGCCTATTGTTCAAATACAATTAAATAACACATAGCATAAGCCTTCTTATAAAAAAAGAAGACTTGTAATTAATAATGTATAAATATGTATCCATATACATTGGAAGGCACTATGGAGTGAAGCAATTGGTTTAGTGGGGTTTCTTGAGGCTTATTTCTGAGTTTTCAGAATTACAAATGAAATATATTCCTTGGACCAGGTTTGATGCAGTGTAAATTACTTTGGCAATATACCATCTTTACCTTGCAAAATCAGTAACCCTGCTCTGTGGTACACTTCCATTGCACATTTTTTTTTCTGTACAGTATATTTATATATATTTATATTTATAGCAACCTGGTGGCTCAATGGTTAGAGCATCAGGCTGGGATGGCCCTCCCGGTTTAGATCGAGGCCCAGCTGCCAGGTGCGGTCCTGAGCGAGACAGCGCTAGCTCCCTGCTGCATGTGGCTACCCACTGCTCCCCCCAGGGGGATGGGTCAGTCACAGAGAACAAATTTCATTGTAATATGTATATGAATGCAATGACAATAAAATCTGGTTGTTGTTATGTTATTTGTTTAACTTACAATAATAAGTTTAATTTTTCCAACTTAATTGTAAAAAACTGGTAAATATGTACATTATTCAGTATAGTGTATGACATGACTTTGGGGCACTTGTGTTTCTGTTTACTTTTTTCCCAGGAAATTAATTATAAGTGTAACATTTTGCTGCTGTACAATTCTTCCTCAGTGTATGTTATTTATGAAATGTAAGGTGTCTATGGTTAAGTTAATGTAAATACAAAGTAAAAAAAAATTCACCTTCTGTTAATCCTTCAGTATTTGAACAGTAATTATATTTGTGTGCATTTAGATTCATAATAGGATTTTCCCTAGTCAAACAATTCAAGAAAAACGAGCCTTTACATTTTGTGGAATAAACTTAGCCAGTGTAAATGTATTACACACATGTATTGTTGTGTCCTGATATTGTCAGAAATTGCATCATTAGATTTGGTAACTGGTCAGTCAGATCATTCCTGCTTCTATGGATTTAACTGTCAAAGCTTGGCCTTTGTTAGGTGTGCGCATGACTTTTCTACCTTGCTCACAGCGCCCTCCAATGAGAGACTAACAGTGAAGATATACAGAAGATTTTTATCAAACCTAAATTCCTATATACAGCGCCATTAGCGCATTACGTGTGTAGATGCGGGTTATATAGTGCTCCGCATCGATTCCACAGCTACAATGTGAGCGCGACGGGTTATTTAAATTTATATGGCATGTAACAAGTAAAGAAAGGTGGTGGGGTCATTTAATACAACATCTGTCTGCTAGCATCTGGAATCTGTTCCTCAGTCCACTTCTCATTAGCTAAAAGAAGACCTTGTGAACAAGGTCTACAGACAGTGATGAAACTCCCTCCGGTTTTCCCCATCTCCTCTATTACGGCACTGTCCACTTGCATTAGCAAGAAAATGAGATTTTGTTAATTAATTAGATTTCTGAGTGCTAAAGATGAAGATTACGTCCAATGAAGGTTAGATGTGTCAATCATAGTTTCCTTGTGCCTCAGAAGAGCGGGAGATAAGTGGAACCATGCAGGAATAATGGGCAAAAAGTGCAGGTTGTTACTTTTTATCTTTTATTAATTGAGTGATACGGATTTGTGTGGTCAGTGCAGATGTGATGGAAGACAGAAGAGGGAAGATCAATATCTTTACCAAAGAGCATTTCAAAGTCAGAACAGCAATGAAACACAGATGGAAAATTGTAATTTTTACCACCTCTATTTTATCAATGAATGCAAAGACACACACAGACACACGCATACACACGTGTGCTCTTGCACATAAATGGCAGATGTTTTCCTAAAATATGCTGCTAATGGGCTTCATTTGGCAGTGTTGACCTATGCAGAGCACAAGCCTGGGCAGAAACATGTGGAGATCCCGGGTTGTCCAGGTGTCAGAGTCCCTCTGCTGCTGGAAAGCTGTTGAATAGAAGACAAGACCACCTAGGACTCCGCTCCATATTTGTTTGGGATTTATTCCCTAGCCTTAGCTGTTCCTAGGGCACTCAGTTGTAACTGAGGCTAACAAAAATTGGGGAAGAAGATGCACTGGAACACATGGCTGGTGAGAATTGAATCATTGAACCATTAGTTAAGCTTTACTTGTGTGTGTGTGTGTGTGTGTGTGTGTGTGTTCTGGTTTATCCTCCCTCTCTTTCTTTCTTTCTTTCTTTCTTTTTGTAAGAACATATGACCTCTTGCCACCTCGAGGCACATATGTCAGCAATGCAACCAAGGCTAAACTTGTCAAAGCAGAAAATGTGCAATTGCACAAAGTGTTACTAGGGCACATGCTGGAAGGTACTGTTGTATAAACTGGGGCAGTGCAGGACTTTTGATGAGGCATAACCTGGCAAGATACCTGGCACCTGTCACATACAGAAGGTGGGTGGATTCTGAGTGAAAACCCATCACAAACCTGACAGGAAACATTGATGGACCAGCTTTGTTGCCACAGTGAGACCTTAGTGGCTACAGTGACGCACTTTGTGCCTGTGTCATAGTATGAACAAACAAGCAGGACGTCTTGTTAAAAAAAAAAAAAAGTTATTTTCCTCCCTGCCATCTCACATCAAGAGTCAGCGGTGAAAAAATAAAAGTTATCAGTTAGGCTGGAAAAGAGGTATGGAGCCACACAGGAACTGCAGGGTGTACTTATCTGCTGTGGTGATGGATGGAAAAAAGTGGGTCAGGAGAATTCTGCTAAGGTTACCTCAATTTTAACTTACGACCTGTGTTTATATACACAGTTTTCATCAGTTATTTGCAAAAATATATGCTCCTTCATCTCTGTGCTGCCTGGACGTGCAAAATCACTGTTAAAGCTTGTATTTCAGACTTGCATATCCTGGCATCTGCTCAGACCAGGCGTGGTAACTAGAATATAGTTGCAGTTTACTCACACAGAATTGTTCTTTATTTGCAGTTAAAGGGACAGCTGGTGTTCACCCGAAATGGCTCAGCCTGAGTTTTGACACACAAGACAGGGGGAAAACACGGGAAGATTAATTCACACAAATATACAGTTAGCAAGTGCACACAAGGGAATGTTTACACAGGTGAACAAGGCACATGATGCAACTACACAACACTGGGTAAGTAAAATGTTACCCAGTACATGAGAGGAATTTTCAACATGTATGTTATGACTATTTACTGGTTGGACTAGAGGCTGCTGTCTTGGTAGTGCCACCAGTCAGTGACGATCTCAGCAACACCATTATATATTGTAATGCCGGTCTGCATTACCAGTCGGTGCTGCTTTGGGAGGGGACAATTTACATTTCTGCTTCTGACTGTTCAATGGCCAACTCAGGTAAATGCTAAACATTTTTAAAATCTAAAAAGGTGATTATGACTGCATATAAAGACAGAAACTAAGTATGAATTAACATAAAACATATTCAGCTTGTTCAGTGGAGTTTTGCTTTGAAGGGGTTTCTTCTCAGATGCTTCATTCAGGTGAACTGGAAAGTGACCCAGTATTCTTATGTGAAACTTTTCTGAGTTTCTTTTTGTGCCCAGGATCTATCCCATACCCACTCACCACAGTAAAAGGAAATGCAGAACTGAATCATTCTCCTTTTTACCTACTCTTCAGCAGCTCAGCTACAAATGGCAAAAATTCAAGTAAATCGTGGCTCATTCCTTCTGCTGAGTGCTCTGTAATGTGCGATTTTACCCATTTGTAAGAGAGCAGGAGGGATAAGTTCACTTCACACCTGTTCCCTTACTGTGTGCCATTATACATTACACTGGAATAGAATGTTGCAGAAATAAAACTTCCTTTAACTACAGTAAGAGTGTGTGTGTGTGTGTGTGTTTTTGTCTATGTATTGAGTTGTATCGAAAGCAGGACTGCCGCGCTTAACAGAAATGTACTGAAGCATATGCAGACGTTAGCCTTTGTTTTTCAGTTTGAATGTACCAAATTATCCTTACTAATTGCTTGTGTTGTTGACCTAATGTACATCGGGATCTGATGAATCTAAGTCAAGTGTATTTCTGCATTTTTTCCCCCAAGTTATTTTATTTATTTTTGCACATCTGCTCCTTATGTACAGCGTTTTACTTCAGCAACATGGGAATGGTAAGAATGGTATATATGTAATGGCTTGGTGGCTCAGTGGGTAGGGTGACAGCCTGGGGTGTGAAAGCCTCCTGGCTTGGATCCCATCCCAGCTGCCAGGATTGTCCCTCAGCAAGACATTCTGTGGTAGCTCCCCAGCACTGGAAATGGCTGCCCACTGCTTTCCTCCCAGGGGGATGGATTAAATGCAGATAACAAATTCCTTGTATGTAACCCACATACTTGGCTATAGAACCTGTTTCCTTTTTCTTTTTTTCTTTTATTAAACAGTTACTGAGAGTAACAGTGGCTCCTGTCCGGTTATACATCCTTCTGAATGGCTGCTAAACTTTGTTGTCCATATCTCCAAGAATTACTTTTACTTTAATATTCCATTGATTAGCTTGTTTGTATAAATCCAAAACTGAACATGTTATCGAAGAACACATCTCAGTTAGCTGCACATCATGCAGATCAAAGCAGAGAGCACTTTATCCTTGACTCGCATGCCTAAATACCCAAGGTCCAGTGGGAAGTCCAGCTGACTTGACACATAATACGCTTCACTTCCCCAGTTCCACGGTGCTGTGTTAACAAAGACCTGGGAGATAAATATTTGCCTATGAGCATCAGGGGTCTCTCAGTTCTCAGCCTCTCTGGTTGGTTACAATTAAATCCAATAAAATTTCTGTGAACTTTTGTTGATAAGAGAAACCACTCTTGCATTAAAGAAACAAGTGGATGTTATGATATTTTAATGATAGTACTAAGGAAAATTATTGTAGATACTCTATATTTTTACATCAAAGACAGAATAAAAACCCCTGAGCTCTTAAGCGCATTCTTCCTCGTGAATGAAAAGAATGATATTATACACCCTACGACCCTGAATTGGATAGGGATGTATAGCGAATGGATGGATGGGATGGATGGATGGGTATTACGCACGTGGAACGTTTTCTTTTCCCTCGCTCTTTAATTCTTCATTTCACCACTTGATTTAAGTGCACACCCTTATCAGGAGAGCAGTGGAAACTTCAAAGTAATTCTTCGGCTTGCATAAATGCTGAATATGTTTATTTTGAGTTCCGTGGGTCAGTAAACTATGTTTTCAGCATGCATCGGCCTAACAGTCTGTCTAATATGGTAAGAGACATTACTGTAACCTAGAAATAAAAATATCTCCTTAGTCATTAAGTTGAATGCCTCAGACAGTCATTCTAATTTAAGTGGATGTAAAATTAATTGTGCATTACGAAGGTGAGAAAAGTAACACATTTGCTTGGGTCTTGGTTGGTCCGTATATTTTTAATGGGCTGATAAAATGTCAGATTTTTAGCCCACGTGGGAAAATCAGTTGTGAAAAGAAGAACAGAATGTGCTTTTCAACAATGCTGATGATAATATCAGCTTTTTTATGGATACAATGATAAAATGTTTTTCCTTAGAATGCAAAACCTTCCCACTTCTAAAAACCATTGTGGCCTAGGTATTCCCTCCCAACCACTACTTGCTCCAGCTTGAATAGATCCCTCTATGAAATACCATCCAATGAATTAGTCCAACTACTTTAGGTTATCTGCGGTGGGTTGGTGCCCCGCCCTGGGTGTCCCCTGCCCTGCGCCCTATGTGTTCTGGGATGGGCTCCAGGCTTCCCTGCGACCCTTAACAGGATGAAGCAGTATAGAAGATGACTGACTTTAGATTATGTTACTGTATGCCAGGGTTTTACCCACACTCCCCCTGGATGGTCATGTGAGTAGCCATTGGCATAAGTAAAGATTTCTTGAGGAACAACGAGCTGCAAAAAATACATAATTACTTTTTCCTGTGACCCTGAAGCCCACAGGCAACCTATACGGTAGGATGCAGAAAGATGTGTCTTATCTTTTCCAGGGTTCTCAATACCACTCTTAATGTAGCACACGTGATTGACAAGGGCTTATTATGACACATGCCTCATTCCTTGGTCGCTGGCTTTATATTCTTCATTAATGAAATGGGAAAAAAGCATGATGCAGTGGTGAGGATGCAATTTAATACCTCCCCATTCAGAACTGACCTTTTTCATCATGTGAGTTTCACATTGTGCTTGCAGTCCCCCTGAGCTACACCCTCTACCAGCTGTTCTTGCAGGTGTCTTTGTGGGCAGGCATAGAACAGCCTAAAAGCCTATGCATAATAGCTATTGGGGTTTTTGTGTCTTTGAGTGCAAGGCTTTAAATAAGTGTTTTTGATTTATAGCTGAATCACTAATCTGCATCTTGATTTGATAAGCATTTTCATAGCAATACGCAGCAACGTTTTGTCACACGATCAAGTCTTATAATAAATTGCAAACGTGTTATTTCCCTGAAAAAAACGTTTTGTCTATTTTTTAGGAAGTGTTTTCAGACACCGTCTTTTTCCAGCACGTTGCCAATTACACTGCCAACTGTGCAACTTTTGTTGTGGTTCAGTAATACAGTCAATCAGACTTATGTTATATCCTACTCAGCTTGGAGTACATGGAGCTGTGAGCATTTGTCCCACTCTCTTCACAAGCCGGCCACTTTTTTTTAGATCTAATTTGACATTTTTCATCTAGCCAATTTTACATGAATTTCTGGTCACAAGTTTGCATACCCCTGACCTAATTCCTTAAATGTTTTTCATTTTGAGAAAAAAATGAGTGATAGTTCAAACACATTTTATTTAGTAATAGCATACAGATGAAGTGGTTTATCATCACAGACAAGCACATTTATTTGAATAAATGCAGTTATCACCGCTGGGTACATTCCAAGGGTGCATAAACTTATGAGCTTAAATATAATAATAAACGACATCCACTGTACAATCGATGAAGTATTGACGAAAACAGACACATCAGCAGTGTAGGTTATTTCTGTCACACCTCCTGAATTCTGTGTCACGGGTTGCGATAGTGATATCTGTCATTGTGAGGCTTAGGGAACTCGTGTACTTGTGGACGTCTGAATCCTGGTGAGCGTGTATTGATCTGTGTAAACCGTGGTGTGCAATGAGAGACCCATAACGTGAACACTACTCAGATCTTCATCTCTGCTTCAAACTGCTTAAGCCCAGACCCCCTGGTAGTGGTGAAGCCATGAAAGGTTTCTTGACATGCTTGGGGTATTTAGGTGTCAAACCCATCCACAGCCATTCCAGAAAGAACCTAGGAGGAGGTGCTGCTGCTTTCTGAAGTGAGGATGTCCAGTGCCATTAGCAATGTCTGAAGACATGGCAGAATATGCCATTGACATGATAAGCAGATAGGAAATGATATGTTGAGAGATGAGAAAGGATCTTTATCTGGACATCAATGCACCCTGTCTGAGAATGGGGCACTGAATGCAGGATCTCATTGGACACCTGAAGTAAACAAAAGACCTAAGGAAGCAAACAGTGTATCATTAAAGAACAGCTCACATGTGATGATGATGTCACAACAATTCAATGTCATTGCATTTAAATGACCTATGTTCAGCATTTGAGTATACAGATAGCATTTTATTACATGCCATTACTTCTACTATACAGATTTTACGTCTTTTCTCAGGAGTGTAAGTTGTTTAAATTTTAATAACCAATGTTTTGTAATTAGATGTTATGAGTGATTTATATGCACCATACACATTTCTCTGTGTGTGTGTGCGTGTGTGCGTGTGCGTGTGTGTATATTGTAATCTTGGGAAAACAAAGGTTAGTTTTGGTTTATGTTTTAATGCAGTGCAAAGACAGCTTTATCATTGCTTATTAACAGAGTATGTTTTTCATCTCATAAAAACTGGTCCCAGTGGTATCAATGGGGACATATAACCTTTTCAGTGGAAAGACTACACCAAACGCACAGAATATTTGTGTTTATCTAGAGGAAGAGAAGTAAAGGGGTCTCCTAAACATAAGTTGCATAAATTGACATTTTATGCTATTTATCTGATGGACTGTTTTACTTTAAATTTGAATTAAAAGTCACAATTTAGTGAATCTCCCTTAGTATAACGCTACACATGTTCATAAAGGCTGATATATGTTGCTTTAATAACTTATTCAGTGAAATTACAAATATTTTTGTGAATAATGGTGTGATTGCGAGAATACTATGCAAAACTGGCCGCCGGGACCTTTTTAAAATTCAAAATTCACTATCCAGAGGCTTTTTGTAGGCAGCCGTTATTACCATCCCGAGGCCTGATTGAAAGGGCAGGAAGGAGGGAGGGGGAGAGAGGAGTAATAACTGTGGCTGCTTGATCTCACAGTGGAGGCCAAAGGCACCATTGAGTCACAGTCATTGCAGGCACTTTGTCAGGTTGGCAGTGGCAAGGCCTCCTCATTAACCCATCATAGACGGGGGGGGGGTGCATTCATGGATCCTGACCCCTCCCCACTTTATCTCAGGTGGGAATCAGTCACCCACCAGTTGTGCGTTTTTGGACAAGGATGGCTCCCAGGTGAACAATGCGGTCAGTGACCCAGGAAAACAGGGGATTTAAACAACTTTGCTCAGCAAATTTTTGTCCCTTTGCTACTGGCTGCAGTTTCTGGCTCCCACACATTAGCATTTTTTCCTTCATGTGTCATTTCCACTTTTAAATGGCTTCTTTAACAAATATTTTCTGGGTTAATAATTGTTAAGATTTTAAGAAATATATTGAATGGTGAATTCAGGCCACACCCCTAGAAGACACTGCCCTTTGGTCGGTCCACATACATCCCCACCTGGGAGATTCTGGCGCTGTTCTAACATGCAGTTCTGTTGGGTAATGGGATTTTCACCACATGAGCTGTCCCACCGCCCCGGTGCTGGTGTCTGGGTTCTGTGACAGAAGCAATATCTGTGTGCTCCATGACTCATCCGCTGGGATTGAAAGCGGTCAGGACAGGCCTGGACCAATCGAAGCTAAACTGACCAAGGCACAATGCTGTCTGAGTTGCCGCGGAAACAGCCACAAGAGGCAGCTCTTGTTACATTTGCCCCCAGTCTGTCCAAAGCTGACATGGTACAATGGCTCCAAAGCAGGCACAACAACAGGATAATGGTAGTGGAGAAGAACCTCACAATGTAGACAAGTTGTCTGTGCTGCAGTCCATGCTGGGCTCTGAATTGGCCTTCTTAGTGTAGGGGATTGTACAATGCTTCACACCTGCCGAGATCCTCCTTTCATTCCTCACACCTGAAGATGAAAAGAGTCACCGTGATTCCATCCCACCCCTACACCAACCCCCCTTCTTGTTTCTTCATCCCCCTGCCCCCTGAAGAAGATTAGATTGCAAGTCCTCTCATTTCCACCACACTCTAACTATGTACGTAGCACGGAAACTAAAGTTCAGTCATAGCCTGATGCTTACCAGAGAATGTCTTGAGAAGCACATGATTGTTCTATGTTAAACATCCTCCTACTCATGTTTAAAATATGTCTGTGCTTTTGTTTGCTGAAATTAACAAAAAGGATGAAAATGTGCTATTTGCAAACATTTGGTCACCTGACAGTATATATGTGACTCCTGCAAAACCAGCACAGTGTTACGGGGCAGATTAACCATTGATGCTCCATGTGCTTACATGAAATTACAAATGAGGTCTTACATGGGATTATAAACATTGGACAGAGGCTCGAAGCCCCATGACAGGCCATAAAAGTTGCTCTCACCAGTAGCAAAGCCTGTTATATAAATAGCTGTGCCTGTCTCTGCTAGCTCTAGGCTTTTGTGAGCCGCCTGGATGCTGAATCTGGATTGATAACAAAAGGGACGTAAACAGCCAAGTGGGGGATACTTTATGAGCTGTGGCCCCTCGATCATATTTACATAGTCGACATCACATCCATTATCGGCGCAAAAGGGATCACGACCACGTTATTACATTTTAAATATTCACACTATTCTGAAATTGCTCTTTATAATGTCAGCTGTTCAAAGGGCAAACCTTTAGCAGACAGCGACAGACAGTAGTAAAGAAAGTGGTGTGAATAGCTAAAGCACTGTCAAAACCTGTGTAGGCTGACATAACCCTCCACCCCTTTTTTAAATTTAATCTGCCTATTTGTTGGTTTCTTGCAACGCGAGGAAAGAAACACAGTACTTCACAAGCAAATAACTGGAACTATTTTAATTTTATCACAGGCGTCTTCAATGGTAGGTTCACTTCCTATTATCACAATAAAATGTTATTTTGATGAATAGAGGACTCCTGTGTTGAGCTGCGGCATTTGTGTGATTTTAGTCACTTTACAGATATCTGCTTTTGTATTTTGAATTTGTAGAGTGACCTTCCAGACTTATGCAGGCTCCCCCCCCCCCACAAACACACACACACACACACACACACACAACGACCAAATCAGTTATATTTCCCGTGAGCATTATTTGACAAGACGAAGTCATTCAGTCCTTTCTGAACAGAAATGGAGGTTTCCGTTATAAACTGTCAATTTCATGTAAACTGTGAGATCTGAGATATTACACATGGCCTACAGCTCTGTAAAACGAACCTTTGAAACGTGATGGGCTATAGGCTGCTTCCAAAAACTGGTTGACTTTAAAGTGAAAATAAACAGGCAGACTTATTGGAAGTGTGTTAGACTTTTACATAACATATTGTTGATTTGTAATTTATGATAATTTGTAATGTGAAAAGTATTATTGATTATTGTAATTTTATCCTATTAACCCAGACAAACACTGTGCAATTAAAAAAAAATGTATCAGAGTACCGCTGAGATTGTACTAATCAATTGTTCATCGCATCACATCTCACAGAGCTGACTAAAAGTTCTGGCATGTCAGAAATCCTTCCAACTGTCCAAACATAAACCCGTGGCATGTTCGAACAGTTAACGTAACCCACTGCACTCTTTACAAGCTACAACATCCGATCAAATGAAAATTTGGCTCAAGAGCCTTCCAACTTCTAGGGTTAAACTGGACTGAAATCACAGTGTCTGCCCATCTTTTAATTGTTGACAGGTGTCTAGATATTTTGTGCTCTGACTTAGTAATATTTACGTATTTCCTAATAGAAAATAGCAGTAATTTGAAACTGTGTGTGCGTTACTGAAATTAAGATCTCTCACTCTCTTTAAAACTTGATTTTTAATTTATAGAAGGAAGAGAAACAGACTGTAATGGCCTACCATGTACTAAAAACATATAAAATGAGAGTTCACCCTACTACACATTCATGGAGAATTAGTGCAACACTTCACCTCGAGGCTTGAAAGTCATCCTCTCTCCCTGAAATTAACAACCTAAGGTCTTCACTACTCTCTTTAGAAATGACATTCATGAAACTGACTTTTCAGCAGGTGTTGAGATATTTCAAATATAAAATTGTTGTTGTATAATATCACAGATTTCTCAATAGTTTGTGTTAATGTATGATAAATATCTGTACCGTCCTGAAAGTCAGCAGTTTTTTTGTGAGTTGTTGGCAAGTTGAGTTTCACTAAGGTTAGTCAGTGAGAAAAAAAATCTTATTCTGTACTGCAGACTTGCTGAGACAATTAAGCGATGCTTGATTTACCAGAATGTGTCACATTTCTGTATTATTTTTTACTTTTGGCACTTAATGTGTTCAAAGCATAAATGTTGATATTCATAAAATAAATATAGTTTTTAACAGGGTAGCAGTAATAGGATTTTTAATAGTCTTTTGATGTGTATGTATGTGTATTTGGGAAGTGTGCTGTTTGCAGATAAACATGTTTGCAATCTGTGTGCTCCGCATTGAGATATGGACTAAATGATCTGCAGGACACCTTCATTAGAGGGACAAAAGAACCGAAGTGTTCCTCCCTGCCCTTCTCTGGGATCCAGCTTTGTGATGGTGATGAGAGAGCAGCACATCTTCGGGTATCTGACCATGATTAATAGGCTCGATAGGCAAAGTGGCCCTAGGTCCTCCTACTCAAGTGAGCTTTGGCATTCTCTAGCCCAACCCCATCTATAGCCTTCGCCAGCAGGCCCCTTGATCTGACACACATGGCCCAGCACACCAAACTGCCCAGAGCTGCCCAGAGCCAAAGCTGATTCCCTAAGAGCTCTGATTCATATCTAGTGCTTAGTGAGAATGGAGGAAAGCAAGAGGAGTAAAAGGAGGAGGAGAAGGTAGGAAACAAAGAAAGGAGTGAAGCACAGAGACAGACATGGTGCATGGTAGAGAAGGAGCAAGAAGAAAGACAGTATGTACAGGACAGAGAGAGAGAGAGAGAGAGAGAGAGAGAGAGAGAGAGAAAGAGAGAGGGCACAAATGGGTGAAGTAAAGGGTAGAATAGGGAAAGAGATGATGTAGCAGAGGGGACATTGAGAGGTGCCTGGGTGACACTGTGAGAAAGCAGGTATTATAAAGCACCCTGCGCAAGACATGCAGAATTGAGACCAGCTGCTGCAGAAGTACTCCTGCTGCAGACAAAATATGCAGGAAATCTGGGATGGGCCTGGTGGTGTTCTGTCTGATCTGGTATTGACTGGGTGGCAGGCAAGGGAAATCGCAACCACAAACGTTCACGCTAATAACCCTCTCTTTAACATGTAGCTTCAGCTTCCTGACTTCAGCCAAGAAACGCAGCATGTCTTTGCTCTCATACGAATACTTGCAACGCGTTAGTGTGCCCATGTTGGGCAGCATTAGTGTGAGTACAGGATTGTGAGAATTCTCCTCCTGTAAAGGCGCAATACTAAGGCCCAGTTGCATCCCAGTAAAGTAGAATGGAGCAGAGCGATTCACTTCTTTACATTCATTTCAGCTTGGCTGCCCTTAAAGTGCTGCTCTTATAAACACTTTGACATCTGAGTCCCATTTGTTTGCTTTGAAGCGAGATTTTGCTGATATAGCTGCTGTGTCCTGCTGGGAGGTGTCGGAGGGAAGCTAAGACCCTGTTTTGGGGCTCCCATATCAGTCTGCCATGGAATTAGAAATACAATCTATTATTAATGAGCTTACTCTGCACATTGTTTACCTAAAGATCATCCGTGTCAAATCCGCTTGTTTCATTTGCTTAATACCTTGTGTAAATTAATTATATTTTTCAATTTAAAAATGAAGCGTTTCTAAAAACCAGGATTGCTCATGTATAATAATTATGCATATTTCTAGATCAGCACACATTTTCAGTGTCTGTTGAATAATGCTGCTCATCACACAGGTCCTTTAATAATCTGGTCATTCCGCAGCCCCTAATGCTCCGCTGTCATAATTGCATCCGCACTCTCATTTCTTATTTGCTTAACAAGTGCGCATATGTGTGAATTATTGGTCTCAACCTTTACTCATACTCATTCACCATGGAATGCCAATTCGCTCAAACTGATATTTCTTAGCGTCAAGAATATGCTTAAGTGCCAGTTTTTAAAAAAAGCTCTTTTTCTTAACAATGGATGCTGCTCAACTGTTTATACAGTTATCTATTCAGTCTTTGTTTTCTGTTGTTATTTTTTATGTTAATACTGCAGTTGTAGTACATGATGTTGATGATAGAAATCACAAAACAGTACTGAAACTGTGTTGCTGGGTTTAGTACTTTTTTTTTTTTTTGCAGTTCCAGCATGACGTTTTAAGTGATAGTGGAGTGTGTGGCTTCTGAGACTGAGTTGATATTATCCACTCTGACTGGGACAGCCTCTGGCCTGTGCCGCCTGTGGGGAACAGTCTTGGTCTGGTCACGTTCCTTTGGTGGAACTCCACCCACCACATGGTCACTGGTCATCAGGCTTTGTGAAGCCTCCACTCCACCACCTTGGCAGGGGCCTCTGTCAGCCTGAGGACAGCCTGAGTGCAGGACAGCATGCGGCAGCCTGACCTGTCTCTCCGACAGTGCGAGGTGATTTAATCTGGTTCTTCAGTCAGGGAGAAAGAGAGGAAAAGAGTGCAGAGATAAATCTCAAGTGCACGGAGGAAAATAGGCATGCTGCGGGTTGTGATTTGAAGCTCCTGATTTTGAAACTATCTCTTTTCATCAGTGGGAAGAGAAAAGTAAGACAAGATGAGGGGGAAATGGGAGGAAATATGCTTCTAATTAGTAGATTTATAGCCTTAGATGTTGTCTAATTGGTCGTCCATTATGAAATTTTCATGGCTCCAGTTTAAAGTGAGGAAGACACATTTATCATACTCCCCTCATGCAACTGTAGCCTGTAGCATGTAAGACCGATCCTTATTATGTATTTAGCATAGCATCTTGCGTTATGGTTCATTGGTTCTTTGTCAATACAGCCACAGCAGGAAAGCATTAGATTATAAGCACTCCATTGTAATCAGACTGCCTGTAAAATGGTCAGTTTTCTTCACTGCGTGAGATTGAATGTTCCCTGTCGCTTTTCCCTGGATTAATTTTATATCATAATTCTTTATACATATTTGGAGAAATAGAGTGATTGAATCTATTTGCGAATTAGTCTGTGTACATGCGTATGCATTTGTCAGCAGAGTCACTGTGTGTTTGCGTGTGTGTGCGTCGATTGGGATTGCGATTATGCATTTGTGTAGACTAGCGTTTTGCGCCTCGCGTGACTGCTTCGTGTGATCACAAGGGCGTGCTTGTCTGGATTCGTATTGTGTATTTATAGTTCTGTGCATGTCTGTGCGTCAGAGTCAGCCCTGGGCAGAGGCCGCATATACAAATGCTAGGGGTGCCATCCATCCATAGGGGCACCACTGCAGGGATTGGTGGTAGAATTGGTTGCAATGTTGCCTGGGGCGCCACATTGGTCAGGGTCAGTTCTGGTACATGTGCTGTGGTTGGGAAGCCTGTAGGCTGTCAGGCAGGAGGGCAGAACAGGGTATGGGCCTTGTGCACATTAAGGCCCCTTTTGGGCCAGTTCCCCTTCAGATCTCTGTCTCATTTACTGTTTCATTAGTCTCACAGGAGGGCGCCTTGTCCCTCATGCAGAAGCACACAGCTCCAGCTGTGGGAGTCCAAATTGAAATCCAATATTAGCATGCAGGCATAATATAATACAAACATTAGGCTTTTAAAGGGAACCCTTTTAATTTCTCTTGCCCTTGTTTTTTCTCCCCTGTTCAATCCAGCCTGTGTGATTTCCATTTTAATTATAAACTGAATATTTTGGTTAATGACAATCCAGTACACAGATTATTGGTCTGTTTTGTTATTATTAGCATAGATGATTGTGACTTTTATTTCCTCTGAAATTAGCATGCGGTAGTGTAGGAAATTAAGTTCAGTCGTGTGTGCTCGAGGCATCCACATGAAGTGTTTCATTAAATATTCTCTCATCAAGGTTTTGCCTTTTTTTTTTTTTTTTTTTTTTTTTTTTTTTTTAGCTGCAGATGTGCAAATCGCTTGTAATCAGTTGCCGTAACATTTTCTCTGCAATTACATGGGAGCTTTCTTGCGCTTCCCAAAATAAGTGCAACCTATAATATAAAGGGCTGAGATTGCTGGGGCCACTATAACTAAAGGTAAGACTGTTTCCTCTAGCTCTGACTGATTTGATTGTATATGGTCCAAATACAAGTTGCAGCTGTGCACCCTATTATAGCAGTATGGCAATCGTAGGTTGTATTGTGCCTTTTTCTTAGTTTTTATTGGTTTATGTGTCCTTTACTCATGTGGTGGTTAACTTTAGCTTCTCAGGGTTTGAGATATAATTAGGGAGATATAATTCCCTGTAGGTTCCAGTTTGATGCAGATAGGAGGGTAAGACACTCTTCATTGTAGTCTGTAAATGCCCACAGTGATGGATTAAAACCTTAATGACAGTGATAGGACTGTTTCTAGCCCCAGTCAACAGCAGCATGTGGAGAAACATTTGTGTTCCTTGTAGCCCAGAGTGATTTTAGTTCTTCTACTTCTGTTATAATAACAGGTTCAGTGATTGCTAAAATCAAGGCAAAATCGAAACCAAATTTGCTGAAGGTCCCAAATATCTGCCATGGTGCGTGAAGATGCATTCTGAACCTTCTGTTTCTAACCCTCCTGCTTACTTCCTTACAAAAGTTCAACATAAACCTTCTACAAACCAGCACAGAATGGTCTTTTAGGACCACACAGCAATGCTCATTTGTAGCAGGAGGACAAAAATTGATGCTACTGTATGATGTAGTCTGGGGAAATAGAAAGCTGTTCATTTGTTTGGTATGCAGAGTGTGTGGAAGTTTGTGAAGTGCGGCTCTTTCCTGCCATCTGGAGACAGTAGAGAGGTGCCCCTGTGGTGAATATTTCGAGTGTGAAACTCGACGCTCCCCTGAACACAAATGATACCGTGTCAACATGCGCCTCTCTGAGCCAGATGTGCCGCTGATATCTCCCACACCGTTGGTTTTATTTATACTTCATTCCCATCGGAAAACTCCATCAGGCACCTCTGACTGTGGGAAGGTGGAGTTGTGGGTGTGATCACAGCCCTGCCCCCCCACCTCCAATTACATCTTGAGATTATCAGTATAGGAATTCCCATGTGCATTAAACTCCCACATTATGGTGCCATTTATCCCCACCTCAGTCTTCACCGTTCTGTTCCAAGAAGTCTATTTGGAAAGGGGACGGATGATGTTGTAAAGGCGTGGCTTCAGCTTTAGAATCGATGATAGAAGGCTGATGAGAAAGTTCCCCTCTTAGCTTTTTAGGTCAACAGACAAGAGCCATCCAAATGGGAGGGAGCATGGTGATTAGGTTTTGTAAAGAAGCACAGGAATGTAAGAAGAGTCTCACTTTGAAGGTTTGTAGAAGGATTAACAGGGATACACCGTGGTGGGGTGAGCATGGTGGATGCTCTGGACCTTTAGCATGGGCAGCTGGTAACGCAGCAATTAAGGATGTAGACATGTAACCCAAAGGTTGCCTGTTCACATCCCTAGAGGGGCTTGGCTGTGGTGCCTTTGAATGCAGGGCATGTGAATTTTCCTAGTTAAACAGGCAGCTTTACACATATTTTAGTAAATTCGCCATCTGAAAAATTTTAACTTAACGTGTACGCCTGAGTCGTTTTGGCAGCCCGGGTTCAGGAGCCATGGAAACAGTGTGATTGCGTTGTCATACAGAGAATATCTGAAAGCAATAGGAGTGAGAGCGGTTACCATTAGCCAAAGCGGTCTGCTAGCCAACATCAGACTGTGTATAGTCACCGTGGGCTCAGGGAGCATTGCAATTATCCTGCAAGCTAATTAATTAGATCTGATTGGTGGGAGGAGGGCAGCACTAAGACCCTGTCACCTTGGGGAGATACCCCCCACCACCACTGCGTCCCCGTGGAAAATCTGGCCCGCATTTGATCTGCGCTCATTTGATTAACACTTAAACAGTAACACCTGTGTTCCTCATCTTAAGGGCTGATGCCTTTCTGCAGATGGGCCTTTGATGCCAGCGATGATACCTTTTTCTCCACTCTGATCAGCGTGCGGACACTGTTCCGGTCCCCAAAATGCTCTAACTGCTTGGTAATTGACAGCAATTAGACCATGGTTGGATGATGCACCTGATTAGACTGCTCCCGATCTTTCCAGGCCTATTACAGCAAACCCTTAAACCCAACCTTGACCCCAATTACCCAGTTTTCATCAGAAACTTCAGGGTGTCTTATCAGCTTATCATCACCCGGCTAATTCCTCTGATGAACACGGTTAACTGCAGCCGTTGCCGGATGCTGAATTCCTCCACTGGACGCATTAGGCTGTGCAGACATGCGCTGTCACGCCCACGCTTCCGCCAGACCCCTTCAGGGTTCTGTCCTACCTCAACAGATATTTGTGACAGTACTGTGGATTAGAGCAAGATGGCACATGTTCGGCCCTGTGAAAACAAAGCAGCCGGCTTTTGTCAACAGTGAGCTGAAGGACATCTGAATTTTAGGCTTCAGCTGGGTGGCAGCTCTCATATGAAATGAAGCTATTCTGAAAGGTGATGTATGATGTGGAAGTTCTGTTGCTTTGGTTACCTGGTACTTGAGATAATTTAAATGTAAGTGTAGTGTGTGAGGGTTCTGTTTGTCCACCAGCCTAATTTTGTATGGCTTTACATAGCATACATGCTTGCTTGCTTGTGTATAAACCACATATGTGCTAATGACTGTTGTTCGTAGCTTAGATGAATTTCTTTTTGGTACTCAGCAAACTCTAGAATTGAAATGATCATTGTGCTGGCAGAATTTATTTAACGGTTCAACATAAACAGTCACTTACCTCGGTCTCACCATACCACTTCATTAGTCTTCATATGAAAGTAATATATATATATATATATAATATTTATAATGTGTTACCAAGTATTGTAAACAAGATTATTTATTGTTATTTAATTACATTATTAAGATAAACTAAATATATTTATTTATTATTATTTTTTTTTGCATGGCACTGTTTAAGGAGCAAAGGTATAAAAGAGAAGGCACAAGAGTCCACTGGCATGAGCGAGTCAAAGGCTGTATTTATTCCACAGGAGTACACATGACAAAGCAAATTTAGTTCTTAACTGTAAAAGTATTCAAGAAACTATTAAACGATTCACCAACATTTTCGTTCTAGTTTATTAAAATAAAAACAGACGTTTTTGCCTCTTGAGTTTTTCTTTTCACAAGATGGTATTGTCAATGTTGACGTTGGTATAACAAAATCAAAACATCTTTAAAAATTTTAAAAATAAGCCTGCTATTTTACCAAACCGTTAATTAAAATTTTTATAGCAGTGTTTGCTATGTATGCACAAATGCACAGATGCAAAATCACCTTTAACTTTTAATTTATTTAGATTCTTTATCACATTATCTTGCTTTAATTGATTTATTTTTCTGAAATATTCCCACAAGTGCATTAAATATGGTTGAAAAGCTTCCACAAAGAACTGGGTCAATAATAAGTTCAAGTGCCCTAGAAAAGTGCCACTTGATTTTCTTCCGGCCATAATTAAGGGTTGGCAAAGCAATTAATCACCATTCACTGAAGTGGTGAATTCTGGGTAGTAGGGCCTCGGCCTGTGACCTCAATACCATTCAACATCACTTTTGTAATTAATGTCTGAAGAATAAAGCCAAAATTATAAATTTATGTATGGGTGTGTTTATGGAGATGGGTGAAGCAGAAAGGCCTTTTGGGTAAGTGCTGTTCAGGTGCTGATCCTCTCTTTTAATTAGACCTTCCTTCATTAATCCATCTATACTACCAGCAATCACATGTCCGTGTGATACTGACATCATGGCAACCTCATGGCTATAGTACTTTAGTTCTCAGCCAATGCAGTTTAAACTTTTCCTCCCGCATGTTTGTCCTCCTCCTCCCCACATTCTTGATTTATTTATATGAACCCACCCTGGTGATGCACCAGACATCCTGCAAATCAGTCACTTGGTTTGTTGAGTTTTCTGCTGAACTTGAGTGCGAAAAAAAAAGAAGCTATTTAAAGCTTTTCATTTGAAAGCTGCGGTGGGGCTGAGTTGATACACAGAAAACAAGTAATTGTTTACAAATAAGCACAATACCTCATTGCGGAAGATCATATCCTGTTCTGTTTGCTCATGTCACACTGTGTCAGCTTCTTGCCTGTCACAGTCTAGACTAAATAATTTACTGCAGTACCTCAAATACATCATAATGGAACAGATGAATAATTCCTATATTTGTTGAGTGAAATTACATTAAATGCACATACTTTGAATAAAAACATATTAGATGCTACAGTACTTGACAAGGCAAGACTCAAGTGTATCACTGTGAAATTACAGTAAGTTCATGTATTGATCTACTGTTGTGGTAGAAAAAAACATCAATGATAAAAGCATTAAATGATTATGTAATATATGCTGTGAATTTTATATTTATGCATAGAGTGATATATTAAATGCATATTTAAATATTTCCATGCACTTAGTTTAGAAGTAATGAAAATAAATATTGTGATTAGCTATTATACATGCTTATATGCATATTTTCCTTGGGGAAATGTAGGCTTTTCCAATATACTTACTATAGTCACACTTAATACTGTTGGAAAAGCAGCGCGAAAAAAAATGTAATATAAATGTTTATTAGCTAGCTATTTTAGAAATTAATATACATATAATATAATAAAGAAGTCTATTGTTTAATATTTATTTGTAATCAGCATTTAAATAGCTTTTATGGTAAATGTTTTTGAGAGTTCATTCATGAGCTATGAGTGTAAACATGGCTCACCTTTAGAACGGACTTGGAATTTAGAAAAACTATTTAGAATCGTACACAATGGGTTAAAGACCAGATCAGAGTTATTTATGAACAGTTCCTTATATACGTCTGCTTGCATTTGTTGGAATCTACTTGATTTACCACCAAATTCCCTGTTGATCAGTCTTCTTCAGCCTCGTGTAGTCTTTGTTGTAATTAAAATGGAGATTTGAGTTTTGCTTAATTAATCAAAAAGGTGATTACTTAGTTAACCCATGTGAGTTATTGGTATTCATCCACCCTTTATACTGCTTATCCAGTTCAGGGTCACAGGAAGCCTGGCGCCCATCCCAGGTGGCACAGGGCAGGGGACGCCCTGGGCACGGTGCCAACCCACCACAGGGCACACGCACACTAAGGGCAATTTGAAAACACCAATCAATCAACCTAATCTGCATGTCTTTAGACTGTGGGAGGGGGAAACTGAGAGAACCCACCAGGAACGGGGAGAACATGCAAACTCCATACATACAGACCCAAGGTGGGAAACAAGCCCTGGGCCTGGAGGTTCAAGGCAAGGGTACTAACCACCACGCCACCGTATTTGTATTCAGAAATGCAATAGTCTCCATAAGCTAAAATTTATATTACCAAAATGTTCTGTTATTATTGGTCTCAGTTTAGATCAGTCTTGCAGTCTTTTGTTTTTAATGAAATCGTTGTCCTAACAACAGTGTGCTAATGTTCTTCTGTGCATTGATAACATAACGGTACACTACAGTTGTCCCAGCTAGGGCTACAAGCTTGTGTGGGCAATTCTCTCTGCATTTCCCAACATGGTTTTATGCCTTCTAGTATTCAGGGATATTGTCCTTTTTTCTGTCTGGATGCAACCAACCATAAATTCAAATTCATGGGGTTATCACATTTAGTCACCTAGACATGCCGTTCCTCAGTAGGCATGATTAGCACTGGCCCTAGGAGAGAGAAAAGACTGTTCACAGCTAAAGCTCATTCAGGGCTTTGGATTGTGAGGATTCAGAGACATTAACATTACCTGGACATAACTCCTCTGCTGCCCCCTTGGCTCCTAGGTTTTTATTCCACTTACGACAGCAAAAACACATAATGACAACAATAATGTTATTGAAAAAAGAGTGAAGGCCAGCCAGCGTTTGGCTCGAGGCAGCTTCGAGGAGCATTTGACTGCTCCATTCGATGCCCCCAAGGCCCCAACATGATCGCTGGCCTTCACAGCATCCACTTCACACTTGCGCATGAGGCGTTTTTACCACTCTGCCCCTCGCTTATCTCAGAACAATTTCACACTAGACCAAAGTGTAGGAAAGTAGGAGCAGCTGCAGACTGCAGCTAAATCATGTTTTCTGCAGCTGAGATGAAGGGGGGAGAGGATGAGACTGAAGGGCAAAAGAGAATGTAAGCAAGGAAGAGAATGAGATGAAGGAGGTCTTATAATGAGATCATTTATGCCATTTTGTTTGGCTTTTCTATACCTTTTGTGTCTACCTTTGTGCTCCTGAGAAATCAAAGGTTGAGAGTAGAATAACCACCAAGTAGAGAATGGGGCAGGAACAAAGCCACAATGACACAGGGATACACAAATGTGACATCAATCCTTTTTAAGAAGGTAATGCAATTTTTAGCAAAGTGGGATTCTTGGCTACTTATATGAAACCTTTTGTGCATAGTCATTAATAAAGGAGGTTGGCTCTTCACAAGAGCTCCTCACAGGTTGAAATTGAGTGCTTTCTTCAGCTGAGACAGTTACAGGTGATGTATTTCTGTTAATAGATATGTGCATCAGCTCAATGCATCTTTATGAGGAGTACACTTGAAGGACAAATATCAGCAATAGCATGTCTTTGTAGTCCTACATTATGGAATATAATGCACTATAACACAACCGTTTTATTACTGTATATTACTATTCTGTGTAATGTTTTTTATTAAATCTAATTTATTTTCATATGCTGCCACAAAATTGTTGCCCCGAGGTTTTAAATATCTTAGGCAGCTCTATGAATAAAAATGAAATAAAGTTATTAAACACATTTTCCTAAATTCCCAAATTCCTAAATAATTTTGTAGATTTCACTTTAATCCACATCAGTGTTTTTGTTATCCAAACACAGAAAGATTTCTTTGTTGTGAAAATAAAAAATTATATATATATATATATATATATACAGTATATATATATATATATATATACATATATGGTCTACTAGGTGGAAAACCTTGATCCAATTTCTGAGCAATAAAACTTTCCTGCCAATTACAGATAAATAACTTTAGCATATTATGAGGTCCGTTATGAACCTTATAGCAAATGTGGACTGCATATTCTAAGGCAGCCTGGTGTTTAATTTGATACAGTTCTTCTAGCGAACTTGTAGCAAACCATCACACACTTTTGGATATATCTCACCAATTAAGGCCAAGAAGGGGATTCTGAGAGAATTCCCAAATAAATGCTTCAGCATTGTCTTTTGAGACAAGCTCTACCAAGACAGAGCTGATGCTTTATAACTTTATATTTGTACAGCTGGAGATTTTTGGAGAATTGGTGGAGTTGTTGGAGAACTTTTGGCCAAGTACCTTGCTTATAACAGGCATGCCACCACTCAAAAATCACTGGATGCAGTTTAAGGTGTAGAGAAACAATTCATGCTTTATGCTTTGCTTATGATGTGCAAAACCAGTGTGTACCACGTCTCACCAACATTTGGTCATAGTGTTTTTAAACAGATTGAGAAGACCCAGTGTCACATTTTGTTTACAGAAAATTATATTTGGTAGCTTAGTGTTGAAGATGGGCACTATACCTAAAGTACACACTAATTAAAGAAGGTAAATCTACAGTAGCTTGATATACACTAGCTTGATATGCAATATTTTTTGTTTACAAGGCACGCATTATAATGTGGGCAAATATGACGTGAACTGCAGTCAATGGTGTAGGTTTATGGGATGGAGATCAGCAGCTCACCTCTGTGCCTCAATGCCTCCTAACCGCCTTTATTTTCCACTTCATGTGCTGCCTTCAACTCTACCCTAGAAAAATGAGATCAGATGTAGCTTCTAAAGAAGAGTAGCACAATGAAAGATTTACATATACCCAAGGGTTCTTTACAAGGGTTCCTTACAATCAGAGCTCCTGCCATTTCTCCTCATGCATTTACGAGTTCAGTAGCTGAATATGCAGGGCAGTGCTTAGTTCCTCTTATAGGATCAGCAGTTCAGTCATGCTGAATGAATCGTTAGAATTTGTAGAACCTGTTTTTGAATTACAGAGTGTGCCCATATTATCCTTCGTAAGAAAAGAGGAACGTTGATCTGCGTGAGTCACAGAAAGAAAACGAGACCCTGCTTGGCGGTTGCTGTGACGTGATGTCTGACAGTAGCTGGATCAAAGACGTTGGCAACTGATGGGCTGTACCACTCATATACAGAGGAGGGAGGCAACAAACTGAAGATGACAGCAGCTGCCAGAGGAATAAATAAGTGCTTTGAGTGTCTCATTTTTGCACCTTTTTGCATACGAATCTGAGACTGAAAGGGGGTCCCATGGACTTTCCACAGGTGGTGCATGGGCTGAATTCATTAGTCTGAACAAGTCCCGGTCAGCAGCACATGTTTCACCTGCTGTGCTGATGTGTTCATTTATTCTCCTTGTCCAGCTGTTTGAGCTTTTAAAAATAACTTCAGCTGCCTGTCATTTTCTGCAGCCTGCGGAGTGAAAATTAAAACTGGAAACCACCAAAGGCACCTTAACTCATCGATCGTTTGTTTTCTCTCCGAAGCGTTGCTTCCATGGGCGCTATTGATAAGGAACCTACCTGGAAATGGTTTGTTGATTTTGGCAGCTGTTTCATCTTCTAGTTCTTCAGTTTTTACTTGTTAAACAAGCACTCTAGTACAAAACAAGAGGAAAGAATTAACTCAGTTTAGGCCCTGGTGAATTACTGAATATTGGTCTGTTTTTGTGTTTGTGTCTGTGGTACAGAGTTATATTTTTCAATGAGAGGGAGTTGTGCAGCAGTGTTTTGGAAAACCTGAAGCTGTACAGACTGTAAGGACACACTGCTCTAAGTACCCGTCTCTGTAAGGGCAAATAGGTGTGTATGCAGGCCACTCTAGGGGCAGGCCTATCTAATCACATAATACTATTAACGTGAACAGGTGAAAGTGCTGATTGCTATAATTACAGAGCACTGTGAAAAGAATTAGCTGTACAATATGTATACAGCACATAGCATTTGCGTGTGGGTCGGATGTCTGTGTATATGTATAGACTTAGTGGGTACCCTGGTTCCTTTGTTTATTTACACGTATGACTACATAAGCTAATATATACTGGCTAGGCAAAGTAGTACTTAACAGTCAAACACTGTTTATTGAACATCCTTTGCTGATGATAAGCATATACAGGAAGATTCAGGTTGTGAATTTAATTTGATATGTAGCTCAGCTATTTTAATATAATGTAGATTACAGTGTTATCAAATGTTTCAGGTGAGATATTATCTTGTTACCTTTCTGTTTACTATGTTAAAAAGGAGAATATTAGAATGTATCAAAGGCAATTTAGTAGCAGTTTTGGCTAATATCTTTCTTCTCTTTGTATGCTTGTTAAACATACTGCAGTTAAACTGTCCCTCAAGACCTTACAGAGAAAGGAGGGAGTGTTGCATAGAGAGAAGCGAAATTCCACTTTAGCCTTATTGTCAGAATGCCTGGGCTCAGGTGTCACCTTGAAGCCCCATCAGAGTGGTCCTCATCCAGTGTTACGGTGTGATGTCAGGGGCCTCTCAGTGCCATTGCGGACCCCCAGATGCCCTGCCATTAAGGCTGGACTCACTGTCCTGTCTCATTCATCCTCTGATGCTGAGGCCCTGGCTCTCTGTGGCATGCTTTGACACAAGGGTGTTGCTGCTGCTGTCAGGTCGGTCGTTCGTCTTATTTTGGTAACAGGTGACCCCTGAATGACTCTTGTTGGTAAAATTCCATGTCAACAACAGATTCGTCATGAAGGTCAATCAACCAACTCTGTGCTGCAGTCTTGACTGAACTTTCATTTTCAGCACTTATACGTACAATATACGTATACGACACCTTCTCTGGCACCGCCATTCATCCCTGCAGCAATAACATGGACACTCACTCGCCCACCTCTCTCTTCCCAGAGAACACCACCTTATCAAGGTACACCTCAATGCCCCCTTCCTCCACCCCCATAACGACCCTTTCAATTCAAGAGGAAGATGTAAACAGGCTGTTCAGGAGACTGAACCCCCGCAAAGCTCCTGGGCCAGACGGTGTCTCACCATCCACCCTGAGA
>JABJVR010000016.1:10318992-10330022 GCA_025773905.1 Chitala chitala | reverse complement strand
TGTCCCGCTCAGTGAATGTCTTTTGTTACTGAAAGCGTCAGACTACAATGCGTGTCACTGCTGTTCGTTTTTGTGTGTGTCTGTCCGTCCATGTCCACACGGAGCTCTTTGCATCAGAGACTTACAAATGATGGTTTTTTTTTTTTTATTGCTGCGCATGAGCGAGCGCACCGCTGTTCTGGAACTGAAACCTCTGGATATGTTGACTCAGGGTTGTCTAACTCCGATTTCAAAACCTGCTTTCTGAAATACCCCCCAGGTCCTGACCCACACCTTACTGCAATTAGCGTAATACCCGGATGTTAGTTTCTAGCTGACATTACCACGAAAGAGGTATTGAAGTGTTTATCGGGAAGTAGCTATACTTTATTTTGTCTGCATTACGCATTTTGTAGTTTTATTGCTTTGTTACAATTTTTTAATTCAATATTGTCATTTGATTTAGGACAAAGGAAATATATTAATTTTAACAGAAAAATGTCATGTGACGCTGATAGTGTCTTCTTATTTCCAACATTACGTTTTGATATTTTCATGTTTCATTCTTCGGTCTCGTTGTATACTACCTATAACCGTATTGAAAAGGCATTTTATTGCAGTTTTCACATTAATGTCTTGTGTTGTTGGGTAACTCGCACGTTGCTTTCCCTTTTGATTTGTTGTCTCAAGTGCACTACAGTATTTCAGTCACAGTTATCACAGAACGCTGTCAATGGTTTATTTTATTCTGTCAGAATCGTCGCTTTTCAGGAAACAGACAAACTTGAAGGTGAAAAATTGCGTGAAGTCAGAGCCAATCTTGTACACTTTACTCCTCCATCCAGTAGGATTCAGTGGTAATCTCAGTAGGTGTTGACATGCTTGCATCTTGAAGAGATAAATTAGGTTGTTTCCCCACTGCTCTGTGTAAAGGTATTAATTTGTCTTCGCTATCCCCTTGAAGGCAGGCTCCGTAAGCAAGTGTTAGTGCGCGTCTTTCATCTGCTCTACTGACTGCTGAACAGCATGCCTGGTGAAAAGAAGGGCGAAGCTCAAAAGGGCAAGTCAAGGAGGATCAATGGAGATGACCAAACCAGTTCTGATGTGGCAAAAAGGTTATACAAGATTGACACACATGCAGATGAAACATGCACTGTTGAGCACACCTTTGATTTCATATCATTGAGCTGATTTACTGGGATAGAGGCCCCGTTGTACGAAAGGCGCTTTAAGGGGAATGCAATTATAGAGTGCTCTACAATCTAAAGAGAAAAAAGACACAATGTGATGTGCTTGTCTGTTAACTTTTTTGCAGTATTACGAAGTTACAAATGAAAATAAAATATGGAGAGGTTTATGTCATAACAAAAAGGTTTCTCACCAAAGGTTGCAGGGATTTGAAATGAGCTTTCTAGCTATGTATCTGATGTACATATTTTAGATTAATGAGAGTCTGAGATAATTTCACCATTTCTAAGATATTTAATATCCAAATGAGCAGGTCGGGCTGCTTAGTCTTTTTCTGTGTGCAATATTTCTTATGTCCTCATGATTAATGCTTTCATGAGCGTTTCTTTTTTAGGAATTGTGGGTCATTCATTACTGAACAGGTAGATTAGAGGCTGGTTCATTGTAGTAGAAGCAGCATTTTTATCAGAAAATTGTTCTGTACCAGAAAAGCTCTTATATTGGAGCAAAAAAAAAAATTAATTTAACAATAAGTGAGAGCTGATGTAATAAAACGTACATCCTTTTTCATATTTTTGGAAACGGTTCTCTCGTACTGCCGAGCAATCTGTATTTATTGGAAATGAACAAGTTTTTCTTTATGTGCAATATTTTACTTAAGCATTAACAGGGAGGAATCCCTCCTAGATGGTACCATTAATAAAATGAAAGGGAATTATGACAGTTTGATGGAAGCTGATAGCAAGCCATAGAGAGAATTCATGGAATGGTGCAGGTGGGCCGAAGATTGACTTATTACTCTGTTGACACGGCAACTGACCATGTCCCTTGTCTGTCTCATTCTTTATTCCACCATAGTAAAAATCTGCAGAAGGGTATCAGCGAGGCCCAAGAAAGGCCCAAATGTGAAGTAAAGGAAAAACCCCTTAAGAAGGTAATTTTCTTCTTTCCCATCGGTATGTAAATCAATATGCCTTTGCTTCACAGGCTTTGTGCAAGTTTTTGTGTCAAATGAAATGTATATTCTCTCCATGAAATTGGAGATGCATAAAACATGAAGTCATCAGAAAGGTTTTAGCTTTTGATTCACAGGATCAAAGCTGGCCGTCCCCTAATGAAAAGTTCGTTTACCGTTTTCGACGTTCCCTACATGCAGGGCAAGACCCCAAAAAGTGAAGCCTTTGACATTAAAGAGGAGGACTGTGAGAGGTGGGCATTTTCTTTCACTTGAATGGGAGGTTCAGTGATGGAGAGGAGAGAAGCCGCATGTGTGGTGACACTGTTACTCACGTTGAGTCCCGTAATATCATGACTTAAGTCGTCGTGATACGATTTAAAAAAAAAAAATGCCACTTTAGTGACGAGCTGATGCTGCTGGAAATGAGTTTTTTAATTTGGACACTTTTCACATCTGATGAGGCTCTGCTCTTTTCTTGGGCTTCTTTCTCAAGTCCGGAATTTCCAAGTTTCTGGATGCATTTTTCCCTGATTAATTTTCCATTCTTTTCCAGCTTTGAGAAAGTTGTCGCCTGGCAGAGAAGTAGTAAATAAAAATTTGATGAGACTGTCAGAAGTTGATTTTGAGCAGCTGACTTTGGCCCAAGGCCAAATGCAATATGGTACTGACATGGGGCAGTTGGCAATAAGCAGTGTTGTAGCCATCTGGTGTTTGGGGTGGGGGGGGGTGGATGGATAATGAAGCCGTTTATAAGAACGCAGGCATTTCTCGTGTGAACCACTGCCTCTAAAGGGTCTTCATGTTTCCTTTAAGTACTTACTGCTAGGTTGGCAGTGTCAAATGCCAGCCAGTTTCCCAGGCCTTACCAAAGTTTCATAATATTTCAACATTGTAATCCTGCAGTGTTACAATCCTTGTCACTACCGCATGTGGAGAGAAAGGGCCAACTGTGTCTCGGACGTCATTGTTTAAGAGAAGGTTTACTTAGTGTGAGTGGATTTGTTTTAGATGGTTATTTTGTCTATCCGATGGTTATAAAAAAATACCCTGACCCTTATTCTTTTTTTTCCCCACCCACAAAGTTTCTTTATTACTGTTTTAATTTAGTGGCCCATCTTCTACCAAAGCTGCCATAAATACAGTAACCCAATGAGACACAAAGCGTTGATTAGCAGCAGGCTTTTTTTCTTTGCTTACCTCAGCGTGCTCTGTAGGACAGACATCTCAGCTCCTGCTCTGACTGCAGATTTCTTTCTGTTTTGACAGCTTTTAAAGAAAGATGTCAGTTAAATGAGAGGTGCTGTCAAAAGAGGCCTTGTTTATTTGACAGGTACATCGGTGTTGCTGTTTTGCTAGGTGAGGCAATGTAAGCAGAGTCACCGTGTACCACCACGTACCACCATGTTCTTGTTACTGACACCATCAGTGTCAGCTTGGGAAAGAAAGGGAGTCTCACAGTTTCAAAAAATATCAGAAAAGTGAACAAAAATATAGTCCAAGTCAGAACTGTGCCCTGCACTACTTATACTGAAAACAGGCAGGAGTTCTAAGGTCAGGTCGTCTGTTATCTTACTAAGTGTGTATTTAATAGTAAGTTTAAAAGGAAGAACAACTGTTGATCAGACATCCAAAAGAAATTGTCTGTGTTAAGGCATTTTGTGTTTTACAAATTATCTGTTAGTTTTTCAGTTTTCCTAAGAATTTTAGTTTTTGACAACCTACAATCTGCAAATCCTAAGCACAGTGTAATTATCAAGGCAAACAAGTTCATTATAGTAATTGTTATTTATTAATTTGCCTCCCAACCCTTAGCTGAAGTCACACTGCAGGGAAGCTCAAAGCACAGTTTGGTAATTATTGTATCTAATTGCTATAATTACGCTGTTATCATTGGCCGGCAGACTATATTTATGTCTTTGAAAAGTCGTGCAGCATCATAAGGTTCCACAGTGTTAACAGCCTGGGTATCTGTAGACTGAAGAGAGGGACTTCTGTTCGTCATACCATAGTCAGCACGTTGGTTCTAGGTCGTACTGCTGCGTTTGACGTTTGGGCATTTGCACTTGTCTATGTGACTCCTCTTTGTAGTCGTATTTGTATGAACTCTGGTGGGAGGGATATTTGTAACCGGGCAGTTACATTCTTCAGAGGTTTGCAGTTTTTTTCATGCATTGTGAATGAATTTAGTTTAACTTGTAATTCTCTCCCTGGGTTAGGCTGTGATGTGTCGTCCATCTTCTTGCAGTGTGACCAATATTTCAAATTTTCTGTACATGTTCAGTTTTTTTGCTAGTATATTACCTTGAACTTAGATATAATCCAACATGTCCATGTTGAAGGTCAGTATTGTTGTCTTGTTAATGGCAGAGCACTCAGCGAAGCCATGGAGTGTGATGGTGATGACTTTAGGATGGCGGAGAAGGGAAGGAAGAAGATGCGGCAGAATGGTGAGGTTAAGGGGGAGAAGAAGGGGATGGCTAAGAAGAGACTGAGAGAAGATGAAAAGCTTCAAGAGTTGTTGGAGTTGGAAGAAACATTAGTGTGAGTGTGACACAAACTGAAAAATTAACAAGGATTCATAGTAGTAAGGATCCAAAAATTAACTTTCTAGTCTGTAAAATTTGATTATTTTTTTTGAATGCCTTGAACACTCTTAAAAGGTTCTGAGGGAAGAAAAAAAACTATTGAATTTAGTCCTTCCAAAATTAGCACAGAATATTTTCACAGAAATTCCAAGACAATGGTTTTGATCATATTTTAATCGAGTCACCAAATTAATTTCTGGTTCGAGCAGTTGGTCATGTGGATACTGTGTCACAGCCCCTCTAAACGCCCAAGACTCTGGAGTTTACAGATAAAGTCCTGAAATATACAAGCTTCATGGGAATTTATCCCTGTGTGTGGGTTCCTTTGAGTTCCTACTTTTTCAACATGCAAATATACTGCAGACCCCAGAATGGAGAAGGGGGGGGGGGTAAAGGGTTGAATGGCAGGTTAAAGGGATGGAGGTCTGAGTGCAAGAAATTTCCAGTTTATTAGAGTGGTATTTTTTTAACCACAATACAGGGGAGAAGTAGCAGCAGACCAGTTCAAAATGGTGACTGCATCATGCAGGGTTAAATTCTGTAAATGGTGGTAGGAATTTCCATAAAGTAGAGACCTTATTTGTGATAGGACATTATAAAAGCATTAATTGAAACTGGTACTTAAGCATTTGGACTTCACAATGTTATATGTTTAAAACATGCAAACATTACATGGCATAAGTTTTTGTTTTCAATATCCAGGTTGAAAAAACGAAAGAAAGTGAAGACCGAGATGGAGGAGAAAGAGGTACGTCTGGAGTCTGAAAGAGATTAAAAAAGACGAAGGCTGAAATGCCCTTCAGAGTGAGCTGAACTGTTTATAGAGGGAATGTATTAACCCACACCTCTGTTTAAACACTTACCATAAATTGATCACAGATATACAGACCTTTAAAAAAAAAACATCAGTGGATGATCACAAACTGATGATGGCAACCCTTGCTTTGTAGCTGAATTAGGCAGTACGTTTGTGGTTTAACACCATTGTTCATTTAATTCATTAAGGGAGTAAAAGTAGTAGTAACAGTAATTATTATAACATCATTCTGGAATCTGTCAGGGTTTTGTGCAGATGGTCACTGAGTTACGATGGTTCGACTTGCGATTTTTCGATCTTACGATGACGATAGCGATACGACAAGATTGTAAAAATGTTTTAAGTCGCATACGTAGCAGCGTATGCATTATGATACGTTGGGTTGCTGCTGGGATGTACGCATCTCCCCCCTTGTGAGATGCCTTACTCTCGCCAGCGATCAACAGAGTTCAGTTCTCTCTGTGTTAGAGAGTGTATTTATTTTAAATTTTTTTTAGAGCAGGTATTTATTTTGTCTCGACATACGATATTTTTAAGTTACGATGGGGTCATCATTACGCATCTCTGTCGTAAGTTGGGGAATACCTGTATTTGCATGTGATCCTTATCCTGAAGCAGTGCTTGGTTGGTGGGTATGCTGTTCCTTTTATCCCTTTAAGAATACACATTTGTGCTCTTGTATTTATACCCATTTATCACAAAACAACTATATTCAGTAATAGTTTTAGGTGGTTATATGGTAAATCTGTTTTTTTGTCTTTCCCTCCAGGTATACACTCTATATCTATACCTGCCTGTATGCACCATTTCACCTTTGCTCAGATACTATTGTTCAAATAGCTGTAACCATGAGAAATGAAAAATAAATATTACCACATCATTTATAAATTGAGAAATTGGAATTCTATGATTTGGTGAACAGTGTTTTTTAACCCTCACCCCCTATTCTTTTCATGATATGGGGTGGTTTGAATCATGGAGATGATGATAACTCCCAAACATACAAGTGTGCTACTCCCAGTTTTAACGTCGTTCCTATCTTCCTGTCTTTGTGTCCTACATTGGATACATTTTTCAGCCTGACCACAAATCAGTCATATGAATATTCTTGAACATTGTTAAAATGTCTGTAATAATACACTTTATACGCTTGTTACCGACTAATTCTGAATTTACCTGTTGTGCTCAGGTGTTTGGATTATAACAGCGCCCCAGTTGTGGACTGAGTACAGGTGGACATTACAACCATTATTTTTACATTGGCTGATAAATTGAAAAATACAAATGAAACGTCCTTTAAGCACTTCTCATAATATTTTCAGTTCTTACAACTGCCTTAGACACAAAAATAATGAAATACTGAGAATTTAATCCAATATTTGACAATCCTTTAAAAAATTTACAATAGCCCATTCATTGCAAACTGAAAGTAGTCACACTATGAAAGCACATTTGCAGTTTGTGGTAAGACTGTGTTCATCTGTGTGTACCTCTGCATCTTCATACTTAAGTGTAGTGGGAGAAGCCCCCTCCCCCCAAAAAAAGATCTGTATTTGTAAAATGGAGCAATTTTTATGGACTGATTATACTGTAGATTCATTTGAATACAGACTTATGGAATATGCAGTCTTTAGTACTCAAAATATGAATACTGACAATTCTGTTGTTAGCATTTAACAGATGTTAATGCATAAGAGAGAATGTCAGTTGGCTAGACAGGCTGGTATATAAGACATAGAGAGACAAATAGTATCTGTACCTTCATCATGCTGTACTGACCTGCTTTACAGAAGAGCTGGTACAGAGTGATGTTAATATTCCATTATGGAGACATAAAGATGTTTTAGAAGCTTTTTTTAGTTATTCACTACACATGATCAGTGGCATCTGTCATTCAGTGCCTGGGGAGCTAGTGCACAGTGTCTTGCTCAAGGACGCACCTGGTGGCTGTGCTGGGATTCGAGCAGAGAAACATACCATTGAGCCACAGGCCACTTAAATAGCTGTTTTTGTGTGACTTGTTTCATGTAACTGTATTCCAAACATATTCTAGTAATAAATGAGTAAAACTCAATATGCTGCCGTTAAATAGCTGTTACATGTGTAATGTACTATCTGGTATCATCTTTGGTGATTCACTGTGTAATTAGCATTTTTTTAAAGGTGAAGGACGAGGGAGAGGAGTGCACGGTGACTGTACAAAAGAAGAAAATTAAGGAGGAGAGAGCGGCCGCAAAGGCAATGAAGGTCAGGAAGAAAGAGGAGGAGGAACAACAGCGATGGCGATGGTGTGACCTAGGGCTTTGATATGGACAAAGGGGATTCATGGGCATTGACACATGCCAAGATGGCTGTGCATGCCAGTTACTCTGCCTTTGACAGGTGGGAAGAGGAGAGGTACCAGGATGGCATCAAGTGGAAGTTCCTGGAACACAAAGGACCCTACTTCCCACCTGAATACCAGGTTCTCCCTGACAATGTCCGCTTCTACTACAATGGTGAGCGGAGGCATGCTGAACTTAATTCTCTACCTTAAGTGATCAGTTTCAAGAAAACAAGTGCTGCTGAGTATGAGTGTTGACGGTGTTTCCTGTGGTAAACTTCTTTCTGAACCCCGACCCTGTTCTTGTTTTTCTATTCTAGGGTAACATTCGATTTTATTGCTTACAATTCTCTTCAGATTATGTAACTGTTTTGGGGAGCTTGACACTTGGGTGTCTGATGCTCCCTTTCAGGGAAAGCAGTGAAGCTGAGCCCTGCTGCAGAGGAAGTCGCCTTGTTCTTTGCTCAGATGCTCGACCACGAGTACACAACCAAAGATGTGTTTCGTAACAACTTCTTTAATGACTGGAGGAAGGTAGGAGATATGAGTATGGGGATAGACTCCACGGCACTTGGACTTCTGGAAGTGACAGAGTGTTTGTGTGTGTTGTGGGTCCTGCTTTGACAGCAGATGCACGTGTCACAAGCGAAACCTCTAAGCTGGAAGTCCTTTACTTCGCCTTACCTTCTAGTCTTTTAATTAATTGAGAAACACTCTGAAAACAAAAAAAAATCAGTTTTTCTCAAAGTTTTTAATATGAATATATTCATATACTCACATCAGTACATTATATGACGAATTCGACTCTTCCAGTTTATTGGGGTGGCATCTGGATGCGATTGGCATTGAATCCACCAGTTTTGAGCAGTCTTGGAGGATTTTGGGGTCTCTGTACCAGACTTGAATCAGGACGTGAATCAGCTTCTCCGTGCTTGTGGAGTCCATTCCACAAAGTCGTTGCTTACAAATAGACCACAAATTTTCAATTGGGTTTAGATCAGGAGAGTTTCCAGGCCACTGTAGTAGTTCATTTGATTCTCATTGAAAAATTTCTTCACATCTTTTGTGGAATGAAAAGCTCCACAATGCCGAAATCGAACAGAGTGTGAAACACCCCCAAAAGATGTTTTGGGGTTTCTTCAGATGTTACAGCATTGGTAGCTTGCACCCAGCCGAGGGCATGATGCACTCACAGTACATTTAACTTTCTCCACAAGTGAAGAAATTTTCCTGTAGAAATACTTTGTGTAGATTCTAATAGCTATAGACTAGCATCTCTGAATGTTAACTACAGAGTAACAGCTATAATGGTTTAACACACTCGTCTCGGTAAATTGATTATACCTGTATCTTTATTATATTCAACAAAACATTGATCAGATCTGAATCTTTTAATTATTTTTTCTCTTCTGCAATGTATTCATAAACTTGCATGCTGAAGATAGAGTAGGGGTTGAACAATAACCATTTGGGAGGGGTGAAGGGGTAATGTTACATTTAGGACCTCGGTGAGGCATCCCGTGAAGCCCAAAGGTATATCATGCAGAATTAATTTCTTGGTGCTTAGTGCTCAGTGCTCTTGAAAATACGATTTGTGTAAAAGCATTGATATGCTAATCCAGACAACTAGCTCCCTGCATATGAACAAATCCAATTAAATAGTTTTATTGTGACAAGGAGCCCCATCCTCGCCTGACTGCTCCAGCCCCGTGCTCACCATCCACCCGTCAATCACCGAAATAGGAAAGTAACGGCTCCCTCAGACCTCAACAAGGACGTTTGTTAAAATGTTGTTCTTTTTTTTTTTTTTAGGAAAGAAATCATCTTATCTAGAAACGTATCACTGCAGCAGTCTTTATTGGAAGCACAGATAAACAAAATATTAGCAGCCAGAGTTGGTTAGACCACAATTGTCCTAATTTGCTTTGCACTACTTATGTTGTAATGGGATTTTTATTGCTGTTTATGTTGGATTTGCTGAAGGTATCTGATAGGAGAGCCAGGAAACCTGCCATTCGCCTGCATTTACAGGTGTACCACAGCCGAAAGCTCTGCTGTAGTTATTTAGCATCTTGTCGTAATGAGCTTCTAAGGACCTCTGGAGCATGTTGTTAATCAGGCTCTGTACAGCCTCGGGTTGGAAGTTTAGGCTAAAAATTGTCATATCTAACAAATGTTGTTTAATATGAGAATTACATAATTTATATTCGTGTGCGTTTTAAATGCTGTGAGACCCCCTATGTGAAGTATACATTTTTTTTTTCCGAATGTGTATTTTGTCAGAATGTGGGTTTGGGGGTTTCATTACAGTTTTATTGGAGGTTCTGTGTGCGCTTTAGTGAACTGTGTTGTTCTGTGCTTGCACAGTGGTTCCCTTGGGTTGTCTTACTAACATCAGGACTCTCCCACAGGTGAAATCTGCATATGGAAATCCATTAATCTTCTTGGATTTGTGTCCAAAGGAATATCTCTAAATTCACTGTTACACGTTTAAGTTTCATCCTTCATGCATTTAAAATATTCTTTGTCAGTTTCATAATCTTTATTTGTCTTATAAATTAATTATGGGAAATAGTTGTGATTGGTTTTGTAGCACTTCGGTTTACATGAAATGACCTTAACCATAACTTTTCAGGTATTATTTCATGGGTTTTCAAACCTGTAGTTTCATTGCAGTAGTCCGAATCAGAGGACTAATTTGCATATTTGGTCCGTTTTCACCTTAGTTTGTTTTGTGTTCAAATGGGAAAAATCCAAGTGAACCAAAATGCATCGTTATTAGTCATGTGAGATTGTTCTCTCTGCTCATTGGTTAAAAGAGTCTGAGGCAGGAATGAGAATGTAAACACAGGAAGCAGATCCATGTTCTGTACTGATGAACTGTTTTTTTTGCCCTGCAACACAGAGAAACAGCACAATTGGCATTTGCTTATAATTGTGGTAATTATATTATCTGTACTATTGCATCAGTGTTTTCACTTTTATGCAGCACTGTTCAGCAGACCATACAAACCCCTTCTCCATAAGCCATTGACTGAACATTTTGAACACTTCTGTGTTTAATGAATTGTTTGTAGGAGATGAGATCTTCCCAAATTTGAAGACTGCAAAACACATCATTGCTAGTCCAGGTCAGACTGCAATTCATTGTCCTGCTTACTGGTAGTGCTAGATATTCAA
>JABJVR010000016.1:10281648-10318892 GCA_025773905.1 Chitala chitala | reverse complement strand
ATCCACCATCGTTTCCAATTAAAGCGATTTAATACTAATATTTCATTAAACAGTTCTTGACTTTCTTATCCGATATTCGTACATGCGTGAAAGTAACCGTAACTAATAACGCACATAGAATACACAGCTGGTGAGTATGTGTAGTGGGGGAAAACCGTGGCATTTGGGGAAGTTCAGATGCTAAGACTAAATACTGGATATCTTGTCTTCACTGTTCTTTCTGTTTTAAAACAATGTGTGGGTATCACCTTTCTGTATGATTAATAATATTCCTAACTAGAGCGTAAAAGAAACGCTCGGCACCTTGCTGTATCTGGTACCGATCACTGTCATGTGATAAATAGAAGCCAAAGGCTGATTCACGTTAGAAATGTTTTAGTATGCTTAGTGTCGTCTTTTATAAAAGGTGTTGGGCTGTTTGTTTGGTTATCAATCTACTGAACGTCATTAAATTATAATGTGCAGTTTTTTTACAACATTAACTTAAAGCAAAACAGATGGGTTTCACTTTAAAACTGCATATGGTGCCATCCGTGACAGCACTAGACTGGAACCAGGGTAGCGCTTCTCTTCAAGGTCGGTTGTGCAGGTTCAAGATAGTTTATTCTGTCTGTAAAGGAATAGACCCTGTAGGTGCAAACATAAGACACTTTCCTCAATAAACATTCCTCTGAAAACCACCTTACTGCAGTAGCCATACCAATGGTGCTGTTAAAACATTTATACTTCATATCATATATCCAACTTCCACAATAGTCTCGCCTGCTGGAACACAATAGCCTGCACTTACAAAAGAAATGTACTGAATAATTGAGTTGTCTGATCCATGGGGTTTTGTTGTGCTGGTAAAGAATTTGGTATAAATCAATTAAGGATTGCATTGTGAACAAACAGTAAGAGCGATGGTCTCAAACATTTTAGTTTTTTGCAGGGGGTAAAAACCATGGCCAACACTAATAGTGTCTTGATAGTAGTATGAATGCGTGTGTGTGTAATTATGACAAGTTACATACTGCAACTTCTCCATTAAGTGCCAATGTTTCAGATTTTTGAGCATCAAAAGCACCTCTCTTAGTGTAAACGGATAATGCAAGAGTAATTTCTTTCTCATCTTTTACAGTTTTGCACAAGCCTCTTTGCCATGGCCTTCTCCTGACTTTCCTCCTCTAGGCAGTGTATTCATGAACTGGTTGGTGTGACCAATCGTGCTCAGAGCGCCGTACCGCAAACTCAAAGAAATCATGCCCATTATAAGCAATGCCAACCACGACTTCAGTAACCTCTCAGTCAGCGATGATAGCAGCCTCGATCGCATCTTCACCGAGATCCCCGAGACCGAGACGGTCAAGGGCGTGTACTACAAGCGTGCCCAGCTGATTCGTCGCCCCGAGGAGCTGAGCGGAGTCGATCATGGGCTGCTGGCCATCATCAACGTAGGAGGCAACCGCTACACCTTTCCTTGGAGCACACTGGAGGAATTCCCTCTGACGCGGCTGGGCCGCCTGCGCTTCTGCAGCAGCCTGGAGGAGATCACACAGGTTTGTGATGACTATGATGAAGTGGCCCGCGAGTACTTCTTCGACCGCAGCCCGTCTGCGTTCCGCGTGATCCTCAACTTCCTGGCCGCGGGGAAGCTGCGCATGTTGCGTGAGATGTGTGTGCTGTCCCTCCATGACGAGTTCACCTACTGGGGTGTAGAGATGGCGTACATGGAGCATTGCTGCAAGCGCAAGATGTACACACGCATTGAGGAGATGGCAGAGCAGGAGCGCCGGGAGGAGGAGCGGAGGCTGAGGCGTGCACAGGTGCGCCCCCCAGTGGATGAGACCCGCTATCGCAGGTTCATGAGCCATCTCAGGGACATGGTGGAGAATCCACACTCAGGGCTGCCGGGAAAGATATTCGCCTGTCTGTCCATTATTATGGTCGCCGTAACGGTGGTCAGTCTCTGCATCAGCACCATGCCTGACCTCAGGGAGGAAGAGGGCAGGGTGAGTTGCCTTGGCAGGATTGAATATATACTTCCAAAGCATTTATTTGTAAAACATCTCTCTAGAAATAAAGTATATCCTCAGGAGTTGTAGTTCTCATGATCATTTTCATGCAGTGCATATTTGATTGATGATTATTCTACAGTTAGTAGTAAGCAATTAGGAGAGCACTGAATACTCTTGCAACTGGTGATATATGTGCTTAACGTTTACACAGCAAAGGTACATTTTGAAATATTTCCTTATCTCTTGTAATATTTGACAACTTAAATGTTTCCTTGATAAACCTCATAAAGTTGTTTTGTGAAAACACAAGTATTTTTTTATATCGTTGGAAGTAAATAGTATGAATATATTGCGAACAGTGTTTTAAAGCATTTTGGCTTGAACATTTAGGTACCATACATGCTAATTCTCCTGGTGAGTACAAAAAACCAAAGTTGAACAGGTAATGATATTTCCTGGTACAGTATCTCAGAGAGGTCCACATTGAACTTATTTACTCTGAAATTCATATCAGAGTTGCTTTACCATTATATGTGTAATGAACAGAAGATAACTCCACCACTCTATGGACATTTCAAAATGAGAAGTACAGACCTGTGAAGAAAAAGGAAAGTGGCAGGCACTGCTGTAACTTTGTTACTTTGATGATATTTTGTCTTTGTATTAGGGTGTTAAATGTTTACTTTTTTGGTACAGTTTAACAGATCTGTGACAAGTGTGTCCACTGGTGTCTTCAGTTGCAGTTCTGCAACAGAGTTACGAAGAGAAGTCTTAGCTTATCTGTAAAGGGCTTTGTTAATTTGCCATTATTAGTGGGAAGACATATGCCTTTATTTTTAGATCTTTTCAGTATTGACGGTTAAGCAAACATAGTCTGGAAATATTGGGTTGAATCGAGGAACAATTAACCCCATTATTGTCAGTTGTCACACATCCACAGTTTGCAAACTTTGACTACATCTTTAAAATCAATTACTCTTACCTTCCAGACCAAATACTAGCTGCTCCCTATTGATCTTTGGTGTGAGTCCAGGGGTTGTCACTTTCTTGCACTGTTTTCTGGATTTTTTGCATAAAAAAAGTATTTGCACATGCACAAGTCTTCTCATGGGTTGTTTAGTGATCTAAAGTGTGTATGTATGTGAATATTTAGGTCTATGTAATTTGAAGCATCTGGAATAGTCTATGTCCCTTACCTACTGTGTAAGGACAGTATTTGTACTGATATATTCTAAGACCAACAATATCTGCCCATAGCTTCCATTTCCAGTGTTGGCATGTAAAAATGATCTGTGACCCCTACAGGGATAAACATGAGGCAAGCATATCACAGAGGCATCCAGGTCTATCACAGTCAGTCACTTCCTCCTTCGGGGCTTCAACCTGTCACTGCTGGCTGCTCTGACCACCCATTTTATGATCTGATTTATATGGAGTCGGCACATTCTGGTCTGGACAGGTGATGCTATGGTCATACTTAATTTAGATGACCAGGTTCATCTGTGCTCATTCATCTACACTTGCGAGAGTACATGAACTCACCTGATCAATGTTATAACCACAGTGGAGAAGTGTGACAAAGCCATCCCTGTAGACATATAAATATGCTATGGAATGCTTGAGTAATTTCCTGACTCTATATTAATGGGTCCCAGATAACACCCCCTGCAGGGTCTACAGCTGACCTTTGGATAATGTCAATATTTCACTAAAGATATTATTCTCCAAAACATCTTTAAGGTGATATTGACAGAGTGCATGCCCAACTGGTTATCAATGTACGTACAGTATATGTGTTTAGCTATTTTTAAAAATCCATTAAAAAAAGTGCCTTTGCCCGCAGGATGCTGTACATTAATGCAGTGCAGTTGTCACTATTGGCTGTCATGCAGAAATTGTATTAACACCTGAGAGGCAAGGCTGCCTGCTGTCAGTTGGCCTGGTGCCGAGCACAGAGCGATGCACAGACTCATTGCACATTCAGGGAGCACAGCTGTTTATTGAAGTGGACAGCATTATTAGTCTAGTGCTTTGTTTTGCCGTTAAGGCTACCTACAAATGAAATACAATTCAGATCTTTTCTGTATTTTATCATCTTTGTAATGTTTACATGGGTTTAATGCAGATACAGTGTAAACAGAGTGTTGTAACATACTGCAGCTGCACTGCAGGCGACGGAGAAAATTCCACACGCGCGCACGTACACACACACACACACACACACACACACACACACACACACACACACGCACGCACACACACCAACTACAGATCCACCCCTGAGATTCCTTTCCAGATTTTACCAGCACTGTTTGAAAGTTTGAGTTTTTTGGGAGTTCTCATCATTCATGATTGAAACCCCAATGATTCAGTATTTTTTTGTCATGGAGACAATGGCATTGTGGAAGAATAATTCATTGGCATTTGAGTGTTTATTTTTCCCTTATTTATTGTTGGACTCTTGGTGGAATACTGCCAGTTAGCGCACTCCACAGGGCTGTAGGTGACATAAATACAGAGTCAGAGAGGCACACACAGTAGCAGACAGCAAGATACTGTGGGTCTCACTGAGATCAGGGAGAGCAGGACATCCCCCAAACACACACACACACACACACACACAGTAGCAGATAGCAAGATACTGTGGGTCTCACTGAGATCAGGGAGAGCAAGACATCCCCCAAACACACACACTTTGTCTCTCTTACACACGAATAGTTTGTCTCTATGTCTCTTCCTTGCCTAGACACAGTATATAATATGTACGTTAACTATACACACACACACACACATACACACACAGGATATTAAAAGTCTACACACTCTGATGAAATTGCAGGTTTTTAAAATATAAAGACAGAAATAACATAAATGTCAGACTTGTTACATCTTTAATTCCATATTCCCACAAACAGAAATCCAGAGAAAAAAAGAAACATTTAATTGGGCATACTAAAAAAACTACCACAGCTTGATTACATAAGTCTGAAGTCTCAACTAATATTTTATGGAAGCACCTTTTGTCTTTATTACAGCATCAAGGTTTTGTGAATACATCTCTATTAACTTCACACATCTAAATTTTATCCCACTCTTTTTTGCAAAAAACTTCCTTCAAATTGAGAGGGGATCTCAACATTAAAATGTGTGTGATTCCTGTATACAGCTCTTTCTAGGTGATTCCATACGTTTTCAATGTGCTCTGACTGGGCCATTCCAGGACTTTGATTTTTCCTTTTCTGAAGGCATGTCTTGGTTGATTTGATGTGTGCTTTGGGTTACTGTCATGTTGGAATGTGAAATTCTTCATTTTCAGCTTTTTGACAAAGGACAGAAGATCTTGTGCCAAAGTTTCTTGGTATTTGAAACTATTCATTTTCCCATCTGTCTTGACAAGTGCCCCTGGCCCAGCTGAAGAGAAGCAGCCCCAAAGCATAATGGTACCCCCACCATGCTTCACTGTTGGCATGGTGTTCCTTGGATGATGCTCTGTATTGGCTTTGTGCCAAACATACCTTTTAGAATTAAGGCCAAAAAGTTCAACCTTTGTCTCATCAGACCATAACATTTCCCCACATGGTTTGGGGTGATTGAATGAATCTTTTGGCATAATTCAGACAGGCTTGCATATTAATTTTTGTAAGAAACGGCTTGCCACCCTACCCCACAGCCCAGACTTGTGCAGAATACAAGAGATGGTGGTCACATACAAGGAGTGACCAGTATCTGCCAGAATTTCCTGCAGTTCCGGCAGTGTTGCTGTTGGCCTCTTGGTAGCCTCCCTGATAGGTTTTCTCCTCGTTCTCTCATCAAGTTTGGAGGGTTGTCCTGATCTTTGCAATGTTTCTGTGGTGACACATTTTCTCCACTTATTGATGATGGTTCTGACAGTGTTCCATGGTACATTCACTGCCTTCAATATTCTTTTATATCCTCTCCTCATCGGTACCTTCCAATACTTTAGGTCTCACAGTTTCTTTGCCAACTGTTTGTGGCTCTCAGTAGAATACAACCCCAAACATTCAAGCAAATACGACATCAACAGTTGACTTTTATCTGGTTTTAATCAGAGTCACTTTAATTGATGGCAGGTGTTTTTATTTACAGGCCTAATTTTGAATTTGACTGGTTAACTCTGAGGACAGTTAGAGCCCCCATTATTTTTATTGTTGTTGTTTCTACCTTTATATTTAAAAAACTTGCAAACTGTATATATTCACATCACTTGTCTAAATGTATGTACCCCCTGCCAGGTTTATGAGATGGGCTAACCCCTCTGATGTGAAAAAGGGAGGGTGGGGTTTCATCCAAGAGAATGTGTTTGTTTATGTGACTGTGTTTCAAAGAGAGGCGGACATAGAAGGGCCTGGAGATTAAAGGTTAGCAGAGGTGACTGCTGTAAACTTGATGAATATTGGAAGATAATGTGTGTGAGCAGGGCTGTGTTTTTTTCTACAGTCATAGCAATTTGTATTCACCCACTAATTGCTTTTCAATCCACTCTACACAACAGTGAGAGTACGTGCTTATGGGTATGAATAGATATATATGAACGTACCTGCAGGACTTCAGTGACTATGCAATGATGAAATTAAGACAACACACACAGTATAATCAACTTTAATCACACTTAACTAATCTAAGTAGGATTGTGCGATTTGCATTTGCTGTCTGTAGTTGTCTGATTTTTGTTGGTCTGTTTGGCCTGAAGTCAGATATGCATAAGACAGCCTCTTGGCTGTTTTGTAGTGTCTCAGTGCTGTTTTAACTGCAAGTGTGCACACACTCACAGGTGCGTGCACACATACACACACACACACACCCAAATTAAGGAGCACTGCTCCTTCTCACTCTCTGTCCTAACTAGTGAGGCACAACAGGCAAGAGAAAGCTGCAGTTACAAGGTGAGCAGCACACCCTACACACTAAATTTACTCAGCACAACACACTAAATTTACTATTCACTAAGCACAACACACTAAATTTACTCAGCTGTCAGATCACAAATGAAAATGTTAAGATTCCTAAAAAAATGTAAGTCATAACAGCACAACTAAATTAAAGTCACACATATTAAATAAAAGTAATTTCTCTGTTCTTAGCTGGAGAATGTGAAGAGCCACATATTACAGTTTAGGTTTTACTACATGCATTTTACTTTAAAGGAAAGTATGTATACAAACCCCAGTATTTTACATACAGGCCTTCCCCTCTTAATTTCACTAATTCCTCATTGCTGTAATCCCTCAGAATATACTGCACCTAATGTGTCCCTGTTCTTTTAGTTGTTCAGATTTGCAATTATATATGTATAATTATATATGTGTATTGGGTGCACTAGAATCAGTTTTAGGTGACAGGTGAGAGAGGAACTTTTTGGTGTCCATGAAACATCTCTCGTTATTTTCATTATCGTTCTTTTTTTATCCTTTCTGTTCTTGATAATTGCTTTCCAGATGATTTGTGAGATTTCCTTTTAAAAATGTTTTAATGTCTAGGAAAGACACACACACACGCACACACACACACACACACACACACACACACGAAGCAGCATAATTCCTGTTAAAGACTTTGAGAATGTTCTAATAATTATATAAGTATAACCTGAATCTTTATAGTGGGCCAAATTCTAGTTAAAAGGTAATTTATCTTTGAAACTCAGAAAGACATTGAGCCCATAAAGCTTAATTATGTCTTTTTGTGCTGAGAAAACCATGCTTAAATTATTAAACGGGGAGGGGAAAGATTGGTGTACATTGCACATAATTATAATATATTCTGAAAGTTAGAATTTTAAGGTAACTTCTGGACATTGACAACTCTAGAATTAGAGAAGGTGGACAGTAAAAGTAAAAATGACAGGGTAGCAGACTATTCTCAAAATAAATGTAGAGAACCAATTATAGGCCTGAATTTGTGCATTCTAAGATGGTAAGAAGATAAGAAGATACTTTATTACTACGAACTGTAGTATTCTAGTCATGCTTGGCAGTAAAATCCCACAAAATTGTCTTTAGCTGAAATTGATGAACTTGCCAATTAGAACAAACACAATAAAATATCTGAAACAGAAAATGTGTACATTTTATGATAAAGTATTAAGCCATTAAAAATAAACACAGTTAAGTCCCTGTTTTACAACCCTCATATCTGTACTTGGCCGCAACATCGTTTTTTCAATTGACTATAAAAATTACAGAATTACAGTGTTATAAAGTTGTTTTATCTGCAACAGAAGTTGTTGGGTTCATTATATATCCACACAGACTTTTAATGCAAGTAATATATTTCCTGTGCTGCTTCAGCTGTTCCATTTTTGTAGTATAATTTGTGCTGAAAGCAGGAAAAGGAGTGGATCAATGTGCTAAGACCTCGAGTAACTTCGTTTTCCCACAGGGATGTAAAAACTTGTCATGAATGGTGGTGAGACTGCTGAGCTGAAGAAACTCAAAATGATGAAATAGGGGGCAAGGAATTAAGTACTACAAAAGTTGGATGTATAGCGTAATATGCTTGAATAATTAATATTCATGTTGCAAATTCGTTAGCATTAGTTGTTACACCTGTTATGTGGCACTCCCAGTCGATACACCTGCAAGATTTTCCTGTTGCCGTTAAATATGTACATCCTGTCTAGTAGCAACAGCAGGGTGCTAGTCTCACAACATTTTTAAAAAATATATGGCTACCCGCATGTACTGGATGTGCCTGGAGTGTGAAATATGCAGATTTCTTTCGATAGGTTATGTCATCTTTCATACGTAAGCAGGCTGTCACAGCAGGCGTGGTAATGTGACAGAAGGAAATGTGTCAAAAGTAATGGCAGTGTGCTGAGAAGAAGGATGGACGTCGTCACCGTAGAGCAACGGTAGCTAAGGATGTGTACGCCAAAACCGGAGGGTCTGTGGAGTGCAACAGCTGATCAGCGGTACACTAACTGCATGCAGAATTATGGCTATGTGAACAGCATCCTGAAAAGTGAAGATGTATTTGATATCAGCGGGAAGTGTGTACATAGGAAAATGAGTAGTTGATATTATGCTTAGTGCAGCACTGTAAGCTTTTCCCATTTTCCCATTGGTTTAAACAAGGCAGTGGTTGATACAGGACTGTAGTACTATCCACTGTGAGCCTGGGATGCAAGTTTCTCCCACTGCGTTAGAACATAGTGTGCTCTGTGATGGGGAGTGGAGCGAAGCCACATGGTGTCGGCCTGTCAGTAATGAGATGGTGGTACATCAGTCAAACTGCTGACCAGCAGAGCTAACACAGGCCGATGCTTTCTCTCCTGAGACATCACCTGTGTGCCGTACGGTGTGAAAGATGTCCTCCAGGATGACAACGCCCTGCTCAAAAGCAGTCGTGCTGTAAAATGGACATTTTCCTTGATCCTTAAACGTTGTTCGTGCTACATGACTCACGTAGACTTTATATCATTGTCCAGCTCACGCTGTGTGACTCACAGTGACTACACGGCTGATCGGCAGCACAGCGAGTCACACTACACGATATGTTCCCAGGACAAATTGCAAACATTTGGATGTTGAGCACATGCATGAAGAAACTTGTTTTCATTATTCCTCCACAGCATATGCAATACAGGTTATATATCAAATTATGAATAATACATAGTTATATAGAGGGTGTGATTTGAAATATATAGTTATGGGAGTAGAAAAAGTCTTACAAGATATAAGCAAATGCGCTCAGTCAGAAAGTAAAATGGGTATGGGTGATGAATCCACAAAACACAAAACATTTTTTTAGTAGGAAAATTCTTCCCATACTTATATGCAACCAGTCCAGATTTCTAGCATATTGGAAATCTCTCCAGGCGAGCCCATTACATTTTGTTGTAGGCCAGTTCACACTGGATGTGATGAGATGTGAACATGCCAGAAGATCGCGTACGATTGCTGGCTTCACTGTGGGAGCGGTCGGTGACTAGTCTGCAATCAGAAAATCTCGTAATGTGAACTCAGCTTCCTGAAGGTGTGGAACTTTTCGGAAGGACGGTTCACTAGTTAATTTGAAAGTGATCTCAACCTGAAATAGTGATGCTACATGTCCAGGGTGCGTAACAGGGCATACACACAGTTACGCACGCAGGTTCTGTTGCATACACCTTGTGCAGAGGCACACAGAAGAGCTGCGTCTTCTCCGTAATTAGTCTGTTTGAATGTGTTAAATCCATATGTCAGTGCATCAAAATATTACACATGAAAACATCTCTGATTTGGCACTTTAAGGAAACCATAAATGCTTCATGTTCAGCAGGTCACTTTAAGGATTTAATTGTATTATGAAATTGAGATTAACTTGAAGGCACCAAAAAAATACAATCTGATCACAACATAGTATCATCAAATTGGTCATGCATTATTTTGATGATTAACTGATTTTCAGAAATGTAATTTTTCTTTCTCATCATCTTTCTCTGTCTCTGTCCATCTTTTGTCAATTGTCTCTTTCCCATTGTGTGTCTTTTCTGTGGCTGTGTGCAGGGTGAGTGCTCTCAGAAGTGTTACCACATGTTTGTGATAGAGACCGTGTGCGTGGCCTGGTTCTCCCTGGAGTTCCTGCTGCGATTTATCCAGGCGCGCAGCAAGCTGGAGTTCGTCCGTGGCCCTCTCAACATTATTGACGCTATGGCCATCCTGCCCTACTACGTGTCCCTGGTGGTGGAGGAGGACTCACCTCTGGACTCGGAGCGGGCCAGTGGGGGGCGGGGCTACCTGGACAAACTGGGTCTGGTTCTGCGCATCCTGCGGGCACTACGCATCCTGTACGTGATGCGGCTGGCGCGCCACTCGCTGGGCCTGCAGACACTGGGACTGACAGTGCGGAGGAGCACTCGCGAGTTCGGCCTGCTTCTGCTCTTCCTTGCTGTTGCGGTCACGCTCTTTTCTCCGCTGGTGCATCTGGCTGAGAGCGAGCTCACCGGAGCACAGGACTTCAGCAGCATCCCCGCCTCCTATTGGTGGGCCATCATCTCCATGACTACAGTAGGTTACGGGGACATGGTGCCCCACAGCATCCCCGGCCAGGTGGTGGCCATGAGCAGCATCCTTAGTGGGATCCTCATCATGGCCTTCCCAGCCACCTCCATTTTCCACATGTTCTCTCGCTCCTACCAGGAGCTCAAACTTGAGCACAAGCGGCAGCAAAAGGAGGAGACCGCCACTTTGGCTAGTGCTGCGTCCAACAAGGACGGCGACGGGTCCCCTGTCTCATATGTGTCCCCGGACCAACCCACCCTCCCAGATGTGAACACTGCCCTTTCCCATGAGTGCTTACTCTTAGTCAAGAATGGACAAGAGTCCGTGTGAAAGACTTCCATAACCTCCCTGCTAAAGCATCATAAAATGTGGTACCAAGGTGGAACTCTTAATGTTGTTTTCTTACCAGAAGACAGTGGGACAGTGTCCACCAGCAGGGCAGTGTCCACCCCAAGCAGGTTTTCTTCACTCCATTTTTCCTTTAGCTGAACAAATTAGTTTTTCAAATTCACAAACGTGTGTAAGGTACCTTGAAAAAGCATGGTGGACTTAATTTCTCTAAACCAAAAGTCATGCAAACATATTACAAGTTTGTTTTAGCCTTGTTATATTTCTATTTATATATTTAAACTGAGGGGTAGGTCTTTCATCCAAACCTTTGCTGTTCACCAATCCTACCAAAGACACAGTATAGAGAAAAGGGACAAGTGACTAAGCTTTTTACCAGTGCAGGAGTAGACACTAAACTTTGACAGCTGACGTAAATAAATAAAGCTATCCAAATTACTTATTCACTGCTTGTGAGAGTTTCTTTTCAGACAGCCAGGGTTGCACTCTCTCCTTTCCTAAGGCAGCTTCTCCTACTGCAAACACAGGCAGCGTGTGTAGTGGTTTACAGATTATTTCCTATCATCTGGTCAGCCATGAAGTTGAGCACAAGGGCAAGTTGCAACCATGCTTGTTTTGATGTACAGAAAACCTGAAAATCAGCCATGAATAAACACAATGACAATGCATTGCTCATTGTACCTGTCGGTTATTTTTGGAGAAACAAAGACCCTCACATTGGCTAAGAGGTGTAGGTACCAGTGCTCTGCATGTTCATAGTATAGGAGAAAAGACAGCTCTTGTATTGGCAGAAGAACAAGTCACAGATCACTCCCTGGAGCCTGTGAAGTCTAGTCGAAGACAAAGGGGATTACAAGAATTTCTCTTCACACAAAAACTCTTTTATAATAATTCCTGAATGTTGCATTGCTGCTGTTGGACAAAAGAGAAATTTAATTGGTATAATGAGGTCATTCAGGGACTTTTGGCTCACCTTAGCTGTGGTTGACAGTTTACCATATGAATTAAACATTAATTATCCCAGTTATCTGCAGCACATAAAACAGTTTCATCCAAACACTGAGGGAAAAACTTTGAAGTATACCTTTATGTACAGCAACTTGATTAGGTATTTATATGAAAAAATGATGCTACCATTCTTAGTATACTTAATGTATAATATATCTCTACATAAAATTATGAATGAAGAATGAAAACGGAACACTGAAAACAGGTGAGGTATTCACAAATATTGATACACCATGCTGTATTACAATATATTTGGATATTTTATGGTACATTTTGTACAGATTATTCATTTTTGTTTAAAAATACAGGGGTCCTAAACAACTAGATGTGAGCCATTCATGACATGTGATGCTGCTGCTGTATTAGCCAAGGACACAACCTGGTAAAGCTGTGTTGTGTATGAGTCAGCATGACATGTACGTAAGTCGAGGTCATGGTCTGGTGAAGCTGTGTCGTGTATGTAACTGTGTCAGTATGACATGTAAGTTGAGAACATGGTCTGGTGAAGCTGTGTCATGTATGTAGCTGTGTCAGCATGACATGTAAATTGAGGACATGGTCTGGTGAAGCTGTGTCATGTATGTGGCTGTGTCGTGACATGTAAGTCGAGGACATGGTCTGGTGAAGCTGTGTTGTATGGTGAAGCTGTGTCAGCATGACATGTAAGTCGAGGTCATGGTCTGGTGAAGCTGTGTCATGTATGTAACTGTGTCAGCATGACATGTACGTAAGTCGAGGACACTATCAGTGTATAGCCTGACATTTCGCACAGTGCTATCTGGCTCTTGTCTTGGTTTCCAATGAATATAAATAGGATAGTGGGAGAAACACACCTTCATTGTCTAGGGACCTAATGAAGAAAGGGATGAGATTCCCATGGCCAGTCAATTACTACATGGTTTAATCCAACAGGCTCTACAAATCAATGGGAAATGGATTAATCAGCCAGTGACTGGCACCAAAATTCCTCCCACCATGGGTTTCAGCACCTTTCATCTTGCATTTCTGATAGAAAGAAGGCCCTTAATGAAATAAACAAATAAAGACCACAGTACCAAGGTCAATGTTTGACATAAAAGATGGTCAGACATTGAAATTTTCACCAAAGCTCATAAAGAAATTTTATAAATAGCAACCTAGACTGAGATGAACTTGCTGTTCCTGGCAAGGTTTTATGGACTGATGATTTTCACAGAGGAATGTAAACAAACCACTGGAAACTTAGCAGAAACAACATAAACACATGACAGTAATACACCAAGCTGAGTTCTGTAAGCATGTTTATGATGAACAGTTAGTGCTCCAATTATTCAACTCATAGCATGTAGCCTGACTTCAGTATGGTTGCCCCGTAATTGCAGGGTGCAATTTACAATTCATGGATGCCACTAGTCCTAAAAACAAATTATGTTCCATGTGAGCTGTGTCCAGTAGGAGCAGGAATTGTTTATAATACCCTGTCAATACTGTATTCTTTGTCCTGTATGTTTATGGAGGGGGGAATGTATACACACAAACACACACACAATCTCATCACTGTGTTTAAATGGAATTTAAATGGATCATTTGGAAAATCAAAACGATTCCTTTAGAAACCAGTTTTTACTGTTGTCTCCTTTCCAACACCCCAACTCGGTCAATCCTATGAAGTCTTCACTGAGCTGCTGTGTCATGTTTTTGGAAGGGCATAACAAATGTTAGCTGAGAAGCAGATGTTGTGAAGGAAGACTCTACAATCTTCTGCTGCTGTCAGTTGACAAGAATATCCCAACTGACCATAAGGAGGTCACTGACATGTATAAAAACATGGCCAAAATAAGAATTCTCTGTGGCTCCACTCCCCATTATCTCCCTTCCCCACTAAGCTCCCAAAAACGTGTGTGTCTGTGTGTGTGTGCGTGAATACTTTATGTATGCCCCTAAGAAACAGCTGTTTGTTTACAGCTGTTACAAAACATTTGTAGTTCCTTGTGTGTGTATGCTTTGTAAGTTTTTTAAACATTTTAAAGGTTTGTAGTTCGCTGTGTTTTTTTTTTCACTGCCTTAGCATTTAAAAACTCTCTTAATTGAGGATGAAGACTACTACCAAACATATTGTAAATGGGAGGGGGGGGGCTGCTCCTTATGCAATAGGTTCCCCTGCCCTTCAAACAGCCTGAGCCACCACTGCATCCAGCAAACAAAACAGACAGATAGATAGCTGGATGCAGTGTATGGAATAGCACTCTCAGAATAAATAAATATATATGTGTGTGTGTGTGTGTGTGTGTGTGTGTGTGTGTGTGTAGAATATACAGTATATATGTCATAAAAACTGTATGTTATCAGATTTTGATAGATAAGCTATTGTTACTATTCTACACATTAAAGCCACTGATCAGATGCAGCAGTGTATGGGGTTTCACATGACAAAGGGCCGTATCACTTCATCTCTGACAGAGCAACAATTACTGAAAAGCTTGGGGTTACAAATATACACTGACTGTGTATCTCAGTGTAGGTTTCCCTCAAGTTCCATTACACAGCATTGGCTTTTACATAAGAAACTACAAAAGGCTTCTGTCTCTGAGGACGTGGAAAGGCGTGTGCAACATGCAGTGCGTCACTCGAACTCCCATACAAAAGTGCAGTCTTGGAGCTTGACCATGTCAAACTGCTCTGTACACAGAGTTCCTCTGGGACTCAGTAGTCCTGACATTGGAGAGCATGAGAGACATACTGGCTGCCTCCTTGCCCATGGCCAGTGGTAATTACAGCTCAAATTTCCTACAGCATCTCCAATAAGAGCTAAGTCCTTAGGTATGATTTTTAAATTATAATTCTTCAGAAATAACTGGTTTCACCTTTTACATCTGCCACAGCTTATTGACAGTTTGAACACTGTGTCTCCGTAGCGCCCCATGTTGGCACATGCTCGCATTTGATGCTTTTGCCATGCGGCTTATGCACATCATCCAGCCTGCACTTAACACTGAACCCCGAAGAAAAAGGCTGCACTGAAGAAAGCAGAGAGGCCAAATGAGGTGAGTAAGCAGCTGAGCAGGAGGCGGCTTTGGGTGCCTTCCTGCTCGTTAGTGCCTTTGCCAGTCACTCTTGGTCTCATGGAAGGTGCAGCAGGAAGCAGCAGGGGGCAGCGCACCAGCTCAGCACTGCATCTTTGTGATCTTCCCACAGAAATTGATCACCGGCCCAATACCCATAAATACTCCTTTTAATGAACTCCAACTGGCTGTGACTGGACTAAGGAGCTCGTTTAGGACAAATCAGGGCATCTGGATGTGCTTGCAAGGTTATCAAGTGCAGTGAAAGGTGTATTTAGCCTAGTCGTATTTCTCTGGTGACGTGCTACAGGGGGCAAGGGAAACGTGAAGACCTAGGTATCTGACAGAAACAGTAATGCTTGTGTTATAGGTAGAAAACAGAAAGACAGTGATACACAATGTAACTGAGTTTTGTGATTTTGGGGACTTCTCCTTGGTATATTTGCCATGACCTGAAGTACCTGCTGATTTCTTGCCTCGGGGGTTAAATTATACATTTTCTTGGTATCAAGGTCAAAAGTGAAGTTTCCCAGCCATCATCTGCCTCTTCACGACTCCCTTTGTGATGGCCAGTGGGAAACTATGTTGTAATGTTAATGGAGTCTGCAGCATTTATAAAACTGGGATTGTCATTGAAACTAGGGACATCATTCAAGTGGATTAGCGCTTTAAATCGTGTGTCTGTGTGTGCGTGCTTGTGCAATGGACTAGTACACTGAATATAACATTTCTATGTAGAAATTGTTACCTAACATTTTTTAAGTACATCTCACTTCACATTCAGTGTGTGCAGGTTGTACTTTGTCCTGCAGCTGGGGTTTTTTTATTATTAAAATCCAGTGATTAGAATAACCTTCAGATTGTATAAATGATTGCATACAATAATTGACTGTAATGAAGCTGGTTGACTGCAGCTGTTTTTTATTAATGGAACTAGTGTTTGGAATGTCTGCAGTGATACACACATGAGACTCTACTTTTCTTGTTCCATTTTGATAGACAGCTGTACCTGACTGCCTGCCCTGGGGTATCTATGATGGCTATCTAATAATAAGTCAGACCTTCAGCCTAGTGAGAAGTAAAAAAAAGTTTCTCTTCATGTGCTTGTTTACAAGGAAAGGGAATGCAGTTTGGGATAAATAAAATATTTAATCCAAGGCTAAACTGGTTCGTTTAACAGAGCACCACGTATATTTCTTACTAAATGCACGCACACGTAACAAGGCCTTGGATTTGTGTGATGTATTTTATAGGTAAACACAGTCTAATGGGGAGAAGGTTCTGTCCATGAAACTGAGGAGCTGAAGAATGTTCTATCTTTAACGCAATCCATTAGTTATGGCCAAATCTGAGGATGCTGCCCGTGACCTTACACACACTAATGCATAATGTATAATGTTCAGCAGCATTTGTATGTATGAGAAACTCCACAAAAAACTACATTTATTTCAAGTAGTCATAAAGTTCTGTTCTTTTTGTTAAGGAGAGCACTACTGACACAGTCCTTAATTACAGAGTACCATTACATTCTTTATTTATTTATTTACTCTGTTTCAGATGACTTGATGAATCAACCCAAGTTCTTACTACCACTGTCACTGTACAACAGCAGAGTACCTCCTGGAATCTTAATTGAAAGCATTATTACATCCGGCTCAGTTCCTTGTCTTTGTCCAGTCTATTGCTCATTTAAAAAGTCAACAGCGTTGGTAGTTTGGTGCAGCCACTAAAGTGATACATGTTGAATACAAAATCAGGTTATTTGATATCAGTGTTAAAATTATAACACAAAGCCTCTTATATTTAAAAAACCACAAATGTAGTTAGTTGGTTACAGGCATTCCATTAGTTAAGTTAAGGAGTCTTGTGCATTTTGATTAACCCCCCTCTTTTGCCATTGATTAAGCACATCAGTTTTTTACTACCTGTGGATACTTCAGTTCTACAAATAGCTGTTTTATTAGTCTGATTGTAATGGAGTTGTGCACAGTTCTCTGTTAACATGGTTTGGCCTGACTAAACTTATCTTCATTTCCAACCGCTTAGCCTCTGCAGGATCACAAGTAGGTGGAGTAGTGGCACTAAGGGCAATTTACATTGTCCAGTCCAAACAAGCAGCATGTCTTTGAACTGTGAGCAGAAATGCACATATTTTATAGTCACACACACCGAGCCACAACCCTGGAGGTGTGATGCAGCAGTACCACCCACTAACATACCTTATAATATATTCTTGTAATGCACAGACTGTGTAAAGGGAAATTGATCTTATACTTTCACAAAACACTTTCACTGTCATCCTCACAGAACCAAAGCCATTCCTGTTTTGCATTTTTAATAGAAATAGTAATGTGTAAAAGCATTTATATTACCTGTAAAGCTAAATGAGATTTATAAATATATAATTTTGATGTTTCTTGGTTTTAATTATTTTTTGTCTCTTTAAAGGATGCTTTATCTTTAACCTAATTATTGTATGCAATCATTTGCCTGCTGTTAATTCTGTATTATCTAATTTTACTTTGTGAAGCGCTTTAAGACAACTTGTTGTAAAAGGCTCTATATCAAAATAAATTAAAATTGAAATTGAATAAGGTCATAGGTATTGTAGCAGTTCAACATCCCTAGCCCCAGAGTTGTTCTAATCAGATAATACACAGATACTGCCTTGCTGTTGATGCAGTTCATTTTATTGGTAGTAACTTATAGTGAAATACTAATGGGCATTCTGCTCATATACTCAGTTATTTTGTACCAATAACACAGACCACACTTCTTCCTAAAGACTTGTGCATTTGTGTGTGGGAGTGTTAGCGGATTACACAAGAGACGCCTGATCTGTAAGTTCTGTTGTTTCTGTCATTAACAGGTACCTTAGGCATACGATTATCTGAGTAGCTATAAAGAGCTGTGTCTCTTCTACCTTTCTTTTCCTTCTCTGTCAGTCTCACACTAGAACCAACAATCACTGTAGACTATACTGTTCTCGTACTGCTTTTGTATACCACTGTCATTGGTACAACAGCAGTTTGTCTTTTTAGCTTGCTGATTACCATCTCCCATAAACTAAAGTGGGTAAAGTTGTAAATACACATAAGAGTTAAATAAAGGGCTCATTAAAAATTTAATTAACTTGCAAGACTAATGGCACTGCATGTGTTTGTATGCGTGTGTCTCCTCTAAACAAGTGAGTACACGACACCCTGGTGGGGATGGTACATTTATCATTATAAATACTTAATGAATTTCCAAGGTCTTACGTCCAGCGACACTTCCTTAGTTCTACCCCAAGTACTAAAAAAAAAAAAAAAAAAAAAAAAAAAAAAAAAAAAAAAAAAAGAAAAAACAGAACTAACAGAAGCTGGTTCTTTTACTCAGCCTATTAACTCAGCCTATTTTTCACAATTGCATTTATTACTTGTTTAATATTTGCTGCACTTGTTTCAATCAGCAAGTTAATATTTATGATAGACATCTAGTTAAGTGTTAAGCATTCTGGTGGTTTAATTACTATTTCTAAAAACAGCATTGAACAACATCAGGTACCATTCAGTATTTAAAAATGAGCAGGTTTTCACTTAATGGTAAAAGACTGGGATACAGTTTAAGTTGGGTGGAGAGTTCTACCCAGAATCCAGTGCTGTATAATATAAGCGATGGCAGTCACATTACACATGCATGGGTAAGAATGCTTTGGCCTTTGAATGCCGATGTCTGCCAGATTTTGAAAAGATGCATTTTTATTTAAATAAAAACTCCCTGAAACAAACTGAGGTTTGCTAGGATAAACTCTTCTCAGCTGTCAAGTATAATAAAGAGGCGTGAAAGTAAAGTCTGTAGAAGTAGTTTAATTAATGCAAATAAGAAGTGCTATAATGTAAATGACAGAAGCGGGTTATAATGCGTGGTGGACAGCGTTATGGAACCTGAACCCGTTACACACTGAATGGGGGCACGAGTGTCACGTTTGGAGTTTAAGTAGGAGAGTTACTGGCTCAAAAACAAAACCAGCAGTGCTTCATACCCTGGTTGTTGTGACAAAGCCAATTTTTCATTCAGCTTGACTTTAATGAATAATGTCAGAGAAAGATACATTTTTTAATGGTTGCAAACTGAAAGGAAATTGCTGCTTCTGTTCTAATCTAACAAATGTTTTAATTGGGTCTCTTGTTATTATTTCATAAATAAATTATGAATTATTAAAGTGCAGATGTTATTAGGTATTAAACCTAATTTAAGAAGTGAAATTGCATGCTTTTAATCATTTTTTCCAGTATAATTATTCCTAGAGGACACAAATGCACATGATTGAAATTGCATAACTTCAGCTAATATCTCATTAAACATAAGAAAATCAGTCATTAACTCAGTCATTTATTTACCCACTTCTCAAACCACATATCCAGTCAGGAGGTTAGAGTCTACACAGGGCAGCATCAATACAGGATCAAAAGAGATACAGTAGACACACACACACACACACACTTATAGACATACACAAACACATATAAAATGTAAAAAGTTAATGTATAACCTCAGGATGTCTGAGGATGTGAGGCACCATTAGTATCTGTTAAAATATTACCCAACCACTGTATTGTTAAACCAAATTAAAGTAGTGTTCATTTAGAACAATGTGTTCATAAATCATGTCCCCAGGTTCAATGTTAAGGGGTGACTGTGTGTCCTGTGGTGCCAGACAGCAAAGCTCAAGGTGTTCTGCAAAGTTATTTAATCAAAGAAGAAATTTTCTACAAATACTGCCGTTTCAAAAATTTATAAATGCTTTTCGTTTCCAATCTCAAAGTAGTTCTGAAAATGTAATTTTGTCCTAAGTGTTGTGTAACACCTATTTCCATTTCAGTAGATATTAAATTAGATGTAATTACTTCTGCTAAATAGTTTTGTAATGCAAATAAAATTACTGTTTTAAACAAAACACAAAGAGAAGAAAATTAGTTATTACACTGAAGTTTATAAATGCAGTGGTTTGGTAAAGTTACACACAAACGCAAACATACAGTTTCACAACATTGTGTGTGTGTGTGTGTGTGTGTGTGTGTGTGTGTGTGTGTGTGATTATTGATTATGTTGATTATCTGGTAAGATATATTAAATAGTAAGTTAACAGTTGCAATGCTCTGGAGAATATATAAATGGAGGTGAGGTTAGAGTCTAAATGCAGAAGGGTTTATTCTTACACATTTGGTAAATACATAGTGCCAAGAGCAAAAACAACAAATCACCATAAACTAACCACAGGGAAAAAACTTAAAGGTCACACTACACTTCAACAACTGGCAAAGGACCAAACCACAAGGTCAGTATATATAGAGGGGAGAAAGAAATGGAAAACAGCTGAAGGCACTAATAGAATTAACATGGTTAACAAGGGGGAGAACAAAATGAGGAAACACATGGGGATAAGGGAAATAGAGACATCTGGTGGCCAGAGAAGAGCATGACATGACCAGCACAGATGTGACAACAGTTGGTTCTCATAGTCAATGTGTTGGATGTGTGAGAAATCGGCAGGCATAAAGACCAAAGCAACTTTGACAATTGCCAAATTGTTATGGCCAGATGACTGGATGACAGCCTTTCTGAAACAGCAAGGATTTTGAGTATTCTCAGTCAGTGGTGGTGAGTACCTACCAACAACAGACTGAGGAGGGAGAAACCAAAAACTGGTGACAGGGTGTTGAGCATAAGTGAACTGTTAATGAGGGCATTCTGTTAAATGCCAGAGTGGCCGTACAACCTTCAGTGTGAATGGCGGTCAGATCTACTAACCAATTTAGGGCTGGATTGATAACCTGGCATACTGGGCATTTTCACTCTGGGCCAATGCACTATTGGGCCCCTACGATGTATTATTATTATGTGAACCAATTCTGGATTGTGATAGACCACCTGGACCAAAAAAGGTAATTGATACACAAGAGCACGGAAGGCCTGACTGGTCTGAGCCAGAACGACTATTGTAAGTTGCAGAAAAGTTTAATGATTGTTATAGATTCAATAGAGTTACATCACCCAGTGCAGTATATTCTGTTGCATATGGGGCTGCATAGCCACAGGCCAATCAGAGTGCCAATGCTGATCCACTGTTAAAGCACCTATAGTATGCACTGTTAAAGCACCTATAGTATGCACGTCAGCTTTGAAACTGAACCTTGGAGCAATGGAAGAAAGCTGTCATGTCCAATTAGTCTCATTTTCATTTACATTATGTGCATGGCCAGGTGCATGTACACCTTTTACCTGGGGAAGAGATAGCACCAGGCTGGCATTGTGGGAAGAAGACAAGTTGGTAGAGGCAATGTTCTGTGGGGAAACCCTGGGTCTGAACATTCATGTGGATGTCATCTTGATAAGTCCATCTATCCAGTATCTAAACATTGTTGTGGACCTGGTCACCCCTTCATGGCAACAGTATTCTACAATGCCAGTGACCTTTTTCAGCAGGATAGCATGCCCTGCCAAGCTGCATAAATTGTTTAGGAATTGTTTGTGAAACATGAGTTCAAGGTGTTGCTCTGGCCTCCAAAATCCCCAGACATCAGATCAAGCATCTGTGGAATATGATGGAATGACTAGTCTGATCTGCTGTGGCTCCACTTTAAAGGTGAACTGGAATAAAACAATGTTCATTTTGTAGCTGTGGGATTTCATAGAGCAGAGTAGCTGTTCCCATGCAAAACTCTCTCAGCTGGGGCTGGCAATGGAGGAGTTTCAGATGTATAACTTTGTACATTAATAGTCTTGAGTGGCATGTGACATTATTTGTATAATTTTACAACTTTTTTTAATGCCTGGGAGCAATATTGATCTTGGATAACATTTCTGTTAATTAATGTGTTGGATGATTCATTTATGGTTATACAAGACTGCTTAACATTGATTCCCTGCTAAAGTAAGTAATCTCAAAATATAACTCTGAATATATGTACAGAGGTGAAATTCTAGAAAACAAATTTGCTGAAACAGCAGGTAACTGAGTCAGACATTACAGCATGTGTGACAGACATATGACCATTTACAGTGTAACTAGAGAATTCTTGTAGCACTGGCAGGAATTCTGAGAATTTCTGGAGTACTGTGTAATGAATTTACATTGTAAATGACAGGATTTAATGCAAGTAAAATTTATTGCTATAAGTAAACTTTCAAGAAGTGGCAATGCCAGACCTGTGAAGAGAGTGATGCTGTACAGTCAGTTTTTTCTGTGTGACATTAACAAATTAAAATGTGGATGTCAGCTAAACACTCTCCTTTGTCTTGGTGTCTTAATGAATTTGGGATGGCCAGAGCCATAATATGTTAGTATGAAAGAACTAAAAATGACTCTTTAAATAGTAAATCTCTGCCACAAACTACCATCATTAGAACGTGTGTGTTTTCACATAACTGATGTCATGAAAATGGCATTTCATCTTTGACTGTTTATTTATATTATTGCTGTTATATATTTTTTGTTATTCTATTACTACTACAATTACTACTAATAACAGTAATAATAATAATAATAACATCACTGTTCTTAATATAACACCACCAAATTAATTATTGTAAAAACAACTAGCAAACAGCTTGTTTAAATTTAGTTTTCTCCTCTGGACATGTTTACCTCTCAGACTGCAAATAAGGTTTACTGCTTTTTAAATGAGTGGATAGATCCATTCACTCTCCAAGCAGAATAGAAAGAAAACACACTCCCCAGTCCCAGGACTCTAAGATATGCCAGTCAGGTCTGCCTCCTAATTACTTAAACTTGTGCTGCAGAATGTGACTAAGGCTCTGATGAGCTCCCCTGTCCTTCACATTGAAACGCACAGGGCATCGCTCCATCTGAAGCACACTGAAGAAGGCTAACTGGGAAGCGGACTGAACAGCATGAGCTGCAGTGAGCACAGTGGTCTGGCCTCCTGGGGCATGCTGAATGTCTTCTGCTACGTGTCCTCACTAGACCCTCTCAGTTACAGCACAGAGTGCTCAAAATCAGCCTTAAATAGCCCTGCTTGCCGGTTCGCTGACTTTTTTTTTATGCATTTCCATTCACAATTCAAAAATGTCATTCAAGCAACTAGCAACCATAAAAATGAAAATCAGTTTCACTTTTTGACTAAAATGAGAATGCAATGGCCATTTTAGTGTAAAGGGGGCTTTGAAACCATTTCAGTTTATTAACTGCAGAAGGCAGGGGTGCTTGCCCCCAGGGTGTCCACTAGGGGAGCCAAACACTTTTCTGTGTGCAATTTATTTTCTTAATCACCTGTCATCACAAACCCTGAACACAATGGCGCTCTAAAGCAACTATATTGCATCTTAAACTGCTATTTATTTGTCTTCAGCTCTGTTTCATAACTCTGATCTTTGACATACCAACCTTTTCCTGTGATACTGCTCTGGTGATACTCATTCATTTCTTTGTTGCTTTGTTGTATTATACATCCATTCATTGTAATGTACAGTTAGTTTATAAGTGTTATACTGTGGCAATCTGTATATATCATCATTTTCTGTATGTGTTGTATTTTGTAGCTGAGATATTTAAAAATCTGTATGGTGTTCTATGTAAAATGAGTAAATTATACATATATAATACAGTATTGTTTCTTCTTGTTGTATTTTCCCACTAAAGTATTATCGCTTTGTGATCATTTTTGCTGTTTGCTTTTTGTATTGTTTGTATGAAGCCAGCATATTTATATAGCCTTTAGTTGGTGAAAGACCAAGTTTGTGCTTATAAATGATTATCTTCAGAAATGTCCAGGTATATGTGTTTTGATTCTTTAAATTTAACTGAAGCTGTAAATGTATTTCAGCGTTTGGAAATAAGGTTATAACACACAAGAGAAATCTGAGCACTTTTACTGGGTTTAGTTTTTACTTACGTTGTTCCAAGTCATCCCTTTTCAGAGGCCAAAATGAATTCAGCACAGAATACAAAACATAATGTATAAAACTGCAAAAAAAACTGTTATTTTGAGTCAGTTACTCTCATTAATGCCAACTGAAACTTTGTATTCTACCTATAAGAGAAACTCTCTTAGTGAATTTCAGAAATGAGTTATCTGACAATGTTTGAATTTTTATTATCGGCCTAAACGTACCTCTTAGATGGTAGAAACAGCTTACACCAAAAACACTGACAGCCAAAACTTTGTCCCTTTCAAATGTATTGCATCAGTTTTTGACAGACAGAGTTCTCAATGGTATTTTTAAAATGATTTTTTTATTTCTTCTACAAAGACGATCCTTTGACCCCTTTTCCTTGAGTTTCACACAGTAATAACTGACTGGACTAACGAAAGACTTGATACTGAGAACGTTCCCGTTCTCTTGTGTCTCACATGTTGTTTGACAGTTCTGTGGCTCTGATTGGTTGGTTTGTTTCTGCCTTGGTTCTGGTTGAAGTCACACTTATCAGGATATTTATACTGTTCTGACATGAGGGAGAAGTACACTCACCCAATACGTAAAGTTTCTCTGTCACGAATGACTATATTCTATTGTTTTGCTTTAAAAGCCCTTATTACAGGTATTTACTGGAGTTTGGGAATTGATGCCACACTACATTTGTGATGTTGTGCAGTTTTGGGGTTGGACCATATGATTGGATGCATTTTTTGACATATACAATTACCCAATAAATCAGTATTTGAAGGCCAGAATCAGAAAAGGGACTGCTCTAATTATTTTAAAAATATTTGTACAAAATTCAGATTTCACATCATCAGGTTCCTTGGAGACCTATTTAGGACTCATTTTCATAATTGTTCGTTTTGCATGATATGATCCTTGCTGCACAATTACGTAACTGTTCACTTATAAAACTGATTTTTTTTTCATTCTATTTATACCGTTTTTTTTTTTTCCCTTAAAAAATATATCCAGTCATTTGTTCTTGCTGGATGGTTAACTGGATTTAAAGCAGCTGATGCATAGGAAGTCAAGGACTTTGTTGAAGTCACAAGAACAACTGAAGACAGACAAACTCATTCGGTTTTTCATATGTTCGCTCTCAGCAGAAGAAGTCAGGAAAACACATGACACAGCCAAGCTGAATGAATTTATTGTGGAGTCACAGATTTCAAGAAAAGACGTTCATCCTCAGCATCTCTACGACCATCATCACCTGATTCTCTTCTGCCTTCTCATAAATGACTCCATTAAATTTTTCCTACATCAATTCTTTTCTTTCTCCTTTAGTACAATAAAGATCAATTACATTAAACTTTATTACTGTTTGTTGTGTGTTAGTATATAAGCTTTTTCATGTTAGTTGGTAAAGCTGTTTGGGACTTTCAGATGGGCTGAAAACTCACAATTACTTTCCCCATTAACACAGCACAAAAAGTTTCAAACATTTTTATTATTATAATTAAAAGTGTGTCTTTTTGGAACAAATTCAAAATACATTAAAAGGTCTAACTGAAACAATCCCTTCACTGTGGTTAACAGCCTGAAGACGATGCTACCTTTTAAGACAGCTGTCACACAGCTCTTTCTCCATAGATATAAAGACTTGTGTACTTCTACAGCTGTATACCGTATCTCACAAAGCTTTGTTTACATTGCTTTTCTGATTCTGACTTTCTGTTATTCCCAGAGCTTCTCTCCTCTTCTGAGGTTCCCACTTAAGCCTTCCATAATGCACAGAGCAAAAGCTCTTTAAAATATACCTTATCAAGCAGACGTTCTTGTTCATGAAATATTTTTGTTTTCTTAAATGTATTTCTACTACTAAATATAAGATTTGCTGAACCATTAAAACAATCCTCATCTTGCATGGTTTTAAACAGTTGTACATTTGTGCGGTGTGATTGTGCTGTTATATGTATTTCTTTAACATCATGACAGTGGTAATGGTGTCTCCCTTAAGGGGATGAATAATGAGCACTCTCAGCACAAGGTCCTCAGACACCTTAATTAGACTGCATGCCCACCTCCTTGTTTACCTGAAAATCTAGCTCTGGCAGCAGCACAATTTATGCATAAACCTGGAAGGTTCCAGTAGGTAGGAGTTTCTCATCTTCCACTTCTGTTTTGTTGGTGAATTCTATGTCAGTCTGTACCACTTTTGGTGGCTATAATCTATAAGAAAACTATTCTTCATGCTATGTCTTGCAGTCTATATATGCAAAATATATTGTGTTAATCTTTCAGTTGCAGTGATTTGTGTAAAATACATAAGTTATTACTGTCTAATTTATGTGTTTATTAGTTTTGTTTTTCCTGGAATTCCACTGTTTCCTATAATTAAGCTATAGGGAATCCTTGCTTTTCCTTTGTTGAATACATTTACATTTACATTTTATTCATTTAGCAGATGCCTTTGTCCAAAGCGACTTACAATGAATAATAGTACAATAGAATAATATTTTGATCATCTTAACTTTAAACCTTATGTTAATAATGCATGCAGAAAACTTCCTGCTTCAACTTATACAAAGGCAAAGTTATATTCATTGGGTTTTACATGATGTATTTATATAATTGTGCTTCATATCTATATGAAAATGGAAACTCAGACCTTATTAAATTCCAACAGAAGTTGCCGCTGGGAAGAGCTGTTGTTTTAAGAGCAGAGTCTGCCTGCACCAGCTCTGAATTTGGCATCACTAGTATGGTCACCATGGTCACCGAGAGATACACGTGTTTTTAGGGCTAGTTTTCCATACACAGTGGATCACATGTATCAGGCCAGTGAGATCTCACATAAAGGTTCTGCAAATGTGAAATATACTAAACACAAAGCTTTTAGTGGAAGTGTTCGAAAACTTAAAAAAACAACAGGAAAAATATAATGTATTGGCCCTGAGAGTATATATAAGAAAAATGTTTAAATGCTTACCACAGGTATTTTGTCTTAAACCATAACAATACAAAGTTCTAAAAATTCCTTTATCCCCTTTCAAAAAAACATTCAGATAATGCAATCAACTATATTTTAACTGAATTAACAGTTTAATACACTAACACAGTATTTGTTGCAGTAACAGTTATTCTTTCTTTAACTATGAATATGGGTAAGTCATTGTGATCTAAGTGATTTTGAAGAGTGTGTGATTGCTGGTACCAGATGGGATGGTTCCTGTACCTCAGAAATGAGCACCATCCCTGGCATTTTCACACTTGACAATGTCTAGTGAAGGGGCTGATAGACATCCAAGTAAGAGCAGCTCTGTGGGTGAAAGCTTCCTGTTAATGAGGCAGGCCTGTGGAAATTGGCCAGACGCGTTTCAGCAAGACAACAAACATGAATGTTACCGCTCAGTATAGCAGCGATGCACAAAAGGATATCTCTGAACATACAGCTCTTCAAGTGTTGTTGTGGGTGAGCTGTTCTATCCACCCTGCTTTGTCTGAAAGGTACAGGATTTGCTGCTACACATTATAATCGTATGGGGAACTTTTTACTTCATCACATTGGTCACGTTTATCAATGTAGTACAATTTAAACTTTACAGTATACATACCTGTTGCTTATTGTAATATTGTGTGCTTTTCTTAATGGCATCAGATCACCCTTTTTTAAATTAACAGTTATAGCAGGATTATACACCAAGCAACAACACAACCATCCTGCTCATTCTGGGAACATGGCAGTGACTTCCATTTACTCCAATAATCTACACTGTCCCTAGATCTGAACCCATCTGAGTCCCTTTGGGATTAGGCAGATCGGGAGCCTCACAGCACAAATGTGTAGCCAAACGAGCCAAACGTTTGCAGAAACTATATGATGCAACAGAGTGAACATGTATCAAAATCCATAAGGATTTTTTTACATGGATCTTAATGAATCCATGACTTAACAGGTATGGGCTGCTCTGAAGGCAAAAGGAACTCTACCCCATACTAAATAAGCAGATGTAAGAAACAGACTCTCCAATAACTTTGTTCATGGAATGAAACTGCATACACATTTGTTATATAAAACAATTTTCTTGCATTTATTAGTATTATTAACCTTTTATAATGTCATACTCTAATTTCCATCAGGATTTATCTTAGTACCTTACAATTATTTTAAATATACAGTACTGACTTTCTAATGCCCATTTATCAAAACAAATAACTGTTATTTATTTTAGTTATAGTGCACAATGTAAAGCCCATATGATTGTTCTGTAGTGGTGGAATTAATTTAGCATTTAGATGTTCTAAATCATATTTATAACCATATTTTTAGAAATTTCCAGTATAAATTGAATGTTTAACGATCCATCTAAACTTTTCCTAACAAAAAATTATTCTGTTGATTAGATCACAGTTTAGCCTGTTGCACCATTAATACAATATATAATATTTTGTATAAGCAATATGTGTTAAGGACATGAACCACTGAAACAGTAATCTAAGGCTACAGTGTTTGTTTAATACCCCCTGTTACCTTAGTCCTAAAACATCTCCATGTTTTTAAAGGTTTTTTACTAGAATGAAATATAGACAGTATGAGAATAGGAGTCACTAGTATTTAAAATTAAAACTCTTATCAGCTCAAACAGTTATCAAAGAGTTTTAAGATCACCCTCTCAGAACATACCAACAACGATTCAAACAGTGAGACCACTTCACCTCACCCCCAAATATTTCTGATTCAAGAGACACTCACCTGAAAGCATGCATGTAGTTAAAATATTATGCTATCTGCCAGATCTGACTCCAGACAACATGGACGTGTGTAACAATCAGACAGGCTGAGGTAAGGCCCACATGCAGAGAGGGAGGTTTATTCAAAAACAAAGTAAGATACAAAAGAAAACCAAAAGGCAATGAACATGACTTGGACTAACAAAGGGTTACGATAAACAGCTATGGGGTACTCACTAAACATAAAACACTCAAGATCCTAGATACTGCTACACCCAACACCCAACAATAACCAACAGGGGATGAGCATAAGAGAGGAATTTAAATGGAATCCTGGAAAATGAGACACACATAGAAGGCACTAATGACATAATTACAATAACTCAGCAATATGAAACACAAGGAAGGGTGACATCTAGAGGACATGAGGAGGCATGACAGACCAGGGAATGACAACGTGTAAATAGAGAATGTTTCATTTATGCAATGTGTTGATTTTATTGCTTACTTTGATGTAAATGGGATTGATTCCTGGCTTGATTCCTTATTAAGGCTAGGAAGTAATCCTTATACAAATCCATAGTGAAGTACCTAAGGAGATCTGGTGTTTCATCTGACACCTTTCCAGCAGCTTGCAGCTTTGGCCTCACTCTCCAGGGACAGCCCACCACCCCCTCCAATCGCACCCCAAGTGAGACCAACAGCAGAGTTCTGATACCCCGGCAACTCGTAGTCTCCACACACTTCAGTCCAAGCTTACACCTTGCAAAGGTCAGTAGGTTAGTGGGCTCAAAGCAGAGCCAACCACACAATACAACAGCATTATTTCTGAAGACAGGCTCTGCTGTCAATATATGCTGAGACAGAGAGAGACAGAGAGAGACAGAGACACAGAGAGAGAGAGAGAAAGATAGAATTAGTGATCTATGTTGGAAGTAGCACCACACACAGACAATAACAATAAATACAAGGAGTTATTGACATATGTAAATAATTCAAAAAGATAACCTATTTAATCCTGAAAAAAGATGAGTGGTTTAGTGAATGAGATCATTTGTTTCCTCTGAAAATGCAGTGCTCTTTCATGAGACTCACAAATCACACTCGCAAAATGTTGAATGTAAAACAAGAGAAGGAGAGTTATTAAAGGAGGCCATGTTGTTATAAATCACATTTTTTGCACAATGTGTCAGCAGAGTATTCTATTATTTATGGACTACCATTATCTGAAACATGGGACAGGTTCTTTATTGTGAGCGCTAAAAACTAATGCACACGATCTGTACAAATGCAGAAACTTTGTACAGCCACAAGTAAGATGCAGATTTAAATAACGCTGTATGATTTTGTTATTATCTTATTTCTTATTCATAGAATCATGTTAGTATATTACAGTAAATCTTGTAAACCTTGTAAAATTCCTAGAAAACTGCTGATAGATATTGGTATACTTGATATCATTATAACTGAGTTATGATTTCTGTGTTACTGGAAGGAAATTAAAGTAGGGTTGTGTGTGAGTGGAACTGCAGTGGTGCAGTGGTGACAGAGAAAATCTTGGAGGGGAAAAACCTAAGTGTTCCACCCTAGCAAAAGAGTCAATAGACTTAAAAACAATATCTATGAACTCCCTTGATTAGGTGGCAGAATCCGCTCTATACTTTGCACTTAAACTCTTGTTTACAGTGTTGCCTGGCAAGAACTATAAATCTGAGAGCCAGAGCCTTGTGTTTATGCTATAATAGTGATGGTGTTATATTTCTCAGTAAACCTTCCTACCAGATTCATTTTAAAACAGAGGCTACAAAATACACCTCGAACAAAAAAAAAGTTATGTTGAATGAATGCATAACATTGAGCGATGTGGTTTACCAATCACAGGGCCTGAAACTGGTCTGCGAGTTGATTCACATTTACCTCACTGAAGCAATGTCATCTTCCAACCCCCCCTTCTGCTCCAGGTGCAGTTAACCATGCAGCTAGTTTTGGTTCCATGGACAAATCAGATCGCCTGGAGACACAAAGCCAAGTACCATATGTTGATATGAATCTTTATGTCCAGCATTTTTGGAGCTATGGAGAGCAATATAAAAACTGAAAGGTAGGAGACTTTAGAGTAATCTGTTAGCTTTGTGTATTTTACAGCAGGTAACGATGTCTGTTGTACATGTTGATTTTTTTATGTTTTAATAATGCTATTCCATGAATTCTGGCTTTTTGTAAATATTTGCACAGCAAATTATAGTATTATTTCAGCCTCTGGTAAAAGTTTTTTTCACTTAGGTTGTAAATCCATTATAATATTTAATGTCGTTTTTTTGCATATGTCTTAGTGTGTCTTTTAGTTTATTATTTCACAAACTGTATATGGTCTCCTTAGACACCATTTTACCACATTCCATGTAAAACATTTTACAACATTTTGACTGATATACAATTTTAACTATTATGCAGTTGAACATGGGTCCGGTTCATCATTTATCAGACGTATTGCTCCATAAATAGTATGCCTGTTTGTTGCTTCATACAAATTCTTGCAGTGCTTTTTTACTGATTATTATACATACATTTTATTTTTCCTGAAAACATCATGACCCCTGCTGTGACATCTCCATTCCAAAAGCAAAGGTTTGTTTCACTTTGTCAATGAATGTCCTTTGTATTCGTATCTTTCATGCATGGGTGAAACTGTGTGAATGCTGCTACACAACTATAATCAGGTGACTGCTTTAAGTAGAATTCAAACACAGAGGCTCCTTGGAACTGTTAATAATGTAGCTCACTAGGGCCACTATGCATAGAGTTCAGTCTTCAACAGCTGTATGTTTACGTAATCTTTGACTCTCGACTTTGAACCCATTGGTTAAGATCTTTTTTCAAAACCGCAGACAAAAGCCAGTCACCCATAATGTTAAGCAAGCTGTGGTCACTATAAATGTTCAGAAAAACCGCGCACGTAATAAATATGAGATTCAGTGACCTGTACGTCAAAGTAGTAATATTCTATTAAAGTTTAAAGCATGACAGACTTATCTGGAATTACTGTATGAGAAAAGAGAGAGCTGTTCAGCACAAGACAGCATTACATGTTTATGTGCACATTACGCCCCGTGTTCCAAAGAAGCACACTGAAAACATGTCCATTCATATGGTTCTACAGAATTTCACAAGCGGAAGAAAAATATAGCAACAATGTAATTCTTAGTCATAGGTCCTACTGTGCATACAAGAGGCACTTTAACATTGTAAGTGCTGTGTTTTTTTTTAAACTTGGTCAAAAAACAAGGTTATTTTTAAATCTTTCAAGTGTTCTAGTCATGAATGTTTTATTGTGCAAAATATTTTTAACAATACTACAGATATCTCAAACATAAAGTACTTTTTGAATGGTTTTACACTGTTCCACTTTAACTATCACAAATAATTGTTTAATTTCTTCATTTATGTGCAATAGGAAAAGGAAACTGGAAAAAATCATTTTCAGAACAGATAAAAGATTAATCAATTAAAATTACATTTCTAGTTTAAAAACGTCAAATGCTTCATCAGGAAGTCACAAAAAGGCCAAACCCAAGACTAAGAACAATACTAATTGACACTGCTTGCAAGGTAGAGGTTTTTACCAGTGAAAAGAAACACCCACACACCACACAAGAGGAGAAAGTGAAGCAAAAACTCTATACGCCTACATACAGACTTGTGAGACAGTCAGGATGCATGTATGATGCAATCAGTTGTTACAGCTGAGAGTAAGAGGTGCCAGTGTGTGTACATAGCTAATTTATGCTATATTTTTAATTACCAGAGCAAAGGCATCTAACTCCGGACAGAGAACAATTTAGTCATGTAATAATACAGCATAGGCATGTAATTTTTCAAAACATGTACACGTGTGTGTTTGTGTGTGTGTTTATTTTTAACTAATTCCCACCCCCTTTTTTCAGTAACTGTTGTTAACAAGATGATTTTTATTTTGAACACTGATTAGCAAATACTAATGTATACATTAGCTTGTGTCTTAGTTTTGCAAACTTTGAAGTTATCTGTGTGCCCTGTGGTGGGTTGGCGCCCCGCCCTGGGTGTCCCCTGCCCTGTGCCCTATGTGCTCTGGGCTGGGCTCCAGGCTTTCCCACGACCCTCACCAGGAATAAGCGGTTAAGATAATGGCTGGATGGATGGATGAAGTTATCTGACTACATTCAGTATTTTATATAAAAAAGAAAAACTTGCTGTTTGGTCCTTGTGAATACCCCCTTTACAAGTAGTTACAGAATTGCATACTGTACTGTTATACTAGAAAACAGTCATGTTTCTTTAAAAATGACAGAGAAGGTGCTCTGTCTTTATCTCTCTTTTCCAGGCATGACCTCTGAATTTAGGAATCCCATTAATATGATACCAGTGAGAAAAGAAGTTCAAAGGCTATGTCTCTCCCGAAGCCTGTGAATGTTGCACACTGGAGATTACAGACTGGGTCAGGTGCTCTTCCAGGACCAAATCTATGCTTGGAACAATTTCTGCTAAGCATTGAGCCACAAAGACATCTAAACCAGCTCCTCACTGAAATACAGACACCAAGATACATATCACTGTTCCTTTAAAACTGAAGCTGTTTTAAAAGGACAGATAATAAATATACCATGAGAGCTGTAACATTCAAGTGGATCATTCAGTGAGACATTTTATATTTTGGTGTCTGATTTAAGAGAATGTGTCAAGCATTATCCAAACATAAGCATATCATAAAATGTCTGTTATTGCTTCGTGTAGCGCGATTTTTTTAAATAAACACTTTCTGTAGGGGAGGACTGCAAATAAACTGATATCTGGGTCAAATTTAATGACAGTTGCTGTGGTTCAATGGTCAGAGCACATTGGTCATGCAGTATAGGTGACTGTTTACTGGGTCATTAAAGAATGGAATGAGGGTTTGAATGGCAGCGTGTAGGCAGAAGGTGAACTGAGTGACTTCTATTAATGAGAAAGAAAATCAATAATTATAATTAACATCGCTATGAAATATAGGTAATCCCCAAATTATAGATTTACTAATACTACTGTGTATTACCCAAAATGGCAACAAGGGGTGACCATTTATGGACAGTATCGCTATTACGGAAGGCTGCATCATCCCAGACTTGACAGTACTGTCAAATGAAAGGTTTATATTGTGGTGTCTGCTAAACTCAGATGGAGAGACCCAGAGGAGTTGCACTATGGTACCCAAAGCTCATTTATTAACTGAAAAGGACATTTGGAGGCAATGCACACAGTAGCACAGCCCTAACCCAGTTACTGAGACATGGGAGAGAGTAGGGGAAGGTTACAACATGGGTTAACAAACAGGTACAGGTTTACACCCTGTTAGTGCTGGAAATATGCAAATTATCTCTTCAGCAGCAAGTCTGATTGGGGGATCGGTGCATCCACTGATGGGGAAACCTCAGAGGCTTGAAGGGTCTTCGTGTAATATGGAGCCAACCTGTGATTGGTTCCCTGGGCCAGTCCATACCAGCTACACAACTTCAAACGGTTTATCAAGCACCACATGTGGTCCTTACCATGCGTCCATCAGTTTTGGATGTAGGCCCAAATGAGTTTGGTTGCAAGCATGCAAATGAATTACTCGATAACACCATCACTCTGTGGGTGGAGTGGAGTGGTGCATGTCTTCTTCAACCCCAGCAGCTAGAAGATTTCTGTCATAATGGCCAATTCAAAGTTGCGACCCTGGCTGTTGTGTAAATCCACAGGTGCACCTAATCGACTCCACTACCAGATTGTTGGCTATGACCATTGCACTCTGCTCTGGGACTGCATATGCCTCAGGCCATCTTGTAAAATAGTCCATGGTTATGAGGACATATTGAGTCCCAGCATCAGTGGTGGGGAAGGGTCTCAGGACATCCACATCTATCTGCTCCATTGGACTGCCTGATGGGAAGAAATAGACTGGGGCTTGGGAGCATTTGGGGGGGACCCTTCTGAGTGGTGCAGGCATCACAACAAAGGACATGGAAGGTCTACATCCAGGCAGCAGGCCAGCCAGTAAAAATGCTGTCTCAGCCTTTGCAGGGTCTTTGCTATCCCAAAGTAGCTGAACCCTGGGGGACTGTACATACACCACAGCACCATGTCCTCAAGCGAGTTGGGTACCAGTAGTTGCCAGAGTGTCTGACCAGGTACAGAGCTCTGCTATCTTCAGCAGTGCAGTCCAGTGTGGATGTTTAAGCTATCCCACTGAGAACAGTATGCCTTCATGGTTGGGCTCTGTACCCTCAGTTCAGACCACCCAGGTACCTCCACTGGTACAACCGGCTCCCGTGCCACCCCTGCTAGAGTTTTCTCCCTGCAGATCAAGGAGCTTCAATGTCGCTGACAGTCTTCCCAGTATGACTTAACACATCTCTACCAACTAGTTCCTCCACAACCACTGTCTCAATCAAGATTTTCATCCATAATATTCTGTGATAGACACTAAATTGTCTTTCTTGAGATTCACCGTAAATCTAGCAAGATCAACTGTAGCCATTCTACATGCAAACATTCCAAATACTCCACCCAGTCCAAATAAACCAAACACCTGGACAAAGGTTTCATGGACAAATGTCTCCCAATTACTTCATTTATGAATTTCTCCTAGACGAGCCCCCACTTGTTACGTGCTGGTAAACTGTAACCTGTTAATATGTTGAGGAGAATTCATTTTACAGAAAGAAAGAACAAGTCTAAACCGGAGCACAGAAATTTTTTGGAATATAAATATAAAAAATTCCACACCAGGAAAAAAATTTCTGTGATATTTACAAAAGTGAAGACACACAATAGACTAAATATATACAAGGGTTTACACCAGGGAATATAGGAGATTTTGGGGGAAAGGAAGGGGAGCAATGCCAAAAAAATTTAAGGAATAAAACAAAAACAAATCTAAAAACAAAACGTAATTACCTGGCCAAAACATACCCAATCAAAAACCCTACCGCTAACTACACTACCCAGACTGTGAAACGAAACACAAAAAGGTTGGATTTGCTCATAACCTAATGTACTATATAGACAATACCTATGTGCGGTGCACTTTGGAGGGCCCCTAAGCCTGTCCCAAATTCCCCAATACCCAGAACAGTGAGAAGGAATACCGTGACACCACTGCTAGCAACACAAAAATACTTAAAATACAGAATAAAGCAAACTACCAAACTCACTATACTTCAAAACAAATCCAAATACCAAACGATTATGGTACACAATAGAAATAACTCACAACATCAGAATAAACTAAACTCTAGAAAAACTTTAACAACTATCAATATGACTACTAACAACCAACCAAAACATTGTTCAAGCAGGGCTTTTACCCCCATGGTAAGCAAAAACTGGAAACTTCCTGCTACATCTTGGGGTGTTCACTGGCCCATCGCCTGATGACTGATGCCTTCGTGGTCCAATGGGAACTGTCTATTCATGGCCATCTCACGATGATTCCGAGATGGGCTTACAAACCAAAAACATATGCCCAAATACGTTGTGGGACGTAACATGCAACAAGCCTTTAATAACCAATCTGGAGTACACAATGTCTATGGCCACTCAAACACAAGTAAAACATCATTGTGAAAAATGATAATTATTAAAAACATCAACCTTTCTTGCTGGGTAAATTTACCGAGGAATTAAATTAAAATCTAGTAAATAAATTGCTGATGTCAAATTTAAAACCATTTGTTTAATTACAAAAAATGTTTTGTAAGTAATGATTCATGTAATGTAAAAAAAAGACTTTCCTGGATGGTGCAATGTCTAATGTGAATTAAGTAATTGAAAAAGCCAAGAATTCAAAGTTTAAAAAATCACCGCAAGTAGGATTAAAGTATGCTGTCCATCAGTCTATGCTTTCTAACAAAACAATGAAACATGCCAATACATTTTTTGACAGTCCATGAAAAACCTAGTCACATTTTGAGTCAAATCTCATTCATGCCATTATTTGTGATCAAAATGTCTACTGTACACATCTTCTGTGAATTCAATGAAATGGTATCATTATATGGTATTATTTACAGTAATAGTTAACTCTGTTAGTGCCTCTACAATACAGTAATTAAGTTCCATCCATCCATCCATTATCTACCGCTTATCCGGGGCCAGGTCACGGGGGCAGCAGTTTAAGAAGTGACCCCCAGACTTCCCTCTCCCCAGACACCTCCTCCAGCTCTTCCGGGGGGACACCGAGGCATTCCCAG
>JABJVR010000016.1:10252061-10271768 GCA_025773905.1 Chitala chitala | reverse complement strand
CACCCACAGTATGAAACTTAGTCTTTGGAGGTTTCAGAAGATGTCCTGAGACAGAGCGAAGGTTGCGTGTAGAAGTATGTGAAGTAATGAGCTCTTTGAGATGGGGAGGGGCGTCTCCATAGATACACTGGTGGGTAAGAATGGCAACCTTGTATTCAATCCTGAATGAAACAGGGAGCCAATGAAGAGATTTAAAGATGGGCGTAATGTGGTCATATTTACGTGCTCGCACCAGGATCCTAGCAGCACAGTTTTGAATATACTGCAACTTTTGAAGGCTTTTTCCAGAGGTCCCAATGAGGAGTGCATTGCAGAAGTCCAGCACTCAGATGGTGCCCAGGCAGGCACTGGGTACCCAGGAGTTGTCATGGTATTCTGTTTAGGTGATTACACACTGAAGGACTGTTTGTCTGAAACATTTCTTCGTTTAATCCTTCACATTAAAAAATTTATGGTACAGTGCTGTCCTTCTCCTTTTTGAAAATTTTGACTTTTTGGGGGTTCAGCACCCTTACCTATACACTCATATTCAGCACGCGTTCTAATAATATATTTAGCTACTTCACATCACATGAGCTCGGGCCCAGAAAAGTCACCTGCATTTCTGGATGTTGTTAATGTATGGCTTGCATTTTACTCTGTAGAGCTTCAGCTTGCATTCAGAGATGTACAACAACAGCAACTTTATTTTTAAAGCCCTTTTAACCAGCCAGAGCTGACACACAGTGCTGTACAACTAAAAACCAAAAATATAAAAGCAAAAATATAAAAACAGAAGGATAAAAACAACAAGCAGAAAAACTGAAATGACCAACATATCATGTTTGGTCAAAAGCCAAAGAATAAGAATGAGTTTTAAGACGAGTTACAAAACAGGAAAGTGAGGAAACTCCCCTACACACAGAACACAGTCACGCCCCAAACACCCCTACATACAGAACACAGTCACGCCCCAAACACCCCTACACACGGAACACAGTCACACCCCAAACACTCCTACACACAGAACACAGTCACGCCCCAAACACCTCTACACATGCAACTCAGTCACACCCCAAACTCCCCTACACATGCAACACAGTCACGCCTTGATCTCCACTACAAAGGAAAAACAATCACAGGCTACAATCCTCTAAACATGGAAACAAGCGGTCATTCAGGAGGGTCAGAATCATATTTTCTTCTGAAAAATGAATCGATATTTAATTTCACTGTCACCAAAGGGACACGTGAAAGCTTACACTTAAGGACTGGACACAGGTACACGTTTGGGCTCTGTATATCTGTCTCACAATACCATACGTTTTCATAAGCAAACTTCTGCATATCTAAAGGATTTTTTATCTGTTATACAAAACAAATAGAAAAATACTCCAAAAGAAAGTCATAAAAAATTTAAAATAAAAGTAACTATGAATCAACCAATCCGCTACTTATTCAACTAAATACTTTAAGATTTAGAAATTTGGTAGATTTTGAAATAATACAAATTATGTAAAAGTCGTAAAAAAAAAAAAAAAAAAAGTTTTTAAAATCTATGAAATTTTTGTCACAAATAGTGCTTACAGTTATGTTTGCATAGTTATACAACACGAAATAAAGTTTCTGGGCGTAAAAGGGCACTAAGGCAGTCATTTACATTGGATTCTCTGTTCACTTTTAAAATAACCATTCAAGCATTTTTAAACTGGATTTATAGTTTATATTGTTAAATCGTAATTGTAACCAGATAAAATCTTTAACCAGAATTGCATATTGTCAGTTTATATTTGCTAAGATTAGAAACGTCTTTTAAATATGTTACAACAGTACTACTGTGAGCCTGTATTATTACATTTGTTATTTAAATTTACTGTTAAATTGTCTTGATAATGAACTGTAACTGTTTGGTTTGCAATTTAACAATGAACTTATTTGTTTCCATTTTCTCCACACACACACACACACACACACACACACACACACACACACACAAACACACACCAATTCTTGCTCTCTCCTGGAGTCTCATGTAATATACAATGGGGGGGGGGGCAAAACAGACAGGGGGCATACTTATACCTAGTTTTAAAGTTTAGTCACGCAATCTCCAGAAATTATTGCAAAATCCAACGGAATGGTCCTTGCGTGCCCCTTGCTCTACACATGAACACGCTATGCCTAACCCTACACATGAACATGCTAAGCTTAACCCTACACATGAACACACCCCAAACCCCCCCACATGTAAAATGCGTTTATATGCTGCTCCACACAAGGAAGGCAGCCGAACCCTATACTGTTGTCACACACCACACTTCCTACACAGGGACCGTGCCTTGTGCTCTATAAACACACTCACGTCCCTGGTGTCACACCTGAGCAGAGCCCACCATCCCATAAACACGCCTTGGAATCTCCACTTTCAAAATGGCACATGGAAATGCACTCCACAAACAGAGCCCCATTATCAGTGGAGATTCCTGCTACGGAAAAAAGAAGCTAAACAACACACACTTCTGCTTGACAGAATGCAGGCAAACAACCTGATTTGAAAATATGCAAATGACACCTACAAACTGAACACGCTACAACAGGCTTCATGCAGAAGGTGTTGTTTAAAGCAAAGTTAACAGCACCTAATTGCTGATATCTGCAGTAAACGTGAGTGTGAAGTATGGTTAATATCCTAGATGCTGCTGTGTCACAGTGAGCGTGCATCATTAGCTTTGGCAAAAAAAAAAAAAAAATCCCTACATAAACCGCAAACAAGACTGATCTACAGGTCCACACACATACCAAATATTTTAGAAATGAACGTCATCAGTTTGTTTTAGTCTTGGTCAAAAGGGGAAAAGAACCACATATTACATTTAAATGAAAGAAAATTCCCATAAACATATAAATTCAAACAGTGTGTGTGTGTGTGTGTGTGTGTGTGTGTGTGTGTGCGCGCGCGTGTGTGTGGATAGGCAGGAATACCTTCGTGGGGGGTTGTGTTGTCTCTCCTTCCTTCGCCCCTCCCGGGGTACTGACACCTTTCCTCCATCTCTGGGGTTTAGGGGCTTTGTCGGCTCCCGGGGCGTCACAGGCTTGGCCCCTTCTCTTACATTCAGCGGCTTGGTGCCCTCTGGTACGGGTTTGGGTGGTTTCCCTAGGTGGCCAGGTGGAGGGGGGCTGGGTGGCTTCTTAGGGGGCACTTTTTCCCTACAGGTAGACAGAGCACCACCTTCAAAGCAGTGCCTGGGAAGCAGGACACATTCCACTCTCAAGTAGGGAGCCCCACGCCACCCGTGCACAGACGGGGGGGCAACAAAACAGCCCATTGTCCCCAGACCATCTCCCTTCTGTGTTATCCAGATGACATTACTCCATATTTGTCTTTTATGTGCATGCAAACACATTCATCAGTGTGACTTTGTGCGCTTATTGAGCGAGATTTACTGCAAATGCAGTTAAAGAAATGTGTGTAGTGCAAGTACATTTCCAACGTTCAGTGTAAGGTGTATTCCGTGTGAGATCTGAGTAAGGGTGTCAAGCAGGTGTATATGTATGCAAAACAAGGTAATGTGTAAGGCGGCAAAGCATACTTGTGTGTTTTTGTGTGCGCGCGTGTTTGTGCGTGCGTTACTCACCCTTTCACTGGCAGTGGCAGCTGCTCTGCCTTAACTTTAGCAGAATTCCGTTGGGCGACTCGTGAAGGAGACGGCGATGGGGAGGATGAGAAGGATCGTGACCTTGAACAAATCGAAAAAACAACAGAGGAAGAGCAACTTAGACACGAATGGCAACACAGGTGCTGTAGTTAGTGCTGCTAAGATGAACGAGAGAGCTCCCACACCTGGACCGACTGCGAGACACAGAACTGTGCTGGGAGGAGTGGGTGGAGTAGGAGGTGAAGGACGAGGAGCGAGAGCGCGAGCGGGACGAGCCAGACCCCGTGTAGGAGGAGGACCGGGATGAAGACCTGCGGGGTCACACACACACACACACACACACACACACACACACACACACACACACGGCTTAGCCACTCTGCACACAGCACGCTGACAGAATCACAGTGCTGGATTCTGATGGCCTGCTGAGCTTCTGCTCTGGTTTCGGTCACACGGCTTCTGTGGCACCTGGACGAGTTGGAGAGGGAGACAGATGAGCCAGAGGGGCGATGGCGCCTGCGACCACGCAGCGGGGACCCAGTCATTCCCATGCGCCTCCGCGGGGACTTGGACCGACGCCAGGGATCCTTCCATTCATCTGGGCGCTTAACCAGAGGTCCCAGCTCCTTCTTAGGAGGTGGCTCCATGGGCCTGCTATGACCAGATTAGGGAAGAAAATAAACCACTTGGCCAATTAATCTCTTATGCACACAGTAATCAGGAAAATACCAATATCGGCATGTTCAGTACTTTGTGGATGCTACATCGGTTTGGGACAATCCTATCAGAAAGTAACTTTTTCCACTATACTGAAGAACAAAAACCAGAAATATTTTAATCTAATTTTCAATGTGCTAAAAACACAAGTTCCTCATGGAGAGTTAACTTCCCATTAAAGAGAAATTCACAAAACACCTTTGGTTTAGGTTTCGTCAACTTCCATATTACTGTTGGATTATAGCAAACGTTTACAAAACGCACCAGCAACGTCACCTTCAAACATCAACAACAACAATGTCTGATGGGGGGATCTGACACACGGTCCTCACCACATTACCAAAAGATGCTAATTTCCAACAGATATTATGGATGTCCTGCTCTTAACACTGAAGTGAACTGAGCCAATCAGTACTGGTCACGTCAGGCCGAACCTGCTGTGGGATACAAAATTATGCACCCTTAACTGAAAATGCACTCAAAATACAATTTAAAAAAACAAGGTTATAAAGTCTAAATACTAAGATGTGAAAAATATTACAGCATTAAATGTTCATCGTGCAAAGTACAACACATATTTACAATTCAGTGTAAGCGTGAGATTTGAGTAAAAGACTGTCTTGCAGCCACAGTGATGCCCCTCGTGTTAGAAATACGTGCTGTTGTAAATCTCCAGCTCATGATACAAAGAAAACTGCTTTAAAGGGTCAGGCAGAGGGGTGTGGTGCCCCACTTCTATTTCATGCAGAAGTATAAGATGGACAGAGGGATGTGCTCGTTGGTTTTCTCTCCAACGCCAGTACAGGTGCTGTACCTAACAAGTACTTCCACTTTCAGTGGTGTCCCTGGCTGCTTCCTGGAACCATTCTTTCTAGTGTTGATGACATAATTAGATTTTTGCATGCACACACACGTTTACTCCATCAAATTAGGTATGCAAAATTTTGCTGACATTTAAGCGGGACACCCAGTGGAACGGTGGGTCAGAGAACAAACAAACGTTTCACAAAATAGAGCTTTCGCATTTTCTTGTTTGCAGTTAGATCTGTGATCTGCACAGGACTGATTTAATCCAACAGTAGTGCACTTCTAGCTGCCCCTCTCTCTGCTCCTGCCCACAGCAAGAAAACATGCATTCACCGGACCATGTCAGCTGCAGACGTAGTAATTTATGAACTTCAACTTAACATAGAATTTACTATTGGACAGTGTATATGATATAGGACCGTAAAATACAACAGGATTACAGCACACGGGTACAAAAATAGACACATGAATTGCTTTAAACGAAAACCTTCAGCATACTTTTTTCACTGTTACTTTCTTACAGTTAAGACCCAATGCTTTGCTCTGACACCGATCTTTTGAATGTGACTGGGATATCCATAGTAATAAAGAGGTCAGAGAAAACAACAGGCCATAAGCCAAAGAAGGCCGGACTCCTTTGAGTACACTGCCAGTACTCAAGACTTTTCAACGACTGCAGCTCTGGAGCTTTGAGATATTGTGTGACACAGTGGCAGCAGTGGCTCTGATGAGGGGATGTCACTGCCACGTGAACATGCATGCACGCGTGCAAAAGCCCTGCCAAGGCTTCTTACACACGGCTCAACACTGTACAACAACATGGCCATGGTTAAACAAGAAATACAGCAGCCACAGAAATTATGCAAAGAGAGAGAGTTGTCTCAAGGTAACCACCATGGCTTCATCAATGCGGTGCACTTTGTACATACATGCCTCTGTGACCCCCACAGGGTCCAGATCAACTACAAACGTCTCACAAGCTTATTTTTCAGCTCACGTGAAACTAGATGAGAAATCTGAGAGGCAAGAAACAGATTTTCACAAGTTTTGCAACCACTTCCCTTGTAACGTCACTAGCGAAATACTAAGCCTTGGGTCTTCTGCAAACACAAAGCAGCAAACAGATCAATGGATCCTTTAGTCCATAAGCCAAGGCAGTCGAGCGGATGCTGACACACTGCTTCACAATGTTTTTGGTTTGAACATAAATAAAGTGGTGAATACAGGTTTGTGGAAACTCTAGTCAGTTAACACTGAAACACACTTGTGACAGAGTGTGTGTGTGTGTGCTTGTGTGGGTGCGTGTGTGCGTGGCGGGGTGAAAATGAGTAATACACATTGCTTCAAAATGGCTCACGAGACCAGCAAAATGTGTTCAGTGTTTGTGTGGGGAAAATCAGTCACAAGTGATTGAGAAAGAGTGTCTTTGTCTGGCGATGATGTAATATACAGTACACAAGAAAACACATGAAGGTACCTGCCCAGAGTTACCACAAGGACACATACCAACTGGAAATTCAGTGTCATCTCTCAGCAGACATTCTACTATATCACTGTGACAGCTACTATCAATAAAAACACAGGGACAAGGGCAGAAGTACTCTGTGCACTACCTTGGACTATATAAGGGAGAGATATGCACAGAGATTAAGTGCAAATTCTGTCAATTACACTACAAGCAATTACAGTTTGGCTGCAGGCGTTAACTCTGGCTCCCAGTCAGCAACAATTTTAACTGTGCTGTGATTGTAGCTTTATTCTGTCAGTGGCCAGAGCCGAGAAATTAGAACTTTCTTATGTGGATGACTGAGAACCTTCATCGACTTCCATGCAGGCAGCAAGCAGCTTGCCTAAAATTGTTGCATTGGTTTTGAGGAGGTGTATTTGTCTGTAAGAACTGCAACAAGTGGGGTCTTCACCATCTTTAAGTAACAGAGGTACTCAGGTTCGCCTAGGCATTACAGAAAGTGAGCATAGTTCTCACAGGACTCTTCAAAAACTTGTAAAAGCGGCCAACTAGGGATAAATTTTTTGTAAAATTCATATGAAAGTCCAGTGAGAGCAAGAAGCTTAGTGACACTGCTGTCAAATGAATGTCAATTTCAGATGATAGAGTCAGAGTTAACATGAATTGGGTCAGATGTTAAGGAACCTGACATAATTTTACTTTGTGTGATCTGGTGGGAAGTGGTACAACATCTCGATACCTCTGTAGTCGGGGCAGCATTTGAATGGTCTTATCACCAGACTCATAGCAAGTTCTACGTGGATGTAATAACAGCCACTCTGCTTCACCTGTTGACAGCAGATCAAACTCCGATTGTAAATTAAGGCTGTGCTTACAGTACTGGAATTCTTTGCATATTGGCAGTCAGGGTAAGAATATCGTCCATCTTTCCTACCTTCAAAACAGGCTACTGAGTAAAAATTGTCTAAGAAAAGCTTTAAGTGCTTCCCATATTAGAGAATTGGAAATGCACTCAGTTTTATGAAGAAGTCATGGAAAGAGGTTGACAAAGTGAAAGAAAACAGGGTCAAACAGAAGCAAGGAATTAAACCTCCAGGAGAGTTGGGTGGTACGAAACAGTGACACAACCATATCAGGTCCCAGAGTGACATGATCTGAGATTACAATAGGAAAACAGCAGCTAACGTTTGGAAACAGAACTGTTAACAAAAATGTAGTCAATGAATATGAGTGATGAACATGACAGAAGAACGAACACTCTTGAGATACAAAATCTCCAAGGGTCAACATATCCATTTAGGGTCATAAAGTCTGCTGTTAAGAAGCAAGGTCAATGACTGTACTATTTTACAACTGTTTACTTTTTATTTTATTTCAAATTTTATGGCTGCATTTCATTAAATTTTACTAGTTATAACAGCCACAGCAACACTGTTCAGTTCCTGGTTTGTAGTGCATCCAGCCAAAGACACCACAAAAAGACAACATTACTGATCCAACAATGACATTTAAAAAAAAATAAACTTAGATGCGCTCATGCAATTTTGCAAACACAGTGCAATAAAACTGTGCAATAGGAGGCTGAAGTGATGTTGCATCAGCCACGTATCAGACTTTGTGTATTTCTCATACTTCACAAGGTTTTCCAAATACAGCAAGGAAATTAAATTTCTGCTTAAGGGAGAAAGCAGCTAGAAGCCTTTGAAAATTAGTGGGTAAATGCCAACCCATTCCTGCAGATCACCTAAAACCCTGTCCACAAGCATTTTAATTTGTAAAACATGTTTTACAGGGCTTTTAACCCATCAAGGCCGGGGCAAATATTTCCCTCACAAATATTATCTCTTGCTCGCTCGAGGTTTCAGATAATCAGACTACAGCCTGTGCCACGGGGACATCTTATTCTTCATTTATGTATTTACACACTGAGGAAATCCCCTGTCTTGCCCCAGTAAATACACTTTATTTGAATATTTAAGGCTTTCACTAAAATCACATATTCCCTGCCACATTAACCACAAACTCTGGCACCAATTCAAATACTCTTCCATTGAACAGATGAAAAGTATTACAACATGAGTCCATGTGATTTTAAACATACAAAAAAAAATCTACGATAATCTGTCTGCATTCTACTGTAATCTGACAGGACCGAACTTCCTAGGCATGTCAGCCCTGGCAAATTACATCATAAGGAACACAAGACCTGTTTACTAAGTGAGTGTCCCACTGCCAAATATCCCAACAATGACATCTGGGTTGTTTTAACTGCAGCTGGACACATCTAACACACAGTTAGCTTTTCACCATCATATTTGACTAATTGCTGCCTTCAGAAATATCTGACAAAAACTTAATTTATGGAATTACCAAAATACTTAGTTAAATTTGTACAGGCACATTTCTGACACAAAAAACAGAAGGTCCTTGATATTACTGATACCCTGATGGTGTCTGTGTGCTTTTTAAAACATTCCAATACAAATCTGGCACCATTAAATTACTGATTTCATAAAGGTTATTAAAAAATAAAACTTCTCTTGGCAACCTATGTTGAAAGTCATTGTTTTTGTTTGACAGTTTTTGTTGCTAAATGATAAGTAGAATCAACAAATTTCCCAGCTAAACATTAATAACAGTGACAATAGATTAGAAACCCTTTAATCTCTCAGATTTGTCAATAGCTTCCCTTTCACTGCTAAGGAAATCAAGTAAATCCAATGATGCCAACAACAATTTTAATTACATTATGTTCTGAGGATGGAAAGATACACGTCGCTCATGATATAGTTCAATTCACGATACTGGGTTCATGATTCAATTTATTTCACAATCATAGAAACAAAATTCAAATTAAAAACATTTTTTAATTTTGATTTAGCAGATTGGTGGCTTAGCACATCAGGCTGGGATGCAGAAGTCTCCCAGTTCAAATCCCAGCCCAGTCGCCAGGTGTGTCCTTGAGCAAGACACTCAAAAACTAGCTCCCCGGGCACCACATATGGCTGCCCACTGCTCCCCCAGGGGGTGAGTTAAATGGAGAGAAGCAATATCACTGTAACATAAGTCGCTTTGGAGCATCTGCCAAATTAATATAAAAACAAAACCTCTTGCAATATTCAGAATAATTTTGTTTTTGTCTGTTTGTTGCCATTTTCATTTCAAGAAACAGGAAAGCCAAAATGTTTCCAAGCTTCTGATTTAAAAGACGATGGAACATCTTCAGTCTCACCTTCACATGTATTCATGGCACTTCACGATCACCCGTTACGACTACACACCAATAGGAGGATTTGGCGAGGGCAAGGCGTAATTAACAGAAGGCATTGAACGCTGCACATGTCCGCTGTGCATACTGTGGCAGAATGTGTCATTACATCCTGGTTATGTTGAAACATTTTGTTTAGTCTTATGTAGTCAGCATTTAAATGTCCGACTCTATAAAGCCTCAAACTGACTGACTGCTGTTTCAGAAGACCACGACACAAACAGTCTTTAAGCAAAGCACCAATCCCAGCAACCCCTAACGCTAAGAGGGCACGTCACACAACCAAGAGCAGAAATACCATTTCACTCTTGGGGGGAACAATAAACGGAAGTATTTCCCAAGAGCAATGGCTAAGGGGGACATAAGTGATATAGCTTGGTTTACGGTGGCCAGGCCAGCCCTTCAGAAGTGGGGGACATGTCCCCTCTGTCCCCTGCGATTTCTGCTCATGCACACAACAACAAAAACAACAAACCTGAAAAATATACAGAAAGCCTGTTTTATGCCCTCATACAGAGAGTTAGTGGTCAGCACACTTAAAACTTGCAAACACAGCCAGACTGAATCTGTATTAATCAACCTTGGTGCTTAACTTTTAGGTACTTCGCTCAGTAGTCTGAAACTGAAAACTATTTTTTTTGGTGCTACTACTATTACTGCTATTTATTACAGGGTGCCTTTCCAGCACTCAGGGTCATCGTACACAAAAGAAAGAACATAAAATGCAACAAAGAGCACAGAAGTCAGATAAAATTCAATATAAGCATGATCAAGAATCACAATGAAAAGGCACTTCTATAAAGATGGGTCTTACGGCAAAACGTAAATGTGGCCTGGCCGTCTATCATGAATATAATCAGAGAGAGAGCTCCAAAGTTGAGGAGCACTATGGCTGAAGGCTCGAAAACACTTGGTGCTTAAGCAGACAGGAGCAGTAATCAGGAGTTTAGATGAGGAGGATCGAAGAGCATGAGAAGGAGTATACATCTGTATAAGTTCAGTGAGATAAAGTGGCACAAGATTATGGAGAGCTTTAAAAGTAAGAAGCAAAATTTTTAAATCAATACAAAATTGACTTAAAAAAAAGAGCCAGGCAGCAAACCAGACCAAGAGCGGTACAGTGAGAAGCTGAAACCACCAGGCAGCAAACCAGACCAAGAGCGGTACAGTGAGAAGGTGAAACCCCCAGGCAGCAAACCAGACCAAGAGCGGTACAGTGAGAAGCTGAAATGCCCAGGCAGCAATCCAGACCAAGAGTGGTACAGTGAGAAGGTGAAACCCCCAGGCAGCAAACCAGACCAAGAGCGGTACAGTGAGAAGGTGAAACCCCCAGGCAGCAAACCAGACCAAGAGCAGTACAGTGAGGAGGTGAAACCCCCAGGCAGCAAACCAGACCACGAGTATGGCCTTTGGAATAGGTGGGAAAATCAACAAGTTGTTTGAAACTAAACCATGACAAAAAATTCTTTGTAAATGGGTTATCAGGATTATCCAAATGGATATTAAAATTTACAAGCAAAAAAATATTTGGAGAGTGGGTACATAAGGAGGTTAAAAATGAAAAGTAATTTAGAAATTGTTTACAATATATCGATGTTGGATAAATAGCAACACGTATTGTACAAGTAGGACCACTGATTTGAAAAGCAAAAAAAAATAAATAATAAAAAAAACACACACACACACACACACACACACACAGTGGAACCTTGGATTGTGAGTAACTTGCTTTACAAGTGCTTTGCAAGACGAGCAAAAATTTTTAATAAAGTTTAACTTAGTTAACGAGCGATGTCTTGCAAGATGAGCATTTTCATATAAAGTATGATGTTTTTATATCATACTTCAAATGAGATTAGGGAGGTGTGCAAAATGTGGGAAACAGTACAAAATTTTGTAGAAACCACCACCCGAATAAGGCTCTAGCAGTGCAAACGGCGAATCTGTTTAACGGCAATGCAGAAATTTCACATTTCTGTGAAATCCTCAAAGAGAGTCTATGAAGATTCTCAGTCGTCCAGGTGAGGTTATCTGGAAGTTTAGTCATGTCAGCTGGACTTCTTTCTCCTTTACGCAGAAACGTTTCACCTTTTACCAAAAGGCTTCTTCAGTCTGATGGAAGTGGGGAAGATTCTATCACTATATACCTATCAGGGTAGCAGGCCACACCCATTCCTAACAAATACCCCCCCTTTATTCAGTCATCGGTCGTCATATGTAACGACTCCCTGTTCTTTATGAATCTAACCTCACCTTTCTTACACTAAAGAGTCTATTCAGGAGTGGGTTGGGGTTCTCTGACCAGTGGAGATGTTTAATAAGCTGAAGTATGGAATTGTAAGACCTCCTCCAAATACAGAATCTGGGGCTGCAAAATTTACATAGTTTGTAAAAATAGACAAACCATGGTTGGACATGCGTGATTTGGTCCTAACAAATCATTTGCTGCTGCAGGTCTCAACCAAACAGAGAATCCAACTTATGATCATCAATAAGCGGTGAAAGCCGATGGTTTAATGGAATTGATCTGTAACCAGAGAAGCTTGGCTACTGTATACTGAAGTAACAAAGTGGTGCCTTGGAACCACAACACAAGGGCAATCTGAATAATGCAGCGTAGATCGAAAACTCACATCCAGATTATATCCACTGAACATTTAACAAGATGATACACTGAACCAAAAGAACGGTGGCGAAAACCATGATGACAGCACACCAAAACAACAAAAACACTGAGAGCAGCGGCAGCCAAACGTGCCAGTGTGCACTCACTGGACCAGAACTGTCAAAACTGAACTGTCAATCCATCCATTCTTCGAAATCACAAACAACCTCAACTGCACCAGAGGTAATGCTACAAACCTGCGCAGTGCAGTGTGGGACAAAGGCAAGACATCCACATGGGTGTTCAAAGGAACCAAAAAGGCAAGGACACTAAGATATTCCAAGACAAATTCCTTGTCATATCTATGTCAAACTCGTTCAGCAGTTAAAATCACCCCATACTTTGGACCACTTTCATGTACCCCTTTACTGTACAGGTGAAACAGGGAGATGGGTGAAGCTGTAGTTCTCCAGAGCTCCATGAATCAGCAGCTCTGCTGGACAACCAATCAGATTGCATACTTGTATCACGTGATTTACAAAGGAAAAACATCTGATTCCAGAGCTCTGCTAAACAGCTATACACTTCTACCAGTGTGTACAGGGTTAGGGTTAGGCTATTTGGATAAATATGCATTTTTATGAAAATTTGAGGATATTATAAAGATATAATTTTTTGATGTTTTTGTTTTGAGAACAATAACCTGGATGATAAGAAAAATTGCATTCAGTTGTTTGTTAGAGAAATTTCATATTCATAGGTGAAATGGTCAGGCTCCAAAACACATTTTTACAAGAGCATATACAATACATAAATACCATGTATATAATAACCACCAATAAAAGGCATGTAAAACTTATCACAATTATAAATTAAAAAATTTTTTAAAAACTAAAATGCCTTTATATATATATATATATATATATATATATACACACACATATACTTATTATATAAATGAAATAATGGCATGTTTGTATTTTTTATGTCAATTTTCTCAAATTTGTAAGTTCTTAATGCTCAGTGACATGAAAAAATATGAAAGGAAAAGAAAAAATTAACAGGGAAGTGTCTTTTCTTTGTAAAAATCATTTTTTTATTATGTAATTGCTACTTCAATGCAGTTTTTTTTATTGTTAAGTATAAGAGCCCGTTATCTGTTAATTCAATGTATGTGAGAGACAATAAGGGCGTTACAGTGCTTATAGAACCCTGTTAAGGTTAGAACAGAATAATGCACGGACAAAAGCTAAAATTCATTTCATTCTTAAAAATACTCAATTTTCATATTTCTAGAGTTGAAACACTATTTAAATTCCTTGATTTTTATTTATAAAGCAATGTTTATTGTGCTACGTATGGTTTAATGGGTGTTTGAACTACTTATATTCTCCTTGCTTGTTAAGCACATAGGCAGCGGGTTCAAACTAGGGGGAATTGTGGAACTGATTACGCAACAGCCTTGGAGGGGTGCTAGGGGACCTCAAAGAGTACATATGCACAGGGCCCCATATCTGGTGCTACGCCCGTGCTTGTACGGCTACATTATTTTCTTATTTTATGTTATACAGATTAGAGTAGATACAGTCATTCATATCTGTGTTGTCTGCTTGTCAATGAAACAGATCTGTAATTGTTTTAAAGACTATAAATAGGTTAGGTGGGTAATATTTTCCCATGTATTTTTCTAAAAGTTAAATTAGTGAGAACAGAAGGTATATAAAAAAATTTAGACAATGGGAACAATAAAGAAGCAGAGCTGATGAGAATGACGCTCAAGTGCTGAGGTGTTTCCTCAGGGGATGAGTCTTCTGCTGCTTTCAGAAACATTAAAATAAATATCAATAAAAGTCTGTGAAACTTTGTTTTACAGTCTTGGCTAATTACGCAGTTCAGTGGAACCTTGGTTCACTAACTTAATTGGTTCCTGAAGATGGTTCCTCTTGCTACATTCATTGCCTAACTTGATCTTCTCTTTAAGAGAATAGTAGCCAATAGTAGAGACCGTTGATTTTGCCAGACCAAACTGATAAGCCAGATCAATGGCACAAACACCATTTTCACGTTTAGCAATGATTCCTTTCTTCATCTCTACCACAATTCTGGTCATTTTTCTTTTTCCTTTGATATCACTATCCTTCTTTGGTCCTATGGTCTTATTTAATAGTTTCTAATGAAGTAGAACACAAAACACAATGAAATTCAAAAGAACACAAGTCGAATTTGAACGGAGATGTGCACTGCGAGAAAGCTAAACTGCATCTGATACGCACGTGTGACCGTCGTTGTCGGCTTATGTGGCTCATGAACCGAGACGCAGTACGACAACTGAGGCATTTTTTCGGCAGAAATATAGTTCGTGAACCGAAAAGTTCGTAAAGGGAGGCGTTCCTAAACCGAGGTTCCACTGTAAATATGATTCTGTTTGAGCTAGTTCCAGATAACTTTTTTTATTAATATTGCTGAACAGTGTACAATCTGCTTTAGTCATAGTTGTTTGTAAATGGGCATGTAACTATTGGATATTTGATTAATTTTATTAAAGTAACAATTAAATTAATAGATTTTAAAAACTTTGCTCAATAAAGTGAACAAAAACTGAAACTGGGTACGTTTTTCTGCATTTCCACCTTAATTGGTTATGCGTTTATTGTATGAACATACATGTGCAAACATTTTATTTGGGTTATATGTAAATTTTCCCCCCCCATATTACTTTAATATGATACTTAACATGCTCAATTATAACCTACCACAATCATAATTACTTTTAACTTTTACAAAAATAGGTAAAGCATTAAATATGCAAAAATGTTTCATTAATTTTTTTCCATTAGATATGGTTTTGTATTGTTAATCATAACATTAATAACATGGTTTTTAAAATATTATGAGAAAAAATAATCTCTGCATATTACATAGCCGTATGCCTAATGATAAAGTACACATGGTTACTTTTATTTTGGCTAAAAAAGTCCCATGCGTGATGTTTTTGGTGCATGCCACAATTGTAAAATTTGATGGTGCAGAGTTCTGCAATGTTGTGAAATCTGATAGGCTCGTCACTGGTGCCAAGTTCTGCAATGTTGTGAAATCTGACAGGCTCGTCACTGGTGCAGAGTGGGGCATTGTTGTTAAATTTGATAGGCTCGTCTAAGGGCAGAGCTCGGCAATGTTGTGAAATCTGATTGGCTAGTCAACAGAGCTGAGCAGAACAGAGTTGAGGGGTGCTATAGCTGGATTCTATTAGAAACAGGGGTCTTCTGAAGGGGGGGGGGGTTCTTACTTGAGGGGTGGGGCGACAGGTGACCGGGGCTTGGGTTTTTCCTTCTCCTCCTTTTTGTCACGAGGCTCTCGCAGAAGGCGCTCTCGCGGCCTCTCCTTCTCGTCTCTTTTCAAGCGGTCTCTCTCCCACTCTTCCTTGCGCCTCTGTCGCTCCTTGTCGCGTTCACGTTCCCTCTCTCTCTCCCGCTCCCGCTGTCGCCGTTCCCGCTCTTGGTGATCTCGTTCCCGCTCCCGATCACGCTCGCGCTGACGCTCACGGGGGTCACGCTCACGCTCCTACAAAGGACACCCACAACACACATTTTACGTACACGCCAATGGAAGCCAGTGACACAGACCGATGGACAGACACGGGGGCGAGGCAGACAGACGTATACAGAGCGGTCCAATGGCAGCATACTGATGGAACTCTCACCTGAACAATTTGACTTTGTGGGCACATCCATGCTACTGAAGCTGTTTTTTTCACAAAACTTCCCCTGTTGTCTGGCTTGCAGGAAACAGATCACCCAACCAACCAACCACAACGTCCAACCCCTGTCTTAAGCCTTAATGATGACACTTTCACAATATGTAAGTCCTGAATTATGCGACTTGCCAATTTATCCAGAAATATTCAAAGCTTTAACGCAAGTTTTTTCCATCAAAGTGTAAGACACAGATTCAGCACTTCGTAAGAAAAGACACCAATTCAAAGTTTGTATGAGTCCATCATAACTTGTACAAAAGCAAGGCATTAGGCAGTGTCCAAGCACAACTTTGTGAAGCAGGAACTAAGGTACAGGATTATTTTCAGTGCGGCTGCACTAGGTGGGATGGTACACAGGGATGCCCACACAGGTGTGCCCACGTTGTTGCGGCAAAGGTGCCCGTCCACCACCGTTCACTACTCACATTGTAGTGATAAGGTAGCGGCGTCTCTGTGTAGTGAACCCTGAAGTTCTCGTACTGCCCTCCTCTCCAGAAGTTCTCCATCTCGTAGTCATAATAGGAGTCCGCATAAGGGTCATTACTGCAGGAAAAGCAAAGTGAGTGTCACAGGGGAGGGCCCAAAGGAGTGGCAGATGAGGGAGCGAACACTGCAGGAGGCCAGTGAGAAGGATAGTCATGGGGGGGTGAGTGTGAGGAGAGCCCAGATGCTTACCCATAGCCAGCCTCTCTGAACTCCACGTCACTGCAGAGGAGAGAAAGCACGGGCACAACAGACGTTATGCCCACAATTGTGCCCACGTTTGTATATGTTTGGGTGCTGCTCATTACAGCCATAAACTGTATAGTCCTGTCACTAAATGGGATTACATATCTATAACATCCGACAGTTTCAGTCAAAGTCAAAATTATTTATAAAGCACACTTAAAACAACACAGTTGACCAAAGTGCTGTACAATCCTAAAACAGCTGCAAAACTTAAACAGACTAAAAACAACCATAAGTGAATTTAAAAAATCCAAAAAAATAGTATCTACTCTCATTGCATAAAATAAAACAAATAAGACAAATATACTGTAAATAGAAATAAATTAAAACAGGGGAAAAAAATACCTCGTCATACTGTATTAAACGCCAAAGGGTATAAAAAGGTCTTGAGGTAAGATTTAAAAATAGGAAGAGTCAGGGTCTGTCTAATGTACAAAGACAGTTTTAGTGAGATTTTCCTAATTAAGTAAAGACAAATTGGCCTCATTAAATTGGCCTAACCCTAACACCTCTTTAGTGTTAGACTGCCATGCTTTGGCAACAATTAAAATTACATGGGAGTATATCATATAGCAAATTTTCAGTGCACTTAAAAAATGAAAAATACAATAGGATATCCAATACAAACATTTTGGCAACTTCCTTCATAAGGTTTTAAAAAATCTAAATTTAATCTGAAGGCAGAAAATTCTTTGGCTATTTTATACCCAAAGTACAGCTAACTGAAATGTGCTGTTAGTCTCATGGTTACTTGTGGCAAATGGCAATGAGTTTGTCCTTTCCAGCTTCTTAAATACATATTTGAAAGCTCTTTAAGTAGCTCAGAGTCACTGCTGATAATCCCTTCACCCTCGATTCACACATCTTCTGAGCCAGCCATACTCACCATGGGTCTCTGATCTCCCTGGTGATGCGGTAGTTACGTTCTCTGAAGAATTCATTTTCTTTGTCAAACTCCCGCTCGTCCTCCCCGATGGTCACATTGAAGCGCTTCTCTTCAAAGTCAGGTTCTTGCTCCTTCCGAATGGTCGCCTTCTTCAGCACCTGACAGAGGCAGCAGTCATAATTAGGATGACGAGAGATGGTTTACAGCGTAGCACTCAACACTGCACTGGTTTCTTCCACATTCTTAAATAATTACTTTCCTACAGGTGGTCATAATTTTATGGCCTCTGTGCATGTGTATACACACACGCACGCACAGAGGCCATAAAATTATGACCATATGTCTAATATTGAGTAGGTCCCCCTTCTGCCACTAAAACAGCTCCGACCCTTCAAGGCGTGGAATCCACTAGATCAAAATAGGGCTGAAACAATCTAGTGACTCGATTAACAAAAATTGTCGATGGAAAATCTTTGCATCAAAGCTTCATTTGACTGATACACACTGACAGTTCACTGTTTTGCATGGAACATCATACAACAGTTAGTTCCGACCAAGGAATTTAGTTTGATTTGACTGGACAATGCGTTTTATAATAATCGTTATAATAATCTTCCAGTCGGTAGCTCAATGCTACATATTTTAATAAACTATGCAGAAAAGATGCATATTTTGAGTTAAGTCATGAATAGTCATCAGCAGAGGACGAGGAGAAAAAAAAAGCCAGGATACTTCTGTGCAAATGTCCCAGTTGTGAACTATACGTTGGCAAAACCCAATATTTAGTTCTGATTAAATAAACTGCGACCGAGCAATGGCACCGATATGACAAGAGTCATTTATACACAATTTGGGGACCAGCTGCTTTATTAACCCTATCCTGCCCTACATCGGAGTGCGAGGCAATGTACGCTCACATCAACCAAAATGTATTTGTTTAGCATTCACTTGAGGCTCAACGCTACATTTTAATGATCTACGCCAAAAAGATGTATATTTTTCCGTTAATAATATTTGAGTAATTGACAAGGAATATGTTCTCTGCATTTAGCCCATCCCCCTGGGGGGAGCAGTGGGCAGCCATTTTCAGTGCCCAGAGAGCTAGTGCGAAATGTCTTGCTTGGGGAGGTGCCTGATGACTGGGCTGGGATTCGAGCCGGGGGGGGCTTCCACACCCCAGCCTGACACCCTACCCACTGAGCCACCAGGCTACGTGTTTAATGTCTAACTCAAACAAACCACATAATGGCACAACGTACATAGCTTGGTTTGGATGCATGTCACAATTTCCTTAACTGATACAGTAAATCTGACTTCATGTGGAACTGACAACAGGGCAGCCAAATCTTGTTTAAAAACCAAAACCTTCTTAGTTTACAAATCAGTCAAAAATCTTTAGACTCATGACTTCTGGGTATCAAGAAATGAGTAGTAAACTACCATGGTTAGGGTTAGGGTTATTTTTTGTGCTGTAAATAGTGTATGCAGACTTATATTGTCCACTGGATAAAACTAAATTTACAGAAACATAATTTTTACTCTATTCACTTTACAGCATTTAATTAAAGGCAGTTTTCCCACTTCATTAGCAACATTCTCTATAACCTTCACTTTATTCATGAGTATAAACAGACAACGTTTGGCTTTTGCTAAGCTGGTATTACTTATCATAAACAAAAACAATGAAAAACAGTGTAAATAAGTAAGCGCTTTTCAGAAGCATTGGGCTGGATGCACTCATTACAGTAACTGAACTAGTGCACTCATTACAGTAACTGAACTAGTGCACTCATTACAGTAACTGAACTAGTGCACTCATTACAGTAACTGAACTA
>JABJVR010000016.1:10229208-10247123 GCA_025773905.1 Chitala chitala | reverse complement strand
GAGTTGCTGCCATGTGATTGGCTGATTAGCAATTTGTGTTACCAAGCAACTGAACAGGTGTACCTAATAAAGTGGCCAGTGAGTGTATGGGCCCCATTATGCTCATCTGTTCACAAGCTGCACCACAGAATTTTTCTCTAGCCTTCTAGCAAACTAATGGCTCACTGTTTCATTGCCTGTTCAGTGACATGAACCATGGACAGAGGATGGCAAAAGGTGTTTCACATCTGGCCAATAGATGATTTATTTCTACTTATTAATCATGGGTATCATGTGCGTGGTCTGATCCCATCTAGGCTCTGTTGTGTAGCACCTTCCAGTCTAGATCATGTAGCTACTCTGCCTTCCTCAACCTTGTGCACGCTCCCAGCTGTCAGTGATCACACCTGGTCCTGGATTCACTGGTTTCCTATATACATATACATATATGTACAGCCTCCTGACTCCCTTACTGGTTGCTAGGTGTTGTCCTAAGTGTTTAGAAGTAGGTTTTTATGTATAGATGGGTGTACTGGTGTTGGTGTTTGTATCTGCTAATCCAGGTTGTCCGTCTTCCCTTTACTCACTTGGGTGTGCTTTCCTTAGCCGCTTGCTGTCTCAGGTACCTGCGAACTCTAGCCTTGCTTCCATTTCACTCCCGAATAAAACCTCTGTCCTGTGGACAGTCCTTGCCCTCCTTGTTCCTGAGATCAGCATAGGGCAAGCATGCTCTACAGTGACTTGGTGAGACTCGCTGGTAATTTTTGGTAGTTTTTCTCTCTATGGTCCCCATGTACTTTGTACCAAAAGTAAAAATAAACACAGGACGCAAATGGCAGAAAAACAGGCACACTGTGGTGAAAGAAGTGGACTGGCTGTATCAGCAGGAAGCCCCATAATCTGTTCGCTGTGTGGACAAGGGTACCATCACGATACATAGCAGTAAACAGTGTGAGAACATCATTCCTCATCAGAGGAGACATTGCTCATCTAAATAAAGAGCTCTGTAACTACAATCCCTTCCACTCCTGTTCCTTAACATCTCCCAATCAGCAATCAGAACCATACATTAATAACTGCCACTTCAAACAGGTCTCAAAACCTCATGACAGACAGCTGATTCACTGGGCTCATGGTAGCACTTGCACTTGCGAAGTCTTAAAAAATTTACACAAAGCCATTTCGTCAGCAATAATTAGGGAGCGTTTGAAGTTGTACTTCCTTATGGGTGATTTAAACAAACACAGGTGCCGTGCTGTGAAGTGATGAGTGATTATTGGCTTCAGCCAGCGACTCACTGAGTTAAACCAACATCATTGATTACATTGCTGCTGAGTGACAGCACAATGAACAAGACATCACAAATGAAATCCTTGGTGTTAACAGGGTCAGCCTGAGCTGACTATTCAAGACAAACTGATTAAACTGAATGAGTCTGGACTGCATGATTGGTGAGAGGTTCTGAGCAGTGGTTTAAAACTTTTTTCTATTTCACTCAGATGAACAAAGATGCAGAGAACAAAAGTCAGTGGGGTTTGAAATGCAATAACACAGCATGTACGGTATAGTCACACTAATTCTGTTGGAGTTAGACCTGGTAACCCTAGCATGAGCTACAGGTTTACAGCTGAACAGTGCTGAAGGACTTCACACTTGCCATGTGATATAGTACATTCCAAATGCTTCAGTACTAGCAGGAGTGGCCGTCACAATACAGTGCATGAAATTCAGAGTAAATATAAGGTCAAATCCTATTAGTTGTAATTTCATTATTTTTGTAACAATGACAATAAAGCTCTTTATTATCTTGAATTATGAAAATGAATGGGTACTTGAAACAGAAATAAAATACAAACATACCCATGAATTTATCATATGTGAAACATCTGTATTCTCCACCGTTCCTACTGTAATTTGGCCTGAAAATAGAGCATTCAGGAATTCTCCTGTCAAAGTACTACTACCTTGAAAAATATACTGAAAATATTAAAACAACCAATTAACTGTTTGAATAACATCAGCATCATTAAAGAGCAAATGCTCCAATCAGATGATTTCTTGTATGTATTCTTAGTTAAAATATTGTGTTAAAGTCTATTAAACTGGCATGCTTTCAATGAACATCAAATTGAGTAAATTCAGGTGCCACTGCTGACATCCAGTGGTTGTACGAAGAACCTTTCAAACAGTTAGTCCACATGACGAGAGAGATGATGGAAGCTGGGCGTTTCATCCGCTCGTCAAGAACAGTGACGATATGGTGTACCGACCGCTGCACTGCTGCATGCGGCAGTGGGTCAGGTACATTGATGGTGATGTCACCCCCAGGGTCGGAACAAGAGTTTGGTTAGCTTTCAGAGCTACTTGAATCTTTGAGTCAGCAGGCTAATCCTCATGTCTGGTATGCTGCCCCGGTTTGAAAGTGGCCTGCTCACTCGGGCTGCTACAATACCATTAAAGCTATTTCAACATTCTGCACTTGAATTTATGACATGGAATGCATGTGAAACTCCTGGGCACCCCTGGCATGGACTGTGTTGCAAGTTGTGTAAATGGTGAAAGACAACAGATAACTTGCACCTTATAATGTCCCTCAGAATGCTTTATTTTTAATGCATAGTTTATATGATAAAGTACTGGAACTTCATAGCCAAAATTCACCAGAAATTTTTAAAAACCTAAAATTTTCCAGTACTAACGTATATACTCAACATCTTGATTAAATTCATATGAATGCTTTGATTTCTCAATCTTTCAAGGGACCAGTTTAGTCATAGAAAAACGGAGCAGACTTCACAACTGAAAAACTTCACAATCGTAGTTTTCAGCAGTCAGTCAGCGTGTGATATCACTTTAAACTGGATTGCTAGAGAAAATAAATAAATAAAAACCCCAAAAAGGGGTTTATATAAAGAACCATAAAGTAATAGCACAATTGAACATTTTCCAGTCTGAGCATAACTCTTGTATGCATTTGTTTACAGTTCAAGCAGCTAAACATCTCTGCTTAGAGCCTCTCAATAAAGAAGAAAAGAAACAGTCTCACACACCTCTGTTTTTGTGTCACCTGTTCACACGAAAGGCGTCAGGGGTTAAATATCTATAAATGTAAATGGGGACTGATTGCTTAGTTCAGACACAAAATCCAGACTTTTTGCCAAAAGACAGATTTAATAATACTTATTTTTTTTTAAATGCCATTTAGTTTTGTTTTTTGACACTGTAACTACAGTAAAACACGCATGTATTTGTCTTCAGAACTGATTTATCATAGTTAATGTGTCAGTTTAGTTGCGTCTGCTGATAGCTTTGTGATGTGAACTGGTTTAAACTAAAGTATCAAAGCAAACACTACACTAAAACAGGCAACAAAATGAAAGGAGAAAATCTAGACCAAGCCAGAGAGAGAGCTGCACGAGGTGACTCTACATATAGCCCGAGAGAGAGCTGCGTGAGGTGCATCTAGGCCAAGCCAGAGAGAGAGCTGCGTGGGGTGCATCTAGGCCAAGCCAGAGAGAGAGCTGCGTGGGGTGCATCTAGGCCAAGCCAGAGAGAGAGCTGCACAGGGAGACTCTACATAAAGCCAGAGAGAGAGCTGCACGAGGTGACTCTACATATAGCCAGAGAGAGAGCTGCGTGAGGTGCATCTAGGCCAAGCCAGTGAGAGCTGCATGAGGTGACTCTACATAAAACCAGAGAGAGAGAGCTGCGTGAGGCTACTCTACATAAATTCAGAGTAAAAGCTGCATCATGCGACTCTACATAGAGTCAGAGCGAGAGCTGGGTGAGGCGACTTTACATAAAGCCAGAGCGAGACCTGCGTGAGGTGACTCTACATATAGCCAGAGAGAGAGCTGCATGAGGCGACTCCACATAAAGCCAGAGTGAGAGCTGCGTGAGTTGACTCTACATATAGCCAGAGAGAGCTGTGTGAGGCGACTCTACATAAAGCCAGAGAGAGAGCTGCATGAGGCGACTCTACAGAAAGCCAGAGAGAGAGCTGCATGAGGCGACTCTACAGAAAGCCAGAGAGAGAGCTGCATGAGGCAACTCTACATAAATTCAGAGTAAAAGCTGCATCATGCGACTCTACATAGAGTTAGAGTGAGAGCGACATGTGGTGCATCTAGGCCAAGCCAGAGCGAGAGCTGCGTGAGGCGACTCCACATAAAGCCAGAGCGAGAGCTGCGTGAGGCGACTCCACATAAAGCCAGAGCGAGAGCTGCGTAAGGCGACTTCACATAAATTCAGAGAGAGAGCTACATGTGGTGCATCTAGGCCAAGCCAAAGCGAGAGCTGCGTGAGGCGACTCCACATAAAGCCAGAACGAGAGCTGCGTGAGGCGACTCTACATAAAGCCAGAGAGAGAGCTGCGTGAGGCGACTCTACATAAAGCCAGAGAGAGCTGCGTGAGGCGACTCTACATAAAGCCAGAGTGAGAGCTGCGTGAGGCGACTCTACATAAAGCCAGAGTGAGAGCTGCGTGAGGTGAATCTTCATAAAGCCAGAGCGAGAGCTGCATGAGGTGAATCTACATAAAGCCAGAGAGAGAGCTGCGTGAGGCGACTCTACATAAAGCCAGTGAGAGCTGCGTGAGGCGACTCTACATAAAGCCAGTGAGAGCTGCGTGAGGCGACTCTACATAAAGCCAGAATGAGAGCTGCGTGAGGTGAATCTTCATAAAGCCAGAGAGAGAGCTGCGTGAGGCGACTCTACATAAAGCCAGAGTGAGAGCTGCGTGAGGTGAATCTTCATAAAGCCAGAGAGAGAGCTGCGTGAGGCGACTCTACATAAAGCCAGAGAGAGAGCTACGTGAAGCGACTCTACATAAAGCCAGAGAGAGAGCTGCTTGAGGCGACTCTACATGAAGCCAGAGAGAGAGCTGCACAGGATGATCCCCCAGGGTCTATCCTAGGACCTGGGCTATTTTCTCTTTACCTATTGCCATTGGGCTCTGTCATTAGGAAATTTGGGCTCTCATTCCACTGATATGAAGAGCTTCTTCTTTTTTCGGCTGCTCCCTCTAGGTGTCACCACAGCGGATCATCCTTTTCCATACCAACCTGTTCTCTGCAGCTTCCTGTCACCCCAACCTCTCTCATGTCCTCCCTCACTACATTCATAAACCTCCTCTTTGGCCTTCCTCTTCTCCTAGCACTGTTATGTAGATGACATTCAAATTTACCCCCATTAGAAAAACAGGACTCTTGCAGTCTTAAACCCATTGGGCATCTATCAAGATTACATTTAATTCAATTGGCAGACGCTTTTATCCAAAGCGACTTACATTTCACGTATGGGTTACAATGACCTAGCGCTGGATGTCTAGCTCAAGGACACACCTGATGACTGGGCTAGGATTCGAACCAAGCAGCTTCTGCATTCCAGTCTGATGTTCCACCCACTGAGCCACCAGGCCGCATATTAAGATCAAGCCATTTCTACCTGCAAAACTGACCACTGCAGTGGTCTTTATAGCGGTGCTGGCCGAGCTTCGCTGGCCAGATCAGTTGGTTCAAAATGCTGCTGCATGATTTTTAACAAACACACAGACACAAACATATAACCCCAGTTCTGAAGTCTGTTCACTGGCTCCCTCTACAGCTCAGGATCAGGTTCAACTCTGCACAAGGTTTACACAGCTTTAAATAATCTTGTACCGTCTTACATCTCAGATCTATTAGAACCAGATAACCCAAAGATTTTAAAGCCTTTGTACTGTCTTACATCCCAAAACTATTTCAGATCAAGTCAAGAGCTTCTACGCATGGTCCCCAAAGTCAGGTTGAAGTCAAACTGTGGAATGAGCTGCCTCTTTCTATTCAACATCCCCTCTCTCTTTTTACATTTAAGACTTAAGACGTTTTTAATTTTCTTAGGCTTTTAATGTAACATGACTCCTGTAAATTGACCTTGGCAACCTGCAGTGAGTAGATTCTCCTGTTGCTCTACTGTTCTTTTGTTTTATTATTTTATCACTATCTTCTGCTCTTAATGCTTTACTTCATGTTATTAATTTTAATGTGTTCATTGTATTTTTTAGTTTATATTGTCCATAATTTGTCTTATCTGCTTATTGTTCAGCACTTTTGTCAACAACATTGTGCTTAAATGTACTATATAAATAAAACTATAAAAATAAAACTGACATTGACTCTAGGCCAAGCCAGAGCGAGAGCTGCACGGAGCAACTCTAGGCCAAACCAGAGCGAGAGCTGCACAGGGAGACTCTAGGCCAAGCCAGAGCAAGAGCTGCGCAGAGAGACTCTAGGCCAAGCCAGAGTGAGAATTGCATAGGAAGACTCTAGGTCCAACCAGAGCGAGAGCTGCATGGGAAGATTCTAGGTCCAACCAGAGCGAGAGCTGCATGGGCTGACTCTAGGCCAAACCAGAGCGAGAGCTGCATGGGCTGACTCTAGGCCAAGCCAGAGCGAGACCTGCACAGGGAGACTCTAGGCCAAACCAGAGCGAGAGCTACACAGAGAGACTCTAGGCCAAGCCAGAACGAGAGCTGCACGGGAAGACTCTAGGCCAAGCCAGAACGAGAGCTGCACGGGGAGACTCTAGGCCAAGCCAGAGCGAGAGCTGCACGGGAAGACTCTAGGCCAAGCCAGAGCGAGAGCTGCACGGGGAGACTCTAGGCCAAGCCAGAGCGAGAGCTGCACGGGGAGACTCTAGGCCAAGCCAGAGCGAGACCTGCACACGGAGACTCTAGGCCAAGCCAGTGCATGCAGGTCTCTAAAAGATGCTGTGCTGCAGTGAGTCTGGCGCAGTGCGGTAAAGGTTTGTACCAGTTGTGCTGTTTCTGTGATTGTTTTTTTGAAAAAGATGTTATCATCTGTTCTCGACCCCTTTCAACAACAGGCAAAGTGACATAAAAACAAGCCTGGATGTAATAAGACGTGACATTTTTTTTCCAAACCCACATAAAGAGAATATCGGCTGATTAAAGATAAAAAAGCAAAGTCATATACTGTATACTTACATCTCAGTTATGACTGTTAGGACAAAAGGTTATGTTTTTAAGCAACTTTTCTGAAAGACATTTTAAAATTCAAAGATAAAAACCATTTCAATCCAAAGGTTAAAGCATAAAAAAGATTTTCTTTACGAGATCTTACACAGCTTACACTCACAGCAAGCCAACAAGGAGTCAATATAAATATTTTACATTTTTCTACTCTTTCCAAATAACTAAACAGACTGGAAACAATCTTTATTTTGCCATGAATTCATCTATAAACAGCAGATTCTTCATTGTCATGGGTATGGTAAAACACTCATTCTTGTATAATTCACTTTATGGTAGAGCCAGTGTATAAACAAAAGATACAGTATATTTCTTTTTCATGTAAATGCACTCATCAGTGTGGTCAGCTGTAATATACAACTCCACTAGAGGGCACTGTTGTCCAAGTCTGACCATAGTGCATGGTGCCTTCAATAGAAAACATTTTTAAGAAGGGCTTATTAATGCATCAATTAATCAGAATTAACTTCAAGAACACATTCAAGGAAACAACTCAACAATGCTTTCCAAGCTAAATTAAGTGGATGAACACAGAATCCAAACAGCTCCATATCACATATTAGACGTGCACTTCTTCATCCACTCAGAGTCAGCAGAAGCAGCGCATGGTGAGTTCCCTTCATGGGATAATTTAAGTTGACCCATGAGTCACGAATAGCCCTTGATTCTCACAGTAACAATTTCAGGAGAATCAATGAGCCAAGAGAAACTTGATCCCACACAAGTAACAGTATGATATCCACGGCCCGTACGCCCTGGGAATACAGCGTCCGGTGCAGACTGGCAGGGCAGGGAGCGAAGCTGCAGCTCACTTCACATGTTCCGCACTGTGGGAGGAGCAGTAGTATTTCTTATGAGCTACGAAAGTGGAGAGGCTGCTGAACTTGATGTTGCACAGACGGCAGAAGCGTGTGCTGCCGTTCTGAAGGGGAGAGGCCATTTCCTGCTTTGGGGTCACATGTCCATGTCCATGGGGAGAGGTCCTGTCCCGCAGTGTGGACAGGCTCTGCGAGTGGGCTTCAGGCACAGGTGAGACAGTTAGGGGGACGGCGGTCGGAGGGGAAAGCCTGCCTTTGTGAGGCCCCAGGGGGCTTCCATTAATCAGCGGTGAGGAAGGGGAAATCGCCTCTGCTTTCTCCTGGCCATTCACACTTTCCTTGTGGTGGGAAGGGCCCAGCTGTGGGGGTGTGCCCAGGAATGGGTCTTTGGGGCTGAGATTAGGACTGGGGCTGACTGTAGTGGCGTGGGCCTCTGCCTGGCGACCCACCTCCCCGTCCTCTGGGAAAATTTGACTGACGGCTGGCTGTAAGGTCAAGACCAGCCCATGGGCGGTTCGGAAGTGCTCCATCAGGTCACCAGAAACAACCCCGTTGGGAGGGCAATAGGGGCATACTACAGGTACAGTGCCTACAGAAGCCATGTGGGCTTTCATGACAGGCAGGATGGGCAGGGTGGGCGATTTCGTGACGGCCGGCTGTTGTACGGGAAAAGCTTTGTCAGGCTTCCCCTCCCTGCCATCCACACGCTCCGGATAAGGCTCATGGACGCGGCTCACGGGGGAAGTGGAAGCTGACCTCTTCAGTCGATGAAGCTGTTCCAGCGAGTGCTGCTGCAGTGTTGTGGCAGGGCAGTAGAAGGTCTTGTGGCCCAGGTAGTTCTCAATGCTGTTGAAGCTGATGCTGCAGGCAGTACACTTGTGGTAGTCAGTGAGGGGCAGCGAGGGAAGACCCAGATGGGGCACATCCCGGAGACGCGGCCTCTTGCTTAGGTCAATGGGACCATCACTCTCAGGGCTCGGGCTGGGTGAGGGACCTGAGAGATGCCTGGTGGGACGTGTGCACTGCTCCACTGGCCGACTGGCCGAGGTTTTGGCCTCCTGCTTCTCGGCCTGGGCTGAGACTGGTGTCGGGACAGGGACGGCAGCCGTGCCTGCCAGGGCTTCGTTTCTGGCCATGTGAATTTCATACATCTTCTTACGCTTGCGAGTGCGGATGGGCTGTGGGAGGAAGGCAGCCTTGCCCAGGTGGGGGCGCTGGTTAGATGGGTCATGGCGCGAGGCACAGTAGAAGCGCTTGTGTACCATGTAGTTCTCATGCCGGCTGAAGCGAATGTTGCAGGCTTGGCAGAAGGTCCTTGTGGGGTCATCGTCAGGGTCTTCTACAGAGCCCCCGGGGCTCTGGCTTCCTTCACTGGCTCGACCTCCGCTCTCCCCTTCTGAGGAGGTGTGGTCTTTCAGACCAGCCTCCTCACTCTTTATTTCGGCTGGCTTGGGGTCTGCTGCTGTGCCACCCGCCTCAGGATCTGCATCAGCATGCGAGAGTGCACTAACCTGACTGCCTGCTCCACTCAGAGAGGAGTCACAGGCTGCTTGCTGTGTCTGGGTCGCCGCCCGCTCCTTCCCCAGTGGGGCCGAACTGACACTCTCCCCTTGCTGGTGCCGACTGGAGCAGTAGAGCCTCTTGTGGACGTAAAAGTTGTTAACGTTGTTGAAGGTGATATCACACTCAAAGCACGTTGCCCCCTTCTGGACAGGAGTTCCAGTGGCATAGAATGCAGGCACACTTCCTGAGCCCTGGCCTTGCTTCAGTCGACTGTGCACCATTTCTGACATCTTGGCCAGGATTTCTGAGGCCTGGGGTATGATGGTGGCCTCGGGGCCAAACACGTACTGGGGCAGGAACACGGTGCCGCTCGGGAGCACGGACCCACCTGCGGTGAGGTGTACAGGACTGGAGCCGGGGGTCGGGCTCGGGAGCTCCGCCTTCACCCGCACCGACTGAGGGCTCCGCGGGGGGGACGTCCAAGCAGAAACGTCCTTCGTGTGGCTGTCTTGGCACAGCGGATCTCCGGCCTGCACCTCCTCACCTACATTCTCAGAGTCAGAACGCGGCTCCTCTTTTATCTTCATGGCAGCTGCGGGAATCTCTTGAGCCACCAGGCCGCCCTCTCTGCTCGCCGCTGATGTCCCGCTAACCCCAGGGCTCGCCGAGTCCGGTCGAGGTACACCCGCCAGCAGCTCCCGGTCTTGGACTTCTGGGCGCTCTGGTGTGGTGGCATTTTGTCGTGGAGTGAGGCTCTTCACTTCAAGGTGGCTCTGCACATGCTGCTGGAGGAGGGAGGCAGTGCTGGCTGCAAAGCCACACGCCTGGCACATCAACGCACCTCCAGAGTCTACAGAGCTCCTACCTGCCAGGGTTCAAGGAGCAGCAGGGGGGTCAGAACACCATGTCACTGTCCCACAGAATTAACTCCTTACAAGCAGTGTATGCATCATTTGTCACGCATGTGTACACACGTGCGGGCACGCACACGCACACACAATGCGTGTTGAATACACTGAATTTTTTTTTTACTGTACTATTACATGAATTTTTGAGTATATACACAAATGCCACATTTTGATTTAAATTTGGTACATATTGCTGTTGTACAGTAATTCATTTATGTGTAAACATTTATGAGCATTCATTCACACAATGAGGACCTTCACACAGTGCAGGGTATATTGCTGAATTCAATTCAATTCAAATTATTTTTATATAGCGCCATTTACAACAATGTGCCTCAAAGCACTGAATCAGCTCAGACTACAGGTCATCGTCGACTTACGACTGACCAGTCGTAACTCGATTTGATCGTAAGTCGGCCTGTGCAAAAATTACCCTACATATATTAAACTGCGCAACGATAATCGCTGAGGTCGTCAGCTGGGCCTGCTATCGTCAGGTTTTAGTCAAACACTGTATACTGAAGTACATTTGGTTTAATAATTGCAGCTCGGGCAGCACTCAGGGTAGGGTTGAACACAGCAAACGAACACAGTGGAAGCACACTGTACTGAGTCTCAGCTTACACTGAGCTTTGCGTGCGGACTTGCTCGTGCTGTCGGGAGCTGGGCGAAACTGTCGTGTGCTCGTACGCCCAGCTGGGCAATGCTCATATACCAGTGTGACATACCAGTCAAAGTTGTGGTCGTAAGAAGCATAGGTTGTAAGTCGATGATGACCTGTATGTATTTATAACAAAATGTCTTGCGGTGGGTAGGGTTTGTCAGGCAATCAGCAAGAGCTGGTACCTGTCGCCATCGGCAACACAGGCAGTCCGGGTCCAGGTGAGTAAACCTCATTACGGGAGCCCGGCTGGCACACCATGTGACAGGTGACCAGGTGGCTGTACAGGATGTCCCTGGTGGTGGAGATGAAGCCACAGCCATGGCACGTGCCGTTCAGCGTGTCTGTGTGCACCTTGAGGTGCCGCTCGCAGTTTGCCTTGGTGGTGAACGCTGACAGGCAGATGAGACAGACAAAGGGCCGTTCACCTGAGAAAATCACACACAGCAGCCTTATTCCAGCAGCCACTTTCACAATGGAAAAACTGCCCTAATATACATCTTATGAACCTCAGTATAGCCACATGCTTTATTACACTAAAACCAGCGCAATGAGGCATTAGTGCCAGTATGCTAACCCAAAACGCAAGTTGTACATTGGAGCCCACTAAGAACACTGGAAGATAGGAAAGACATCAGCCAGGCAGCAAACTGTGAAGTACGCTGTGGTAATGAGGCGTGAGGACAGCGGGTCCAGCCTTACCGCTGTGAGTACGCATGTGGATCTCCAGGGAGCTAGCACTGGGGCAGCTCTTCTTACAATGTGGGAAGGGGCAGATCCTCTCATTGGGGTACGACTCCTTGGCCTTCTCCTGCGGGGGTGAGCTGGCTTCCCGTTTCTGCCGGCTGGCACAGTAGTACATGAGGTGGGCTTGGAGGTTCCGCTCACTGCGGTACCAGATTCCGCAGTCCTTGCAGTGGAAGATGTCCTCTGCAACAAACAGGAAGGATGATGGGACATGAGAGTAGAGCAGCGGCTTCAAGGGAAATGGCCCACCGTGAGAAGACCGCCAGGTGAAGAGCACTGCGTGCACTTATGAACAGCTTCGCAAACATAAACAAGCGTCTCAGCCAGTCACTGGGATGGCAAACAGCTCAGTCAGTCTTTTTCTTCACAGGAGAGGGTTAAATCATGTCTGCAGTACAAAGAACTGGCCAACCACGTCCAACTTAGAACTGCAAGGCCTGCATTGCAAGGACAAGACAACAGCAGCAGATTCAAGACTCTAAGATCCAGAATTTCATTTCAAGGTTTAAGAACTTAGAGTCTTGAATCTGCTGCTGTTCTTTGTTGTCCTAATGCCACTGCTGCTTCTACTAACCCCAGCACCCCCAGCACATCATTTCATCCTCGATTTCTTCATGGCAGGGCTTTTCTGTAGCAATGATGCTAATGCACTGTACAGTTACATCAGCTTTGGAAGCACTGGCATTGCTGTGGCCTGATATATGGATCCAAAAGACCCCCCTGTTGGCCTCATTGGATGGAAGCAGGGGGTAAGCAGAATGAAGGTGAATTTTTGGCTCCAGCTGCCAATAAGGTGTTGAATCAAACACCAGACTGCAATAGGTACTGGCTGAAGGTTAATCCCTTGGCTTAGGTTTTTCCAGAACACTCACTAGATAGCTAGACCATTTATCCATTGCTAGAGGACGAACAAGTAATAACGATAAAAGTACAAAAAGTAACGATTCTGACCATATTACATCATTATTCGTACAAAGTAACTTGATCGTGTGATACTATAACAAGGGTTGAGCTTCCAGAATCGATCCATCATCTTCAAGGCCACGCTAACAGGTTGTTCCAAGAGCGAGTTTGGCAGCAATCATGATGATCTCATGTCACGGCTCATGTTCATTGGCTATTTTGATAACGAGTTCTCCTGGATTTAATTACCTTGTTCCGTGCTGAGCGGTAATACAACAGGAACTGGGGAGGATACGGATGGTGTTTTATCCCTCAGGTTCATTTCTAATGATTAATCACCCTCCCTCCCTCCCTCAGCTCACATCCACTTTAATAAAGACTTTCACGCAGACTTGAATGTGAACGGTACTCGTTTATGGTACTGCCATCGAGTAGAACAAGGACTGTTCAGCCAGTCCTTAGGAGGAGATATTTCTAGTCCAGGACTCCGGACTAATTTGTGTACCAGTCTATAACTGGTTTAAACCACTTCACATGGGCAACTTTATAGGGTGAGTTGAACTAGGCAGGCGTAGATCTTACAGACAGAGCAACCACACACGTTCTCCCTTGTGCTCACACACACTGAGAGCGCCTTACTGTTGATGACAGCAGTAGCCAATATGGCCGCCATGCCCGCTTGCTGGGGGAGAAGCTGGAACTTGGGCTGCAGGGCTGCAGGATAGGTAGGCTCCACTTTCACAGATGCATTCTGGGTCTTGGCTGGAGATAGGTGCTCAGTCATAGGCCCCGTCAGAACTGCCAGTAGACTCTCTCCTTGTTGGACCTCACGGGTTACCTTACAAAAGAGCTTTTCTCCTAGTGAAGGGTAAAAAGGAGATTGCCACACTTTCAAGGTGCTGTGCATCTGGTAAGGAGTCCATTTAGACTCATTCACTGACAACGTTTTCATGGTTGTTCAGTCTTCTACAAAATCAGACAGTCTCGAGAGTGTCTTATGTTACCCTTACTGGGCAATTACAAGACTGTGTTGTGAGAAAACGCTACATCCATTTAAGAGGTACAATTTAAGTCAATTAAAAAGCTATGTATAATTAATGATGTTGATTTTTTTTTTTATATGTACTGTGTGTACAGTATTAAAGTGCCATCTGACTGTACCTAAACCACCTTATGCTTGATACTTGTGACATTTTTCCTCTGTGCTACCAGCTTGTACGCTGTTTACTCAGAACTGCATCCTGAACTAATGAAAAGGCCGATGGTTTTAAGGGCTGCCCCTGTGACGGTGTATTGGCTGGGGTGAAGGCAGCAGCACATGACTCTGAGTGGGCAGAGAGCAGACAAGACCCCCACCTTGGCTGTAGACAGAGCAGTTTGCTGCCATAACGATGGAGGTGAGGGGAACCTTGCTGAGCCAGCCGTCCGGGTCTCCACACACGAGAGCCCAGCTGGGCTGCTGTAAAGACAACATGATCCAGTCAGATAACCTAAAACTGTCCACTCTCAAATGCCTTTTGGTATTTAAAAATTCCCAGTGAGCAACAGGCCCAAACCTGTATTTTGTGTATCTCTTGCACAAAATTAGTGATTTTTAGGAATAGATTTTTAAAAGACATTTTTACAGAAACACCACTTCTGTGTCTTCTTTATGAGTTTGACGATCTCTGTGCAGACAATTTCTCAACATTCTCCCTCCAAAACTTAAGAAAATCAATAGAGTCGCACACACACACACACACACACACACACAAACGAAGCTCAGCTGATGAGGGGTCGCATGGGACCATGGGCAGCAGGGAAGGAAGGAAGATAAGCAAAGGCAGGACATGATAAAGAAAAGAAGAGGAGAGAGGAGAAAAAACATGAGCTCTGGGACGGGTTCAGCACAGATATGCAGCAGATGCTTCCATCCGGAAGAACCTACATCCTTACTGCCACCCCTCTACCCAGATCCCTGATCCTGGTACTGTGGGCCTGCCAGTTGATGCTCTGCTCAAGGGAACCACACTGGAGCAGTCTGCTGGGACTGACAGACGTCCTGAAGGCTGCCCAACACACAAGTGATTTCTCTGCTGTACATGAGCGCCTATGTATACAATACACACGCTGGTCAGACTGAACCAGGCCAAAATAACCACAGCACATAATAAATTCCAAAAAAGTCTTTTTTGTGCATGGTTTATATAATACCATTTGATTTCCCTGCATTTAAACCACTGATGATAACTGCGAGACGCTAATGAAAGAAGAGTGCGGGACAGCCAAACGTGGGACTGAGAGCACACACACACCTTTACCGCACAGAAGCAACCCGTGAGCTGGGCTGACACGCATACGAACATGCCGAGTGCCTCACTGGGCACGGGGGAGCCTCACGTTGCCTTTATTAAGGGCAGCCAATTAAACTGCTTTAGAAGAAGGAAAAACACTGAAGCACAGAAACACAGTATTGTTTGTTAAGGTCACTGAGAAGAAAAATGGAAAATGAAGTGTTTTTGACTGATGAAAGGCTATACAGTCCATTTTAAACGAGGGCTGCTCTTGGCCAAAGAAGGCCAGTATCGCATTTCATGGGGAACATGTGCTGATCTTGAGATATTTCTTCTTTGTTTTAATTCAACCACAATCTCCGTTCCATCCATGGCCATGAGCAGAGTACCCTAATTTGTTTCAGATTAAAACTGACCAAACATCGCACTTCTAGAAAGGAGGAGTAGAGAAAAAGGGGGAGAAACAGGCTTGAGGAAAAGCAAACGGAGGAAACGCCCAAAGCACAGTCCTGCAGGAAACATGAATGCAAACGTCAGAGCCAATGAGCACCAAGGCCTCTGAGGACTCCTTCACGGCCCCCACGGCGCTCTCTGTATGTTTGGTGTTCTGAGGGACACAAGGCGGGCACAGGGGCTAAACTGCTACAAGACCACAGGCCTTTTAACGTAGTCTTGTTTAATTTGACCCCTACACTTAACTTACGAAACTGCGGCAGGACACAAGTGTTGCATCCTCACTTTGTTTAAATTAGAGGCTGTAAAATAACTCAAAGGATGAATAACTGAAGGGGGAATTAGAGTTTGTTTTGTAGACTAAAAGTCCGGGTCTCCACAAACTACATTTTATGTTCAGCTTCTCCTAAACCAATTGTGCGTGCTCACGAGACCTGTTTGCATAGAGGCATATTTAAGGTGCAAATAATGCAGGAGATACACTGTAGTAACATACCAGACCTCTTCTCACAGATTCCTTAAATTACACATCAAGTTGCACATTTTCTCGAGGATTAGAATATTGCAATTTTTTTTTTTTTTTTTTTACAAAGAAAGTGGCAGTAACAGTACCACCAATACACTTAAAAGAATATATACTGAATATTATACACTCTGAACGCACACTTGCACGTACACACCCACGCATGGGCGCACACACAATTCCTCAGTGCAGACAGCTTGCCCAGACACAAGCAGAGGGAGCCACTCTCCAATGGTGGGTCACACCTTGCAGGAAGCAAAGAGAGAGAGAAAGGGGATAGATGAAGGAAAGGGAGAACCATTGTCTTTTAGAGGCAGCCCTACACTGTGCTCACCTACATTCTCTTTCCAGAAGCACACACTTTGAACATATTAAGCTGAGGTGTGAGGGAGTCCTTGAGTCTTGACTAAGCCCCTTGTCCGGCCCCCTGTCCCTCATGAATATTAATCAACAAAGCTGAGCTTTAATCTGCCTGATCCCACACTGCTGCCGCTGAGACGATAGCAAATCTAATTATTTGGTCTGATATTAACCAGCCCGCCCCCTTCATAAACCACCTTACACACACAGTCCCACACCACCCTAGGCCTGCCTCTCACCAATTGCCCCCTACCATCCACCACCCTGCAAAACGCTTTTTGCCTTATCATTCCCAGAAACACCCATTTCTCAGCTGATAAAACTGGAATCCAAATGACGCATGACCGGTTTCATCTCCATTCACAGCCTTTTTTTCTGGGTATCGAAACAAGAATTCTTTTCCCATCGCTGTCTCAGCTCAGCCCTACATCAAATCCTGAAAAGTTTCCTGTACATGATGTCAGTGAAGAGACAAAAAGAGAAAGAGCAGGATTGGAGAGCAGGAGGCTTAGTCTGTTTCTGTGAGATCTGTCTATAAAGTCAAACAGTCAGCACACATGCTCAAAACACACTCAGATAGTGCAGAACGTGGCACAACTCCTTTCTGCTTTATCTTTCCTAAAACTACACACAAAGAACAGACCGGATACCTTTTCTATCCCATTTAAGAATGCTTTAAGTTCTGGGCTATCAGTATTTACAGCAGTGACATATAAGATGGGTATTAAGAATCAGCACTGTATACACTCCAGGGGATAACACAGTCTCTGATACACACACACACACACACACACACACACACACACACACATATATGTGTGTGCATTTCATTGTGACTTTAGGACACAAATTAACTGAACTTTCACACATCTACACAACTACATCACTACATCACACAAAAGTGGGAAAAAAAAACTAATTTAGGGTGTTTATGTTTACTTTAATAAACACTAATATTTTGTATGATGTATTTACATTTATTCATTTAACAGACGCTTTTATCCAAAGCAATTTACAGCTATTCCCATACATGTTACAGTAATACTGGTTCTCTGCCTTTAACCCACCCTGCTGAGGGGAGCAGTGGGCAGCCACACACACCGTGTCCAGGGAGCGAGTGAGTGTCTTCTTTAGAGACACACCTGGCAGTGGGGAGGTGAAACCACGTGACTTCCACATGCCCGATGTTCCGATGTTCTGTGACGTACGCATCCCAGCCCCATGTTCTGTGACGTACGCATCCCAGCAAGATGTTCTGTGACGTACGCATCCCAGCAAGATGTTCTGTGACGTGCGCATCCCAGCCAGATGTTCTGACATACGCATCCCAGCCCGATGTTCTGTGATGTGCGCATCCCAGCCAGATGTTCTGTGACGTGCACATCCCAGCCCGATGTTCTGTGACGTGCACATCCCAGCCTGATGTTCTGACATACGCATCCCAGCCCGATGTTCTGTGATGTGCGCATCCCAGCCTGATGTTCTGACATACGCATCCCAGCCCGATGTTCTGTGATGTGCGCATCCCAGCCCGATGTTCTGTGACGTCCACATCCCAGCAAGTTGTTCTGTGACGTGCACATCCCAGCCCGATGTTCTGTGATGTGCGCATTCCAGCAAGTTGTTCTGTGACGTGCGCATCCCAGCCCGATGTTCTGTGACGTGCGCATCCCAGGAAGATGTTCTGTGACGTGCGCATCCAGGGCAAGAAGTTCTGTGACGTGCGCATCCCAGCCAGATGTTCTGACATACGCATC
>JABJVR010000016.1:10162914-10207274 GCA_025773905.1 Chitala chitala | reverse complement strand
AGCCTATCTCATAAAGCAAAGGTTTCAGCCCTCTTGGAACATAGTGAAATAAAGAAATAAAGATGGACCGCATTCAACAGTGGCTAAGTAGGTCTAAGTAAAGATGTAGCAGTTGGCAAAGTAAGAGCATAAAATAAAAAAGCGCTGTGACTGGAACAGATGGAAAGTAGTCAGTGGTGCCAATTCTTTAATGTACAGTTCAGCAGCTATCTCCACAGTGCGAGATGTATGACATACGCAAAGGAAAACAGACAGTCACGATAAATACGGACATGACAGCAATGTAAACCCTTCACTAGTATATCACATTTTGCAAGTTCTTAATTTTAATAACGTATTCCATACACTAGCCATAATAATAGATTCCACTGTCTGGTAGACTGTATTCACAAAGTAAAGCACGTGCAATCCATATTGTTATACGTTTTACCCGTTCTTTGTCTAGGAGAATGTACCTCTTACATTTTGACTGTTACCAGAAGCCATCAGCAGTCAGATTGACACGTACACACGCAGCGCACAGTATACGCTATTCCATTTGCGTACGTGCGAATTCTTGATTTACCTGTCATTTAATCTTTATGTTGATGGTACTCAGGATAGCTGGTAGATCATCACGGTCACCGAGGAGATTAAATATAATGTGTAACGAATGTGTATATTAGTGATCATGATAATTGTAACAAACTGTTTATATATTTTTTTACGTTCAAATAAATTATCAAAATTGCTAAGTATATTTGATATATAAATCAGTGTTTCAACTACATATTTTATAATGGTAAGAATGGAAAAGAAAATGCACATTACGATGGCATATTGTACTTACCCTAAATATTACATCTATGATTAAAACATTTTTAAAAGTGACCCTACTTCCGTCAGTACAGAATAGATAAAAACTGCAAATGTTTGCTCACGGTCTCCCCGCCCCGCCTCCATCCTACACACTGACGTCCAGTAGTACCGGGTACTGTATTTACTGTGTGAATTGTTCATTCGCTCTAAGGACTACCACGAACAAGCCGAGAGCGTCCGGAGTTGGAAAAAAGCTGTCATTTTAAATGCTTAGTGAAACGTATGAATAATGCGATCATAGGCAATATTTATAACTGACGGACTCTGCATTCTCTCATTATACCGAAACGCACGCGCTGAGAAAAGGGGATCAAACTGTTTGGAATTTCTGCCTTTATTAATGGGATTCAAGGCAGTGGACAGTGCACGTCGGGTGGGGTTCACGCTCCTGGATCCCGCAGGAAAAAACAGTGTTTTTCATTAGTGATGGAATTAACACGACTGATTTCAAGTGAATTGTTAAAAAAACGATTTTGTTGTTTGAATTTATAAACAATGGGGATGGACAGATACTCCTGCGTCTAAAGAAGGTGATAAAATCTGGAATTATATTAGAAGAGGAAATGCACACAGGTGAGTTTTAATAACGGAAAATCGTTGATGTGTAATAAAATATATTAATTTGTGGGTGGAAAATATTATTTATTTCAAGAATTTCTTATATTCACCATAATTTTCATCTGCCTCTGGTAATAACAATCTTGGATTTTTAGCATTCTGAAATCATTTTTCTCTAATAAAAACCTACTTAAGTCACTCTTAAAAGCCCGTCTATTGCTTTAGTTTCCAATAAAAATGAAAGTGATGATCGCCACCTGCTGACGGAATGGAGTAGTAAATGTCAAATTTGGTTGTATTAGTAATCAATGTGCAATCAGTCAGAAAACTACAATGAGAGCTTTTCTAAATGTTGTTGTACCAAAATAACTAACTAACTAAATAAACTATTAGAGAACGTGTATATACAGCTTCTGTGTCATATCTCTAAGTCTCCGGTGCTTCAAGGTGTCCCACTCGGAACAACAGTCGGATTTCTGTTGCAGTTCTTCGAAGTCTGAAAAGTGTTTCACTCTAAATCAGCACCCTCATTATACCGCAGTTAATTGAAAATATGCGCTAAATTACCATTAAGACTAGTCAATTAATTCACTGTATTCATAATTTTTATGACATGTAATTTATAACTTGCAAAATGACTACTATTTCCAAATATTTAAAACGAATCGTTTCCAATCGAAGTACTGACCATTTCTATTTAATATCGTAAGACGTGTCATCACCTGAGCGTCCTGCAAATGTAACAAGTCATTAAGTCTTTAGTTACACTAATGTGGATATAAGTAAGACTAGACCGGTAAATACATTCTAGCGGTTTTTTCTTATACTTCTCTGCAAAAGTATTTGCGAACTTCTCTGCGAAATAATACGAATTTCAAGATTTAGATCAAGTGCTGTGAGGCTGGTTTTGTGAAGGTAATGCCTGCGTGTAGCTAGTCTGTGCTCATCTTTATCGCCCGCTTTCTCAGATAGTGGTATACTTTGTGTTCTGCAGACGTACTCTAGCTAAGTCTGAACATTACCAAAAAAGTGTAACATCCATTCTCCTAAAACGTGTTTCTTGTAATCTGTAAAGTTTTACTAATTTGAGTCTTGAATCATGTACAGATTCAAATATCACGTGCAGTTCAAACTGGTGAGAACCGGTACCTCATGTAAATTCGACGGAGATATTGTAATGGACATGTTTAAACTCTGAATAGAGATACACGGGTATAAAAAGTGAAATCTAGAGAAAAACTAAAAATTAAATTAAGTCTTGAAATTCAATGGTAATAAACTATTATATGAGATCTAAATTAATTTAGCCATCTAACCAGGACAGTTTAAATCAGAAAATTTGAATGTAAGGGTTAAAGGGTTAAGAGGGTTTAACATCCAAGCCATTTGTTGTATGTTGTACCCCTGATTGTCACATTGTCACAGCTACTGCCCAGGTGCTGGCCTATATGTTGGTTAGATGGGGTACACCTACAGGCCCTGTAATAAAAAGATGTGGAGGGGGGGGAGTTTTGGAGTTTTTTTTTTTTTTACTGCAAGATGACTGTGTAGTCACTGTTGTAGCAACACATCTGTTTGTATAGTACTTTGTTTTTTGGTGTGTGTATTTTTGTATTGATAAAAGTGGTCAGTGCCTTGGTGTGTGAATTTTTATTGAAATGTTAAATGATTGTGCCTTTTCCAAGTGTGTGTTTGGTGCTTGGTGATGCAACATGGTACTTCACGTCTTTAGTAAACATACAATATCACTGCTCAAACCCATAAATTGATTGAGTTAGTTAGTACGATTTTGTGAGTTTTGATGAAATCAAAACTGATGCTCAAATGCATAAAATCATAGAACACCGATTTCCCATAACCTTCAGTGTTTAAAGAAGGGGCACTGGATTAAATTCTGCTATAAACATGTGATTGCAACGCAAAGCAAATGGAGAACCAGAATCCATAACATTAAAAAAAATGTGTGCCAAGTGTGCACCAGGAGGTTCTAACAATGGTCCTGGAGGGCCGCAGCAGGTGCACATTTTTCATTCAACCACTTAATTAATTTTAATTTGACCAATAAATTAAATATCAATTACATTGGTGCTTCTTTTCATTCTTCCTGATCGCTAACATGTCTGCATACAGTTGTCTTAATATATTGAGAGAAAATGAGAGTTTCAAAGATGAAAGTTAGAAGTGAATCTCTTGTGCTTTAAAATCTGTAATATATATGTCAAAATACAATGTCAGTCTAAATGCAGATTCAGAGCAGACGATCTCTGGATAATTTAGCGTGGTACTTACTGCAAACCTGTTTACTTGTATTCAAGTCATACTAATTAATGAACAGCACACACAGGTGCCAGTGACAAAGGATGCTTAATAAGTGATTATTAACAAAAACTTGATTTAGCTATCAAAAATATACCATAACTATTAAAAAAAGAAAAAGCATTTGTCATGCTTGTAAAATACTAAAATAAGTAAAGCTTGCTGAGAATTCACAGATTGACAGTGTAGTAATGCAAAACTGAAAGTAATGTTTAATTGAAATTAAGGTTCAATTTAAAGAGCAAATTGTCTGAAACAAAAACCGCAGTCTTGAAGGACTGGAACTGACTACATCTGGCATAAACTGTACATCTTGATTGGTTTACCAGCTGGCTACTTTTCTGGTGTGTGGCCTGGTTCATAAATATACATCATCACATCACTTCAGCCACTGGTCTCAAGTAAATCGTATGCCACCAGATGAGATATTAAATTTTTTGTGATCTTGTTGGTACATGCGGCACGGTGGCATGGTGGTTAGCGCTGTCACCTCCACGCCTGGGGTTTGATTCCTGCCTTGGGTCTCTGTGAGTGGAGTTTTCATGTATTCTCTGGGTTCTCTGGTTTCCTTCTACAGTCCAGTGACATGCAGGTTTGGCTGATTGGTTTCTCCAAATTACTCATAGTGTGTATGCGTGTGTGCCCTACAGTGGGTTGGTTCCCTGCCCTGGGTGTCTCCTGCCCTCTGCCCTATGTGTTCTGGGATGGGCTCCAGGCTTCCCCATGACCCTTAACAGGAATAATTGGTATAGAAGACGACTGACTGACTTGGTACAGTGGCCTGATGTTCTTTTGGATGATTTTATGTTAGAAGAAGCAGCACATGTAAATGTTTTATATATTACACATGCACTAAAACACAAAGTAATGCATTTTTTTCCCCAAGATGTCAGTATGGTATGAATTAATCAGTTCACTTATGTCTATTTTACTTATGTCTACTTTTTAAGTCAAAAACTGTTTCTTGTAATTTGCAGTTTCATACAGATTAGTGACCCTGTATCTATTATGGATATTTCACAGAATAAAGACCTAAAGAGCATCTCTCAGAAACAAAATGTAGGACATACAGAAAGCTTAACATGAACATTCTCTTAAGCTTGTGTTTTCTGAGTTCTTGCTTTCCCAGAGCAGCCAGGTTAAGGAAGTTTGCAAACTCTTAAATAGTGTTTGTGTCCTGAACATGACCCCCTGCCCAGACAATGTGATGTTATCACCTTTCAGCATATGTGGCGCTGCGGTTGTCCAGCCAATACACACACGGATATATATAATGGAATCTGTAGCTGTTCAACATGAAGAATGGTGTGTATTTATATCGAGGGAGGGAACATCTCCTTATCTAATACAGTGCCACAGCTGGAAACAGCACGCTGAAGTAGCATGGCCTTCCGCTGATAGCGAGCGAACAATAAGGTGCCGCAGATGCCTTCTTCTCATTTAAATATCTCAGGACCACAAGCCTTATCCTATTTGTTCCTCTGCTGGCATCCTCAGCAAATCCCATGCCTGAATGTGTGAAGAAACAGAGCCTGAAGTGTTTAACTCCTTCAGCGCCAGACACTTCAGGTCAGAGCTACACACAAAATGTATGTGACCAGCCAGCATGAACTGTGACGTTATCTGTAATGGATATTTGCAGGCAATATATCTGTCTTATTACTTTTACACCTCTGGTATCCTGTTACTCACGTAAAATAAGTTACCTAAAACCAGTCAAGACCAGGCATCTCCGGAGCAGCAACCAACTGTAAAGCAGAACAGAGTGAATGAAAGAACAAGAGGCATGACAGAGAAAAGCGTCTTGGAATATTCTGTGAGCTAATCAGTAACATGCACATCCATTTATGGAGAAATGATAATTTAGCACCTGGATGTGGACCAATCAGAACAGGTCTGGCATGCTACTCTGTGTTGATAACCAGCTCAATGACATCATGGATTTCATTATTATTATTATTATTATTATTATTATTATTATTATTATTATTATTATTATTAAATTTTTCCTGGACAAATTTTGTGCGTATACATGAATGCATCAAGGTCAAGGTTTTTCAGATACAAAGAGCGAAGAATTCCTCCTATGATTTGCTGATCATCGGGTTGTATTTGTCCCCAGGGTAGGGGCAAAGATGTTAGCTATAGATTTTCCAAAAAGTACTATAAAGCAGCAAAGACCTTGGGCCAAAACATCTATCGATTTATTTCCAGTATTTCACTGATCACTGTAGCATTGAAAAAACTCTCCTTAGAACTGACATTTATTCCTACAGTATTTTCAGGCTGTCCCACTGACCTCTTCTGTAGCAGACTGCTTGCAATAAGCGTGAACAGGACAGTCATATGTGACTGGGACATGCAAGACAATTTTAATAACTGTAGCTCTAACAATAAATTCATACAAGATGGAAATTTATCTTTGCTCTGTAGCATTTCAAAATAAATTAACTATTAAATGTTTCAGAAATAATGAATGAAATTGAAATAATGGTCACTTTGACTCATGTTTCAGCATTGGAGCTCTGAGTGCTTCTGTTACCAGCATGCATGCAATTAAATCTGTGGCTTGATTAGGCTCATCAAGGTGATGAGAGGAACCCAAGCTAATCAGCATTTGGTACATCAGTAATGATGGGGGACAAAAATGAGGGGAAAAAATGGCATTAATGAATGTGAAAATGGTAAAATTAGCACCAGATGACCCTGCCGCTGGTCTTGCAGAAAGTTCCACTTACAAATAATGCTCCTATTAAAATAAGAAGCTACTGCAGTTCCTAATAAGCAGCTCTAATTTTCCATGACATGGTGTTATTGTAATAAATATGCAATCTATTATGAGGTAAACTGTTGTTTTTATTTTTTAACTTACAGCCTGGATTCTTCTGATTCTGATTAAAGAAGGATTTGCACTGGCACAGAAGACGAAAGGTTTGTCCTGTTTGCACCTTTTCCAGGACCTGACTTAGTAAAGATTGAACAGGTTACATTTGTATTGAAATACGGTATGGATCATGGCACTGCATTACGTATGACTGCATTTTACTTTTGCCTTGTTTTAATTATTGTTGTTGCAGTATATACTTTTGAATTATGTGTAACTGGCTATTATGCAACATACTAAAAATTTAATGCAAGACCTTCTATGGTGTGTTACTGTGTGGTGTACAAATATGTGTTTTTTTTACATGTGATTTTTGTCTAGTTTCCTCTGGACTGCAAAATGTGGGCCAGTCAAGTAAGAGCACTGGGCAGTGTGGTACCTGGATCCAAAATTCAAACGGTGGCCTCTTTACCTCACCCAATTACCCCAACTCATACCCACCCAATAAGGAATGCGTTTACATCCTGGAAGGTACAGCACGCATTTATATACTCATCAGAACATTATCACTGAGTAATGCCACTGCCCCCAGCTCCATGTTTAAGGTACATCATGGTGATGGGAGAAAAAACAATGACAACCTTGATAGACCTACGGTGTAAAACAAAGTGTAAAACTCCCTATAAGCTGTTCCAACCATTACCTAGACTGAACAGACTTTTGTGAATACTACAGCAGAGAAATTATCATGTAAAATGCAAATAATCATGTAAAATGATCATTCAAAAAGCAGAGGAATTATCATGTAAAATGAAATAAAAAATAAAGCAGAGGAATTATCTTTTTTATTTTTAATTATTATTTTTATATTCATATTTTATATTTTTATTTTACAGAACAAATAAACAGATTAACTGAAGACACCCAAAAGTGGGTTCTGATACTGTAATATGTGTGCTTGTACAAACAAATTAAAAATTAAAATTAGTCCCTAACGTTTATTATGACTTATATAAAGGCTCACCAGGCCAGTCAGCAGCTGCTTCCTTCTCCTTCTATACACAACACAGAAGTCTGTTCCGCTCCAAACATCTTTTTAATGGTTCATTGTATACACTGGCTGAATGCAGTCATCTATGGAGTGTCAGTCTGGTGGGAGTAGCTGAGTGTTTCTCTACCATCAACTTGTCTAAACATGAAAAAATCTATAGTACAGTACAGCAGAACGAAAATAACTGACAACAGCGGAACACATATCATATAGTACTAAAATAAATTTTTATTGTGTTCTTGTTATGTCAAAAGTGAGCAGGATTTGAAATAAAGTGAGTTGTCTTGAATAACATCAAAGGGCAGTAAACTGGTTTACTGAAAGAGCTTTGAAGATCATGTGACTAAAGTGTGATGCGTCCCTCGCCACAGCGCTGCCTCGCCAGAGAATCGAGCTGGCCTTTGACGAGACCTACTATATCGAGCCTTCCTTCGAGTGCCGCTTCGACCACATCGAGGTGCGGGATGGGCCCTTTGGCTTCTCGCCCCTCATCAACCGCTTCTGTGGTCCGACTAGTCCCGGCGTGGTTAAGTCCACAGGCCGCTTCATGTGGATCAAGTTCACAACCGACGAGGAGCTCGAGGGCCTGGGCTTTAGAGTCAAATACGTGTTCACGGCAGGTATTTAGCCAGCGCCACCCGGCGGATTTCATCTTTTCAATCTGATCGTATTTCATCTCATGCATGTTTGTAAATCAGATTTGTGATATTGAGAGTAATGTACTATTACTACTGTGAGACACCCACATTTTTTAGACCAGCTGCAGTTTGAGTAATACCCGTGCTTTGGATGTAATCTAAGTCAAATATAATCATTATGAAATCACTTGTGCTGTACCACAGTCTGCAGTCAGTGCCACGCTTTTATGTTATTGGAAAGAGGCTAAATTATTAAATAGCTGGAGAGAGCTCATTATAGCCATAACCTCCACACTTGTTCATCTGTTCACAGCTCTTTTAAAAACCAATCTTTTCTGTTGTTTTTGTTTTTAATTTGTGTATTCAATTCATTGGTCTCTTCCCATTCTTCTAGACCCTGACTTTCATCTGCACGTAGGAGAAATATTAAATCCCATTCCAGGTAAGTTCCTCAGCTCTGCAGTGATGTATATACTGTGCAAGGATTTAAATTTTTACACTCAAAAAAGGGAATGGTTTTGTGTAAAGTAACGTAAATATTTTACAATTTTAAAGTTAACTGAAGCAGCTCTGGTCAAATGGGTTGCTGAAGGGTACACTGGAAGTTCATCTCCTGTGAAATGAAGGAAAATTTGGGCATTTCAGTACTTGTTGCCTTCAGGTGTTCTGTGGTGAAGCATGTTAGATGTTTTTGTGGGCTTCCTTTCATTCATTTCTCCCTCTTCTCTCTTGTGATTTTCTCCCGCCTTGTCAGACTGTCAGTTTGAAACTGGAGGATCTGATGGAGTTATTCACTCCAGTCAGGTGGAAGAGCAAGCAAAGATTAAGTCCGGCAGTGCGGTGGACTGTATCTGGACTGTTCGTGCCCCTCCCAGATCCAAGGTGAGTGCTGAGGTCGACATAAAATGCCTGGCGTCCCCGCGCAGCTGCAGTATAATAAAATCTCACAATAATTTCACAGTGACAGAATCTGTCCTGATGAGTTTCTAAAATCAACAGTAGTGAGCAGGCCAAAAAGTAAAAAAAAAACAGCAACATTAACTGATTTAATAAAAAAATAATTTAATCTAATCCTAATTTCCCTTGGAGAGATGCTTGACAGAAATGTCACAAAAATTTCTCCCAAGGCCAGCCTCAGATGTAGATATTTAAATTTAATGGCACACAACAGTCAAACAGTAAAACAGCCATTCATCCCATCATGGCATTTAATTTGTGCAAATATGTCATAACCTGATAGGTATGAGGATGTGGTTATATTGTCAGATATACCTCCTATATTGTCATATGATTTTCTTAATTATGATTGGCCAATGAAAACTGTTCAACATTTCCATTGTCTTTTATCTTCTGTTACTTTTACATATTCAAGTTGGCTTACAGAGGGGATTAGGTATAATATTATACAACATTGTATGTCAGATTAAAAATTAATGAACCTGTAAATTAGGAGAATTGGGTGTGCTGAGAAAATTGAAACACTTGCTTTAGATTGATTACATTTGGTTTGCATGTGATCTCCTCACTGACTGGAACGTATATTAGAAAGACACCTGACTAAATAATGGCTTTATTACATGTACTGGAAAGAGAAATGTGAAATATTGAACACTAAATCACCCAGTTAGCACACATTGCTGCCTGATGCGGCCTAATCAATGGCTGTTAATAGGAAACGCTGCGAACACCAAACGCGGATGCCTCTTTAACGCTTTCCTTGTAAGGCATCGATCGATGACATGCTGCTTTGTTTTCCACCTCTCATTTGAAATATTAGGTCCTCAAGCCACTTTTTCCACACTAAATATGTTGCTTGGCTTTCTTCACACGTACAGCAGGAGGATGAATAATTAAACTTTTTTTCTTCAAAAAAAAAAAAAAACAAAACAAAAAACTGAAAATGGAGCAGTGACAACAAATCTTTTTTACTGTCCCATTATTTACTGTACCGCATTCCCGTTTCCCCTTACGAGAAGAGCAGAAACAGCTGTGTGTTATTAACGTATTACTGTACTGATGATATTCTTATGACACACACTCAAGCGGTGCAGCTTTTCAACGTAGTTCAATGCAAAAAGGCATGTATATGCAATTCAGTTCTGTTCATCGCGATGCTGGCTTTTAAATGATGAACATCAGTTTTCAGAAATGCTTCTCATGACATTTTATAAAATGTTTGAGAAGTCTTTGGGAAAATGGTCACTTCGTACAACACAGCAGAACTGTCTTCTGGGCGGTTTTCTTTCTTGCAGCTCTACCTGCGTTTCTTGGAGTACCAGATGGAGCACTCCAACGAATGCAAGAAGAACTTCGTGGCCGTGTACGACGGCAGCAGCGCCATTGAAAACCTAAAGGCCAAATACTGCAGCACAATCGCCAACGACATCGTGCTGGACAACGGCGTGGGGGTGGTGCGCATGTGGGCAGACGAAAACAGCCGACTGAGTCGGTTCCGCTTGCTCTTCACCTCCTTTATTGAGCGTAAGAATCGATTCCGCCCACCAGCGCTAACGCTCCGCTCGCTCCTCTTTGAAAGGGGGAACTGAGGTGCGGTGTAAGTTAGGGTCCGTGCCCCGCCTACGTGCTGCAACTCAGATCTGCGAATAATGTAAGGAATCAAACAGTCTTCACCGATTCTGAAAAGCTTTTAAAATGCCCGGAGTTAATTTGATCAAAAACCACGGGAAAGATGTGCACACAACAATACAGGCAGTATTGGCATAAGAGCTACCCAGTCTCCCAGTAAACCAATAATGCATGGTGTTTAGAATTCCGTAGTCATTATGAGGTTTCTTTTTTTCCCCCCAGTTTTGCTATTTTGTGTTTACTATCTGTATTTTTTCTGTAAACATTATTATTATTATTTATTTAAAATTTTTATTTATTTGTTTTTTTTAAGATAGAATCAAAGTCAAACATTATTACAATAGTATAAAAGGCAGCCAGTTTGTACTGTAGCTGAATAAATGCCAGTTTATGAAAGCTGCATGACTATTTGCCTTAAGCTATTTCTGGCATATGCTAATGATGCCTTTTTACGGAAAGCGTTGCAGTATTATCATACTTCATTATATCTATTGGGAAGCAATAGGGAATAAAAAATTAAAGATAAATATAGTATAAACAATTATCATGATTTGCACAAATGGTAATAATATTTAAAAAAACTCCATAACCCTATATTTGGGAAGTTATGTTACATTAAACGAGAAGTAAAAAAATAAACGTTTTATTATTTAACTATGTCTGCCACGTTAGCTAGATATTTATATAGTGTTTGTCTCTCTCTAGTGGTCAAAAGTGGAATCTGCAATGATGCAAAGAAATTGCGCTAGAATCTATGGAATCTGCTTATGACTTGAGTGCTGTTAATTGTATGCAATTGTACCTAAGATTTCACATGGACAAATATACAAATATACTTTGTTCTACTTCAATAACATTTCCCAAAACATGTTTTCATATGCGTTCATGTTAGTTTTGCACAGAGATTATCTGGAGGATCTTTAAAATAGAAACAGTTATGATTTATTAGTAAAATATAAATGGCATACTCACTTTGATTCTTTCATGTTATAGAACTTATATATGTTAACATGAAGTGTGTGATGTTGTATGTGTTAACATGAAATGCGTGATCAAGCTTCACTCTGAAATAAGTCATCGTGCTCATACCTGGTGTGTCCCAGCATGTGGTACAAAAGTCATGGAAGCCTTTCTAGTTTATTGAGTGAAAACAGCTGGGTCACCTCATTCAGAAGAGTGGGCTGCCAGGAAGTACATCACAAAGCTGCTGGAGTCCCTGCTGAATGGGTTGGCATCTTGACACCTGATGCAGAGCTGTAGCTGCAGGAGACAATTTTATCATTTTCCTCAAATGATCTGACTGTGTCTCCTGGTGCTTGTTCACAATGAGTTACATCTACCTTACAGCCTATAAGCCTTTTCAGAGTTGCTTTTTGGTGTGTAACTGTGTGCATTTTTTTATACACATCTGCTCTGGACATTCTTGAAATATGATTGATGCGTTCTTAAGAGCATAACTACTCATGCCCTGCTTTGTTCCTTCCAGCTCCATGTTCTGGAGATACATTTTTCTGCCACAGCAACATGTGTATCAATAACTCCCTTGTTTGCAACGGGGTTCAGAACTGTGTGTATCCTTGGGATGAGAATCAGTGTTGGGGTGAGTATCAGTGTTGGGGTGATTATCACTGTTGTGGTGAGAATCAGTGTTGAGTTGACTGTTGTTGTTGGGGTGATAAGTGTTGGAGTGAAAATTAGTGATGGGGTGAGAATTAGTGTGTTGGTGAATATCAATGTTGGGGTGAGTGTTGGTTCATGTCATCAGTTTCCATTTCCTGGGATAACTTTTTACAAAACAAGTGTATTTTCACAAGGCAATGCAGACAACAACACATCTGGGATTTTCTTAGAACATCTTAAAATATCTTATATTTAAAGAGCATACAGAATTTCCATTGTTTTTGTGCTACACCTTGTGCATGCTGTTTGTCTTTGACCAGTCCGTTCCCTTTTAATAGAAAAAAAGTCCAGCAGCCTCTTTCATCAAGTAACCAGAAGGCACGGGACCATCATTGGGGTCTCTGGTGGTGTGGTTTTGGTGCTGCTTGTCATTTCCATTGTGGTCCAGATGAAACAGCCACGCAAGAAGGTGCTGGCCCGCAAACCTGCGTTCAACAAAGGAGGCTTCCAGGAAGTTTTTGATCCACCACACTATGACCTCTTCTCCTTGCGGGACAAGGAGATCTCTTCAGAGCTGGCGGATCTGTCCGACGAGCTGGAGGGCTACCACAAACTGCGCCGCACGTCGGTCGGCTCTCGCTGCATCCACGAGCACCACTGCGGCTCGCTGACAGCCAGCATCAGGCCGAACCGGGGCTCCAACCTGAGCTCCATGGAGCTGCTGTACCGCAACGACTTCTCTCAGCCGCAGCCCATGAAGACGTTCAACAATACCTACAAAAAGAGCTGCTACGGCTACAAGCAGACGCACGACTGTGCAGAGAAAGTCATTGAGGACCGTGTTATGGAGGAGATCCCTTGTGAAATTTACACACATGGCAACAGCACTGCTGCTAATCAGCATTCCATATCCATGGACTTTTAAATTAAGGGGTGTGAGGTCCTAGCGCTTACATTGTGTCTTTACCTCTCATTTTGCTTGGTCACATGGAAGTCTAAAATGCCAAATGACACAAGAAAAATGAAGATTGACTGTGTTTAAGCACACTCATTCAAATGAAATACATTATGCTGTTAGTTACTAACATATGTTTGTATGTTTCACTTTTTTGTATATGTTTTGTCCTGTTTGATTAGCTTTTATGTTGTTATTTTTTTTCCTTGCCAGATTTTAGTAATAATTGTCCCTCTGTTGATGTTATTGTGAAGACAATGCTGTAGTTGTTGGGTCCTGTGTTTTCAAATTTTGTCAATGTTTTATGCTAGGACAAAACATCTATTGTCACATTAAAGAGAAACATTTATCTCTCTTGTTTTGTTTGTTCTGAAGTTTATTAATTTTTTATTACTTTTTTTACATGCCCATGTGTATTTATTTCAAAAGAATATGATTTGAAATATCAAATACTGAATCTTTATAGTAAGTAGGAACACAGAATTCAAAATTTCCTCCTATTTGATTTTCATTATCTTTAATATACCGGAACAAGTACTGTTTCCGTTTTCAGGTTATAGATAGGTGAATAGGGTTGGTTTTCTTAATTATTGAAATCTGTATATAGTTCTGTTAGCATCCTCACCAAATCAATACATTTATATTATTCAGTATATATAGAATATAAACAAAATATGTATACATGTACATATTAATAAAACAGATTGTGATCTGTTGAATGCTCAGTTACCTTTGAAGTTGCTGGTTAATAAAATTTACTAAAAAACAATATTTTGCTCTTAACATTAAATATAAACAGGCTGAAAGTTAAGCCAGTAGGCACAACACTCCTGTTTAAGGTTACAATAAACTAAGTTTAGTCTAATCTAACAGTGGGAAACTCTGTTGCCTCACACATCCACAGTCATGGCTTTGAACTGGTAACTCTGTACGTGGAGTTTACATGTTTTCCCCATGTATGTGTGTTTAGTCACCTCCTCTAGTTACCACAGTGAAAACACAAAGTAGTTCATGTGGATTGATGAATATAAATTTCCGCGTGTGTGTGTGTGTGTGTGTGTGTGTGTGTGTGTGTGCGCTTCCCTGCAATGGTTTTGGTGCACTGTCCAAGGTTTCATGCTGCCAGTGCCCCCGTGCAGGACAAATGTTCCAAAAAGAAAAGAATGAATAATAAGAAATTGTCAGTGAAACAATATACATTAAAGTAAGTGGAACCCATTACGTAGTAAAGGTGGAACTTAAAGAAACAAGTTGACGCATTGCGTATGAAGTCGAATATGTAACGTTTCAAGAGCGTGACGTGCGAAGTCGAATACGTGACGTTTAAAGCGCGTGACGTGCGAAGTCGAATACGTGACGTTTAAAGCGCGTGACGCAGAGAGCGACAGGTTAAAGTTGACGCATTGCGTATGAAGTTTCCGGCCGGCTTCTCGTTCTTTCCTCCTTTTCCCACGCAGAAAAAAAAAATCCATAAATAAGCTCCGTCATGGCTAACGTTGCCGACACCAGGCTGTACGACATCTTAGGGGTTTCTCCGAACGCCTCTGAAAACGAACTTAAAAAGGTATTTAGCCTCGCTAGTGGAGGAATGGGGAGAGGGGCTGTGAAATGTGGCCTAGGTAAAGAAGCGGACACAAACTCTTACTGCCATCGTATATATGACAGCTACTACTGCTGTCAGTTTGCTTTTTGTACGTGTTGGCAACTGGTTTTGTTGTTTCTGAGAAAAAAATGTGATTTTACTCCTAGTTGGGCTGTTTTTTAGCTGTGGTTTCCTGGCCACTCATTGGTGAATTAACACTATTACTGAGTGTGCTTTCTGGGTAGCCTGTTAGCCAGCCAGCTAGCTATCTTGTAACGGTAGATTAGCCTATTGTTGTAATTGGTGTAGATACCAGCATCTTGTACATGTTCACACGTTTTATTATTGACTTAACGAATAAAGAGTAGGGCATTGTCATTTACAAGATGCGTGTAAAGTTATACTGGTAAAGGTCATTGTAACCCCAGTGCTGTACCGGTTTGCCCATGGTTGCTATGGACATGCTGATTTACTGCACATGCTATTGATATTGCTGTAACTTCGCGTTGATGAACTGTGTGTTTGTCCCCATCCTAATGTGTATTGGTCCATGAGCTGGTGGCCAACAGTGGTCATTAGGTCGTGTGTGTGTGTGTGTGTGTGTATGTGTGTGTGTGTGTGTGTGTGTGTGCGCGCGCGCGCGCGCATGTTTGGAGGTCGGCCGGCTGGCTGTGGTGCACGTGTGAATCGCCACATTATGTTGATCATGTTGTGTATCTGCTGTAAAGCCGCTGTTTCGTCCTTTAAAACGGTCATGATATTGGGTTGCTTGAGCTGGAGGTAGTTGGCCATTACCCTGTGAATGGAGGCTTTTGGCGATTAGGTAATGAATCTAAAATGTATAATGTATCGATAATGTATATAAAAATGGTGTTAAATTGTATACAGCAGTGATCAGCATGGCCGTTTCCCAGAAAACTAGTGTTGCACTTTAAATATACGGTTGTGTTTTTATTTATTTTATTTTATTTATCTTTAAGGCGTACCGCAAATTAGCAAAAGAATATCATCCCGACAAAAACCCAAACGCTGGAGACAAGGTAAGCACTTTTTTTTTTTTTTTTTTCCTGTAAACTGTATATTTATACAGTGTTGTGCGGTGACATTGATTTATAAGAGCAGGTCCTCAGTTTAAATCTGTGCAGGTTAATGCATTAAAATTTTATGCTCTGGCTTGCTTTTTTTCTTTTGGCATGCTGCACCTTTAAGAAAATTAAACGTACGTACTGTACGGGAATCGGCTTTTTATTGTTTGTATTTGTACCGTGTTACATACTGTGATTAATAAATGTTCGAGTTCTTCTCGGTTAATCAGTTAAAAAATATAGTTTCAGTCTTTTAAATCATATTTTTACTAAATCTCACCCAATTTATAACTAATGGGAATGTTGATTTTTAATGTTGTTGTAATGGCTGGTCAAATTTTCTGTCAGCAATTGAGTGTAAGTTGTCGCATACAAAGCTTGGGTCTTTGTTACAGACCCACACTCTAGTGTGGAGTTTGCAGTGCTGGAAATTGTCAACACTGACTACATCATACCAAGACAAATTTCTGTGTTCATGAAACGGTGCTTCTGTGGTGTGATGTCTGAACTTTTATAAATTAACTGTAATGAGAGCCATCATCTGGCTGATCACATATTTTGTAAACAATTTTCTGGTATGAGTTTCAGAGTTGGGTAATAATAGTACTGGTGGAACACCATGTAAAGGCGGTATGCTCTTAGAGTTGCTCAAGTCCTCCAGTTTCATGCCAAATAACCTAACTGGACCTTCTGAATGACTGATACCTTCAGTTCAAGGAAATAAGTTTTGCTTATGAAGTACTGACCAACCCGGAGAAGAAGGAGTTGTACGACCGCTATGGAGAACAGGGATTGCGAGAAGGTGGTGGAGGAGGTGCCGGAATGGACGACATCTTCTCCCACATCTTTGGAGGCGGGCTGTTTGGCTTCATGGGAGGGCAGAGCAGAAACCGGAATGGCGGAAGGCGACGCGGAGAGGATATGGTTCATCCTCTCAAGTGAGCCATAAGCATTCATGTCTTCACATGTTGTGAATGAGTGATGTGCAGCTGTTTTCCTCTGCTCATTTTTGTACCTCCTTGTGTTTAGTCAGTTTCTCCTTTTATTGTATTATCATTGCCTAAAGCATTAAGCTGGAAGTGGAACCAAGGAATTTTGTTGTAAGATGATGGGTATTTAAGCTGACAAGCATATCTACACAGTCAGCTGCAGTTCCATTTTAGCATTATTTACCATGTGTATTGCTGGCTTGACCTTCAAGTCAACCAGTTGTTATTTACTGGACAGCCATAACATTATGATCACTCAGAGGTGAAGAGAAAAGCATTGATTGTCTTGCTACAATGGCATATGGAAGTGGGTGGGATTTATTAGGCAGCAAGTGAACATTTTGTCAAGGAAGTTGTGTTTGAAGCAGAAAAAATGGGCAAGCATTATGTGACTTTGACAAGGGCCAGATTGTGATGGCGAGACAACTGGGTCACAGTGAATCAAAAACTGTACCTCTTGTGGGATGTTCCTGGTCTGCAATGGTCAGGACCTACCAAAAGTCAGGCAGTAAAGGGGGAATTTATAAGATTCAAAACTGAATTTGAAGACCTGATAACCTACAAACAATGGTATAGAATATTACATCCATTCATCCATTCACTATACCGCTTGTCCAAGCAGGGTCACAGGAAGCCTGGAGCCCATCCCAGGAGGCACAGGGCGCAGGACAGGGGCACCCAGGGCAGGGTGCCAACCCACCACAGACACACACAGTCTTTGGACTCTGGGAGGAAATCAGAGAACCCATCAAACTAGGGAGAACATGCAAACTCCTAGTATACTATTATTAAATAAAACTCATAGTTTAACATTGACCCTTGGTAATGTTTAAAATTAATCTAAATGAATTGTTTGTTGAAGAATTGTTATAAAGGCAAAGTAAAATTTTATTGAATTGGGCACTTGTGAATGGAAATCGGTTCGAATTGTGTTAATTTTTAGCCTTGGTCATAAGGTCAGTTTGCAGTATTACTGATTAACAGTTGACGTGTCCCTACAGAAGAGAAAAAAAAATAGCATTCATAATTTTACATTTTTGTGGAGTTACTGTATTGTCAATAGCATTTCTTTCTACCAGCCATGTTTCATTGGATAAGAAATCTTAAATGTGCCATTTTTGTTTTTAATGTGTGTTCAAACTTGTAAACAAAATGCATAACAAAACTACAAGCAGTATTGCATTGAACACTGTGTGACTTTCACAACTCCTTGATCAGAATTGTTTTGCTTTGCCTCCAATAGGGTATCACTTGAAGACCTTTACAATGGAAAGACCACCAAATTACAACTTAGCAAGAATGTCCTGTGTAGTACTTGTAATGGGTAAGTATGCAAATATATGCAATACCTAGCGCTTCACTGTGTTTACCGCATCTCCTTTTTTCACCAGCCGTAGCCATTTCATCTAAAAAAATCTGGTAGCATGTGAATGTGCCAGGTAGCGGGACATGCACTTCTAGCTATACAGACTCTCCACAACTAGCGAACATCTGACTTGCGAACAGTCATCGATACAAACAAAGGCATTTAATGCATTTAATTCATTCCTTTAACTTTTGTTCAGAGAAAGGAACTGGGGATCCGTAGCTAAAAATTTTTACGTGCGTGGCTCTCTAGTCAGGTATGGTGTCTGGCCGCTACGTACGCCGGACAGTGTGTACACGTACGCCGGACAGTGTGTACACGTACGCCGGACAGTAAAGATTTATCGTGAATTATCCAGTGCATCGTGTATCCATCATGGTTGATGAAAAGCATCAGGCTAGTGATGTTAGTGGTAGTACTAGAAAGCGACAAGCCATCTCAATGGAAACAAAGGTGGCGATAATTATTATTATTATGTAGTAGTTTTGAGGAAAAAATAAACACAGGAGGCAAGAGTTCTGTCAACCCACCCGAAAACAGGGATTTAAATGCAAGGAAAAAAGAGCACCTGGTGCGTAGCCCATACAGAATAAACTGTCACCCTCCTAAAAGGGGCAGTCGGTTTAGTGAGTTCGGTTTCATGGTAACCTCTATAATAATATTATTGTTATCACTACAATTCATTAACATAATTTGTGCTTTTTTTTTTTTTTTGTTCTTTTTGTGTTTTTAGAATAAGACAACAAACGTTTTATATAATAAAGCTGAATTAAAACATAACTAACACGCTTTAGGAATGTTTAGTAGGACCACACGTCAAGTGTTCATACAAATTATGAACTTACGAACAATTCACGTTACGACCGGCCTCTCGGAACATAACCCGTTTGTGAGTTGAGTCTCTGTACTTTGGTTTGTACCAAATGGGACGTGCTCTGCAGTCTCGGACAGCAAACGGTCTGTGGTGCCTCACAGTTTGGTTGAACTTTGCTCGGTTTAGTTTCTTGTTCCAAAACGGCTGACAGTTTTCTGTTCCCCACTCTTCCCCTCTCGTGCTTTGTGTTGGTGCGCCACAGGCAGGGTGGTAAGAGCGGAGCTGTTCAGAAGTGTGTGGCCTGTAGGGGGCGAGGCATGCGCATCATGATCAGGCAGCTGGGCCCCGGGATGGTCCAGCAGATGCAGTCTGTATGCACTGACTGTAATGGGGAAGGTGAGCGACGGCCAAATATGTGACATTTTCTGTAACGCCATAGATTGTAGGCTTTTAAAATGCTTTTTCTTTATGATTTGAATTGAATTCAGTATAAAATTCACATAGCCGACTGCTGCTATTTCATCACTTCACTCTTTTGATGCTTATCAATTATGACCCCCCCCCCATTCACCCTCTCATCATGTTTTGCTATAGTTTTGTGTATTAAGGTAGGCTTATGGTTTTTTGTTTAGTTAGGTTTTGCACAAACTTTCAAGTGAGATATAGTGCATTATTTACATTTTTCGGTGTCCAAAGTACAACATGTTAATGTGTATATGCTATCAGTATTTTGTGTGTGTGTGTGTGTGTATGTGTGTGTGTGTTCCTTCATTCCTAAATCCTGTCTTGTCGTATTGTAGGTGAAGTAATAAATGAAAAGGACCGCTGTAAAAAGTGTGAGGGCAAAAAAGTGGTGAAGGAGGTAAAAATCCTGGAGGTTCATGTGGACAAGGGCATGAGGCATGGTCAGAAGATCACCTTCGGAGGAGAAGCTGACCAGGCACCGGGGGTGGAGCCCGGTGACATTGTCCTCGTACTGCAGGAGAAGGACCATGAGGTGGGCCCACGTTATGGGAGTCAACCAGGGTCACTCCACTACCTGTGGGAGTCAGCCAGGGTCACTACATAACCTGTGCTTCTCATGACAAGCTGTTTGTTTTCGTTTTATTATAACTTCCAACAATTAAAAAAAAAAAAAATTGGGCAATTCAAAGGTTTTGGCTTTTTTCGCTTCAGGTGTGCGTCCACAAAATGTACTATTCAATTAGTTGGTGTTAACTATGAAAATTTGAATTTTTCCATTTCAAATCATTAGTTCATGGTCTTTCTTAAAGGCATAACTGGTCTTTATTAAATGCACAGTGCTGAAGATGTAAATACCGGTACATATATAATGTTTATTGCAACACCTCCTACCACTGGTGAGTTAAATGTTTAGTATAAAGATATTTATACAAAACGTATTGAGTCACGCATGAGATGGAGAGCTGCCATTAAGTCTTTCACAACCTTGCCACCAACACAGTCTGTCTGTTTTCTCTAGGGAGCAGACATACTTGTCACCTAGTACATTCAAAGACTATAAAATAATATTCAGTGCTTTCTTCAGAATATCCAGTACAAGCTGTTTTATTTCACAAAGACTTGTAACTGTCCTTTTTTTTTTTTTAATTTGGCTGTTACCGTCTAAGAGGAAATGTGATGTCCTGTAAACAGGGCTTGACATAAGTGGTGCGCAAGCACAGCAAAAAGATTATGTGCAGAGATTTCATGTCATTATGTGGCCCAATTTGGGTCCTAGTGCCTGCTAAAACACTCAGGCTGAGTGGAAAAGAATATTATGTACCGTTTCACCAGAAACCTGTGTGCCATAAAATACTTCTGTTTTAACCAGATAATTGCTTTATTAATGAAAAAGCTGACTTTGGTGCTGACTTGAGAGCATACCGATAAGCTTTTTATTAGCCTTGATCAGACTACTTCCTCTTTTTAAAGTAAAGGGTTGATCAGGAATTAGGTGACCAAGCAGGATTAATGTTATTTCCCATAAATCAGTGCATGCAGTTGAATTACAGCCTGTTTATTTTTAAGACTTAAAAACAAATTTATACACTTAAAGATATTATATTTTTCTTTTTGAAAATTTATTTTATGTACAACAAATTGCATTAACTTGTGGAAAGGAATTTCTAAGCTTAATTGCCTAATTGTATTATTATTATTTTTTTTTTAACTTCCCTATGCTTCGGGTTACTTTCAAAGCATCATCGAAATGTAATTTTGCACTCTGCACAGGTATTTAGAAGAGATGGGAATGACCTGCAGATGACCTATAAGATAGGTCTTGTTGAAGCACTTTGTGGATTCCAGTTTACACTGAAGCACTTGGATGGCAGACAGATTGTTGTGAAGTATCCTGCTGGTAAAGTCATTGAGCCAGGTATGTTTTGAGTGTCAGTGTGTTTTTGATCAACAAATACAAGAAGATTCTACAGTTCTGAAATGATTAAAGAAGTCCATTTGTCTCCCTAATTGCTCTGCCCCACTCCCCTCTCCCTCTCCAGGTTCAGTCAGAGTAGTGCATGGTGAAGGAATGCCCCAGTATCGTAACCCCTTTGAAAAAGGGGACCTGTATGTTAAATTTGATGTTGAATTCCCAGACAACAACTGGATCAGCCCAGAGAAACTTGCTGTAAGTATACTGCCATCTCACTCTCCCCCAGAAGTTTAAAAGTATGTTGTTTAAAATAAGGTTTTAGTAAATGTAAAGACTAAGATGGATGCTTATATTGTGCAGTGATTTAAAGACTGTTTATATTCAGTTGTGTGTGTGTGTGTGTGTGTGTAATCTGAATGAATAGTAATATTCAAATGTGTTTACTTCTGTAAGAGCTGTGATAGTGTATTGTTTACTCTGGCTGCTGTGAAACCCTCAGGTTGGTTTTATAATGTGATGCTTGAATTTCAGGAGCTGGAGGACTTGCTGCCAGCCCGGGCCGAAGTGCCAGATGTGTCGGGAGACGTAGAGGAGGTGGACCTCCTGGACTTCGACATGAGTCAGAGCTCATGTGGAGGACACAGACGTGAGGCCTACAACGACAGCTCGGACGAGGAGAGCAGTCACCACGGACCCGGTGTGCAGTGTGCACATCAGTAGAAAACGCTCAAGGAGAATGAACAGGTTGCACATGGAAAAAAGGACGCCCAGATTTTAATCTGGTTTAAATATAATTTCTCCAGTACCTCTAACCCCTCCTGTCGGAAGCTCAGATGCAGTGGCCCCCCCACCCCCTTGTCCGCCCATGTTCAACCCCCATACTGGTAATCCAGAGTAAATCCACAGTACTCACTGCTCTTCTCTGATCTGCGGTGTGCATTTTTGTGATTATGTATGCTAAATTAATTTAATCATAGATTAAGATGTTTGAGCACTGAACCACAAAGCCGGTAGAGGAAATACTGAAGAACATTGGACAAAATTGCCAATGGTTTTGGCTTAGACTGTACTTTTTACTGTCATTTGTGGATTTATTTTTTTGCATCTCCTTTACATTTAAAAAATGGGACGGGGTGGAAAAATTGTAGTGGAAGCAAGTTTGCGGTTTCATCAGCTAGTTTCAGAAGCTGTGTGATCATTCCACATATTACATCTGTCCCTAGCCCAGATGCATATTAAGAAGTTGTTTCTGAATTGGGTGGGAAAGATCAAATGTAGACAATTCCTTTTGAGAGTCATATGAAGTTGAATAAAGCGTACCGAGTTTTCTGAGCAATACCACACGTCATTTCGCGGGGCCCTTGATGCAGGTCACATGGGACGCTGGGGAAACTTTTGCTGTACAGTTAGCGCTGTGATACGAGCCACATGGTGGGAGCAGCTTCCCTCCATGCATGTGTGTGGCATGGGGAAGGGGATCCCTGAGCTCATTCACTGCTTGCCATTTATTAGTTCTAGTCAAATATCGTGCACTTCTTTTTAAACCTACCTGTATATAAATGGAGGTAGTGCCTAAATATTGTGCGTCCCATGGAGAAACTACTTGAATTTTAAGCAGTGGACTAATCCTGGTGCCGTTCAGCTTTCCCTCAAAGTGAATGTTACTTTTTCAGCTGCACTTCTTTGGAGCACTAGTCAGACTGAGCTTTTTGAGGAGAATTCATACGTTGGTTAGTTAGCAGGCCAACATGCAGGGTAGTTTTGGTTTTGTTTTCAAAGCTGTATCTAGCCAACTTCTCCCATCTGCGTTAAGTGAAAATGAGCCAAGTACACAGGTAGCTTCTGTTCCGTTTTACTTTTCGACTGCTTTTTTGTGTGTTGTGAAGTCCATTTGCTTGACCAAAATTGAGCCAATAGAGTTTTCACAGGGAGAGTGTCAATGCTGATGTCGTCATGATATCTTAATGGAAGGCTTTCTGCATCCATCCTCTCTGCACACTAGTGGGAGCAGGTTGTTACTGAAGCTCTTGCCACCTGTTTTTGAACATTTTGAATATATTGTAATTGATTTGTCGATGCACATGGTTGTTCATGTTACTGTATAATAAATTGTCGTTAATGCCATTTTGTGCTTTTGATTTAGTGAGTGTACACTGCACAAAAACATCAGTTTTTAACCCTCTTATCATTGTTTTTTTTTTAATTTACAGAAGGATGGAAGAACTCTTAAAACATATCAGGAAGGATTTTTGCAAACTGATGGTGACCAAAATATAAATAGCATGTTTATCTGTAGTCAGGGCACTGACATCTGACCTCTACCCTCTAAATGTAGTTAGTTGAAACTATATCAATAGACCTAAATAAAGGCAGACCAAACTTGGTCACCGCTGCATATTGGCTTTCCTTCTGTTTTATCTTCTAATTAATTATAGCAAAGCAAAACACTACGGGTGTTGGATTTCAGTGATTCATCTTCAAATAAAATTTGTAGCTGTGCATTCCTCCTTTCAGAAACTCCATGAAGTACCCGTTGCAATTGCTGTCATTTCTATAGGAGGCAGTGTGGTTTAAGCAGTAAAAAAAATATATTTTAATGTTACATTGGTACAAATAATCTTCAAAATTTACCTTATTTTCCTAAATGTCTGCTGGGTTCATATAGTTTTCCTGTAGCTTTTCTGGTACATGAAGTTTTGACTGGTAAGGTAAAAGAGGCTTGTCTGAATAGAAGATTCACAAATTGCCTAAAATAATTTTCAGTAAAATCATTAGTCTGGTAATTGTGTTCTGTGGTTCACATTTTAAACTAATTGAAATCTCAGGCAGTTCAGCTTGTACAAAACAAACTGTAAATATTTCACAGCTCCCAGCAATGTTAAGTGAAGGTTGTTTATACACAGCTGAGGCCCAAGTATTTGTCTGGCATTTGAATACACGATTCAAGAATTTGTTCATCTAAACCAGTACGTTTACTAGCATACATAATTTGTTTTGAGGAACCCCAAAAATACAGTATATCAGCCTGCCTACGAGGAAAACACCTGGAGACACAGTGTTATGGGGAAGGGGGTACATTTTAATATTTGAAGGGGAATGAGTTGTTGCCCCCAATCACTATGAATTCTGGGTAGAATTATATGGATGGATTATGTGGTCCCCTATCCCCCAAAGTTCAAACGAAGCCTACACCACCCCTTACAATTGTGTGCACGTTTCAAATCGTTCACACACGTTGTTGCTGTTAAATTAACTGAAAAATAAAGGCACTACTTAAAAATGAACGCTACATAATCTTATTGAAGATACATAATCTTATTCTGCCCCGAACCTAAAAATAAGTAAAACATTGTTTTATTAGTACGCATGCACTTTGACGTTGTCAAAAAAAAAAAAATCTTTAAATGTAGTTGTCTCCACCCTGAAGTTCTTTTTAATTGCACCCTGATCCCACTGCAGTCATTGAGGCATAGCACACACAAACTAAATAATGTTTTAAATTCTGTGCAACATCGGAAAAACAATCTCTAATTGTGCTCATTTTCTCTAACCCACAAGCAGAAGCAGTTCTCGTTCGATTACCGCGCATGCGCACGGCTAACACATTCAATACCTATAAATTGAAGATATTCGTGCTCCAGATACGCATGGACATTGGCTGCATTGGGTGGGACACACTACCGAGTGTGTACATGTGTGTTTGTGCCCTTTTCGTTTTGTTTGGCTGACATAACATTGTACACCCACTGTGTTTTCACTATGAGCGCCCCGAGGGAACTTTAAAGGGTTTTTTGACCTACCACTAAATGATACCTATGTCGACAAATAAATCCAAAAAAGTGAAAACGGCTACTAAATCATGTCCAGAATGCGATCAACAGGTAAGATGGTAGACGCAAATTTATACATATTTAATTTCATTTGAGAGAAGCAATGCCATTTGTTACTGTACGTTTAATAAAGTATCCACGTCACATTTAGAGATCGTGTGTAACACAGCATTGTGTTCAACAAGACTGGTTAAAATGATATGTTTTAATTAAAACTTGATCTACGCTTTTCAATCTTGTTCGGGTATTTACACGTGTCCCGTAAAACCCTGGAAAACCAACAACGCGTCGCAACACGTCGGCAAACGTTCATACAATGTTGCGACTGTAACACTCCGTGTGTTTCTTGCTAGATCCCCGTTGCGTGCAAATCGTGTCACTGTGGCTTTGTGTTTATTAGCCGAAAACTTCTAAATGCTGAACTACCAGAGAGACCGCAAAAGGTGTTTGGTAAGTTTGTGTTAACGAAATGTTTTAAAAACGTAACCCGAAACATTTATGACAATTTGAAGTACGTTTTTTGTTGTCTTGGTATTCCTTATTAATGTTATTTTTATGTATATATTGTTTCTTATGTTCTTTTGTTCTTCACCCAGTTCTTGTCTCTGTCTTCGGTACACTAGCAGAACTCGCTTATGAAATGTGTATTGAGCCATATAACTGTACGGTTCTTATTTATCAAGATGTACAATTGGCTAGTGGATCAAACTGCGCACACACATTCAGGGGTTGATATGGTTATGTCAATCTTATCTGTAACCTGTAATTAATGTCTTTTTGTGTTGCTCATTGGCAACTGTATGAGACGTATTTTTTGCACACATGCAAATCAACATGTGACCATGTCAATTCTTACTTTCTTCTATAAGCAGTTAAAGGGGATTTAAGGTAGGATAGTTTTTTGCAGTACTATAAATGAGGGAGAGTCTAAAAATACTAGAACCAGTACAGTGAGGCTGTTTTGCTGACTGGTATGGGTGGACCATGTTGGTTGGGGCTACTTTGGATCTTGGTGCATTTTATTTATTTTAATTTAACACAATTTTGGGTACTTGAACTATTGTCAATTTCATATATGTTTATTTCAATGAATTCTACTGTCTAGGATTCACTACATGTCATTGTACTGTGCAAATAACTTTACATTCTGTGTGTTTGGGGGGAAAAAAAATTCTGAAGGTTATGTTGGATTTTGTTTGCTTCAGTGGCATTGGTTAATCTTACAGATAACATGGATGCTAAAAGGAAGAGATCAGGGAGAATACAGTCAGAGAAGATAAGTTCTGCCAGTGCCAATTGCACAGAGCACAGGAGGCGGTCCAGTTCAAACAGCCAATCTGAACAGATGCGCAGAGGGCGGGGCCGTCCAAAATCCACCACTCACAAAAGACAAGAGGAAGAAAAAGGTGAAGTGGCCTTTAAGTTTTGAAACACTCATGTATGTACTAGACACAGTAAGTTTACATTAGATTGACACAATGTATTGTTTTTAATATAAATATGCATAAAACTAAGGAACTATTGTACTGGAAAAGGATGTGACTGGATCATAAATGTGTGGCATTTCAATAAACTGGTGGGTATAAACAATAAATGGTAAAGAATTTAACAACCTTATTGAGCATATTGTTTGGATATTGAATTTAATTTGTTCTTGAAAACGTCATATAAAGGCCTGTTCTTTGGCTGATCCATTTCCTTTACATGTACTTGTTTGCAATTCTAGTTTCATGTCTCTCTTTCACCACAGCAGGGTATGTTACTGCAGTTTACCTTCATTCTTGCTTCTGAATGAAGTAGTTATCACACGCACGTGTTTACTGTATTATTACGTACAAGGTGATTATTACCATTCACCTAAAAGGCTTGAGACAATAGTCTTTCAGGGCTGCAGAATCATTATAATTTACGCTTGTTTGTCCTTTTACAGAAAAACAGGAAAAGGAGACAGATATTTATGCCAGCCTCTCAGACGAGAAAGCCTTTGTGTTCTCTGTTGCTTTGGCAGAAATCAACAGAAAGATCCTTGGGCAGAGGCTGATTTTGTAAGCAGGATACCAATTTGGCTGTGACACACTACTCATGGCTGACATGACTTTGAGACCACTGCAGTGGACCTAGAACTCCTGTAAATAATCTGAATACCTCAGAATATTGGGAAGCATTGGAACTGCAGAGATCCTTGTGCATCTTTGTTGTTAAACTTTTCTTTAAAATGAACAAAGGAAAACAAGATTAATTTGCTATGCATGCCAAATGAATTATATATATATATATATATATATACATATATATAATTCATCTCATTATAAATAAGCCTTTTAGGTATGTTTGTATAATGTATTGATTTTTAGTTTGTATATTTCTTTAATATTTGTTAAGAAAATGCATTTCTAATCTGAGTATTTAATTGTATTTTGATTTACATTACTTCTGTATATTAAATATTGTTTTAATGGTTTTGAGACTTTGCTTATCCAGAAAACTTTTCACTGTAATAAACTTTTAATACCTAAGATTTTGAACATTAAGGATTATATACCAAATTTAGAACTGACAATATTTATAAATTGTATATATATTAATATAATAGACATTAACCCACTAAAATTAAAGTATAGTATTTCTTATGATTAAGAGCACTAAAAGTGAGTGGCATAGTGATTGTGTAACAGCTCTCGACTCTCAGCACTGAACCTGCGTGTGTGCAGATCCCGTGTCCACTTTGTATATTATCAGTTTGCTTCAGGGCCCTCCGGTTCTTCACTACTTTTTCTCTATTCTTGCACCATATGTGTTGGTAGGCCCATAATTACAGCTGAAAGGACAGCCACATGTGGTGAATGTGCCTTAGTGGTGTAGTATTTGTGGGTTTACAAATACAGTTGGCTAATTTGCATTGCCAGCTGAGAGTAATTCCCAGGTGGGAATGGGCGGTTTCCATGATAAATGGGATTTATAACGCTGTAGGGTGCACCCCTCGATTTATGCAAGATTTAGTATATCTGACTTTTACTCTGCTCAGAACACTTTATTTTTCTGCAATAATTTACTAATGTAAACTATAAATAAACCTCAGGTTTTTAAGATGCAAGTTATAGTACTGAGCTCAGCATTTCCAAACGATGTCAGTCACAAGGTAGACATGAAGATGGCTCATATATATTGTTTTTCCCAGATTTTGTACAAAAAAGAGTATCGCAAAACAGGGTCAAATCCTGTGTTAAAATGTATCCAGTACTAGCATGCTGCTAGTTGTATTATAATAAAAGCCCTTATATCCAAAATAAAATAAGATTAAAATTCCTAACATAAAAGCATAAACTAATAAAATTTGTATTTTTATATAGGCTGAGTCTCTTTTTTTCCCACCTGGTTGCAGATTTGTATAATACAGAAAGTATTACAAATACAGAAAGACAAGGCTAAAGACCCATTTGAGCAAACCAAACACGATTTTAAAAAGACCAGGTCAAAATGCATACAAAGTTTATTATTTTTACTAGTTTCCCTAAAGCATTATATATAATTCTCCCTCATTCGTGTGTCCTCCATCTTTCAAGCTGTATCCAGCTGTTTTCAGTACACACACGCGTGCGCAAACACACACACACACACACACACACATCTGTAACTCTGCACAAAAGCTTAAAATAGGGCATATGTAGATCATGAAACCCTCACAAGACATGTTTTTTATATTTGTACTCCAAAGCATATGAGCAAGCTGCCTCTGACATTTTATCTACAGGATGCCAAACAAGCACTGCTGGTTACAGGCAAAGTAAAGAAAACCTATGACCAACCCAAATAACAATGGATTTAAATAACACTTACATATTTATTTATTTGTTTGTTTGTTTGTTTTGTGCTTACCAGGAGGCACAAGGCAAGAAGCATGATGCTGCAATAGTGATGGTTGCTTCTTCCCCGTGGTAACTAATTTGTGCCATCTATTGGCTGACTGTGGAAGCACGACTTTGTAAAATTTGTAACATTCTGCTCTTCGGTTGATCTCAGAAACATGCCCCAGTCACGTGACGTGGATCTTCAGAAATAAACTTTACAATATAAAGGGCTTCAGTTATAGGCAAAACTAAGTGCAACAAGACCTGTAAAATTATAAAAGTATGTAGTTTCCTCGCTATGAAATCACAGCAGTCTAAGGCGGCATCAGTTCCATGAAGAAAATTTAGAACTGCCTTAACTATACAGCTACATGATGATGATGATGATATTATCATTATTATTATTATTATTATTATTATTATTATTAATAATAATAATAATAATAATAATAATAATAGTAGTAGTAATAAAAATAATATATTTTATATAAGGACAAAGGACATGAAACTTTCTGTTGTTTTCAGGTGTAAAGTAATTAATCCAGGATGCATTTTCATGCTTTATTTTGCCACTGAAATACTGTAATGGTAACACTTCCAGTTGTTTTTTTTTTCAAGTATACATATTTAACATGTATGTATGACATGAAATAAAAGCACTTCTGCTCTTCAAATTCTTTTTAATTTCTTGCAAACATTTGAACCTCGGTAGAATCAGTGTGAGGAAATATTGATTCCATATTTAATGAACACGGCAACCACGGTAGAAACCCAATACCTCAAACCGAAAGTTGAGAATTTTATATGAGAGTAAAGTACCCCCTGGGACATTCTGGTCGGAGACCAACACAGACGAGACTGGGAACAATAAAAAGGAACCAAAAGGAGAACACAAAGCTAGGCGAAAACAAGGAGGAACTAGGGATAGCATAAACATGACTATGGGCAGGAACAAGAACAGTACATAGGCAAGCATCGTGAACAAATACATAACGATTAAAAACAGAGATTATTATAATTTAGTATGACTACTGCTGATTATTTTGTACTTGTCATTATATAACTTGAATTTTAAAAGTACAGCCTTTATTGTCTGATCATTATTTCACAACTCCATTCATACTGAGACAACACGGTAGGGGTGAGGGGTTTATGCAATCCGCAATGACGATCCGTTTAAGAAATAAAAAAAAAAAAAATAGATCTGAGAAGTTATGAGTCCTATGACTATTATCAGCATTAACGGCGGCTGGACTTCCAAAATATCATGTGCAGATGAAGCAATTGGGGATATGCTCTACGATGGCAGAATGTATTTAAACATATAATAGGATTTAGGAAAAATGCGATTACATCTAATATACAACAAACACGTGAATCGCTCTGAGACTACACAGCATGTTCTCCAGCTCTCCACAGAGGAACTAGGATATGCGTTTCGTCACAGTCTACATCTCGCAGGCTACAACACAAATCACATGATAGGTTTAAAGGGGAAGCGCTGTCTTTTCCACAATTCTGTTCAATAAACATGGTAAGTAACAATTATTATGCTTATAAATAATTTAGCCTTCAAGCTGGTACAGTTGACGCTGCTGTTCACCGCATAGGAGCTGCGTTTTGTAAAACGACTTTATAATGATGTTGAATGTGTGATACATGCGCGGGCCTTTTCAAACATTTTTTTACAGTAATGCATTTTTGTACTACTAAAATATATTGTCAGTTATCATGATATTGGATGCGATGCTATTATATCATGCCGCTAGAATGGGATACTGTCAATGCTGCTGCTTTCGGATGCGCAGGTTCATACACAACTCCTACCTGCAGGTTCATACACAACTCCTACCTGCAGGTTCATACACAACTCCTACCTGCTACAAGGTTCGTCTCTAACTATGCCTCCTGAACCGCACACTCCTCCCCTTGACTCTTCAACCTTTACATTATTATTAGTAATAATAATAATAATAATAATAATAATAATATAATTATAATTTAATAGAATAATAATAGTTGTTGTTACTATTAAAATCTTAACAGCGTTCTGTCAGAACTAAAATGAAGCTATGCTCTCAACAACACCGGTAAGTACCACATTTGAAAACATGTCCTGGAATGACAATGGTTTATAATGGCTTTTATGTAGGTTACTGCGTCCTCTCCAAAAACTCAAAATTAAGATCTGCAGCTGGCTTTCATTTGAAACAATTCCAAACTATTCTTCCCCGCTGGCTTTCCTTTATGCTATTCGCAATTGCAGTGCACTTTATTAACTCTTGTATTGACACAACAAAGTGTTCGCAGATGGTTGAATAAAATTATACTTTCAACATAAATTACCGCGCAGTTGATAAGCGCTACTCAGTCGTTTACGCGAGTTTCAGTTTAGACAGCGCACCAGGAAAAGAAATCGAACACGTCGGCAACAAATTTCTAGTTATGGACCTTTTCCACTTAGCTTTTCGCTTTCAATGTATTTACACAGTCAAGCACTGTTTTAATATATAGAGGATTTCTGCTGTATCTTTTGGGGCTGTGGTTTAGCCTGTAACACAGCCGTCTCCGCAGGATGAACAGGAGAAGCTCTTGGATGAAGCCATCCAGGCTGTTAAGGTCCAGTCCTTCCAGATGAAGCGTTGCCTGGTAGGATTCACGTTACAACGTGCTTCTCTTCCTGCTGTGTGATTATCAGTCTTCTTAGAGACATTTCTCATTATAGGACAAGAATAAACTTATGGATGCCTTGAAACATGCATCTAATACACTGGGGGAGCTAAGGACATCGATGCTGTCTCCAAAGAGTTATTATGAACTCTGTATCCTTGGGCAGTAAATTATTTACATTTTTTAATCTTTCAATTTGCATACATAAGCAGTTAAAAATGCTAAATGTTTTCTGTCTTGTAGGTGACATTTAAGATTACAATGTCATAAATATTATGTGACAGTTAACTTTAGATGGTGAGGTTGATGCTATTGAGATCATAGTTTTAAACCAAGGGTTGTTGTTTAAGGGCTGAGAATACTGAAAAGGATGAAGGCATACAGTTAAACATTGAGCTACCAGCTAATTTTGCCGATGTGACATTTTAAAGAGGAATTTTGAAAATGATAACTGAAGTTATTACTGTGCAACTGTTCCCAACTCTGAGCTGAGGCCTTATGAGGTCAGAAGAGTTACATTTATGGAAACCTGAAAAACGACAGCAGTTCTAAGATGTGCAATCTTAACCTGCTACAGACATGGCTACCTCTGATGAGCTACATTACCTGGAGATTTACCTTACAGACGAGTTTGCTAAGGGTAGAAAGGTGGCTGATTTGTATGAGTTGGTCCAGTATGCAGGGAATATCGTCCCCAGGCTGTGAGCACCATATTCACCCTCACCTTCCCCCGTTCGTTTAACTAATGTCCGCCAAATTAGCACACTGTTGTTTAACAGAGCTCTCACCACACAACTCACGTCAACTTAAAAAAAATAAGTACAAATCTATTTAGCAATTTCAACAACCACATGCTGATATAATTGTAAGTTTTCAAGGAGTTTCTGTCACTACATTTACACTTATTCGTTTAGCAAACACCTTTGTCCAAAGTGACTTACAAATGAGTAGGAGTACATATGCATATTAAAAAGGAGGTCAGATAACACCTGGGACTCCAGCTAACAGTAAGTGCTGTCCTATAGTCAAAAGTGTACAAGATTCAGTTAAGCAAGATAGTTAAGACATTAAATTAACAGTAATATAAGGGATTATTAAACAGCATTTGGAACAATAAAGAAGCAGATCGGATGAAGATGAGGTTCAAGTGCTAAGGTGCTCCCTGAAGAGACGAGTCTTCAGCTGCTTTCAGAATGTGGACAGAGACGATGTAGTCATCAGTCCTCAATGTCACATGACCAAACCTGTAGTAAATGCATACATTTACTATTTAAATTGTAAAATCTGAAGTTTTTTTTGTAATTACTCCTCGAAGAGTAGCCTGTGTTTGTCTTCTGCCCCTGTCGCAGCTACCTGCTCATCACGGTAGGTGTAGTGTATGTAAAATCGTTTCCCCAATCTCGGAAAGACATCTTGAAGGATTTGGTTGAAATGTGCCGTGGGGTCCAGCATCCTCTCAGAGGCCTGTTTCTGAGGAACTACCTTCTACAGTGCACACGGAATATTCTTCCTGATGAGGGGCTGATGCCAGAGTAAGCAGTTCAACAACGTCCTCTTTAAAAGGTCTTTTTCAAAATCCCTCGTGACACTAAATGTTCCTATTTTTCTGTCAGTTAGCAAGAATTGTTCATGAAAAATATGCATGTTCATTGTAGGGGAAATTACAATTAGCACATACAATTGTAGTGCAGTGATTGTTGTCATAATGGTTCTTACTATTATGTGAGCACAAAGCAATGGAAGGTAGGACCATTCTTTAAACAGTTTAATCTGAGATTTTGGCTCTGTCAGCACGCATTTTATTTCTTGTACAGAGAGGAAATGACAGGGGACATCACAGACTCCATAGACTTTGTGCTGCTGAATTTTGCGGAGATGAACAAGTTGTGGGTGCGCATGCAACACCAGGGCCACAGCCGTGACCGCGAGAAGCGGGAGAAGGAGAGGCAGGAGCTGCGTATCCTGGTGGGCACCAACCTGGTACGTCTCAGCCAGCTGGAGGGAGTCAATGTGGACAAGTACAAGCAGGTGTGTAAACCTTTCATTTGTGTATTTAACACAGCCAAGATTTAGATCTCAAATTGCTGTTTGAGTGCTTTTTTGTTACAGTGATCCCTAAAACACTGAATTGTTTGCCCTTTTCGGATTTTCTGAGGAGACTTTAATCTGAGATTGATTGTTAGGAAGGATTGTCTGATAGGCTTGTTGAGAGTCTTTCTTAGGTGTCCTTCCCATGTTGACGTTTGATTGGTTGTTTGTTCCAGGTTGTGCTTCCTGGAATTCTAGAACAGGTTGTCAACTGCAGAGATTCCTTGGCACAAGAATACTTGATGGAATGTATTATTCAGGTAAGTATCACGTATAATTACAGGGACAACTTTATTTTAAATGTTCAAATGAGTAGGACTTCAACTTGAGAATATGGCATGTTTATGTACTGTATTATTTTTTAAATTATACAATTTCTGTTTTATCATATTTGGAGTTCAAAAATCTTTTGTGCTATTGGCAAAAGTTCATCATGTGGATAATTTGAATTCTATTTGTACTGTATTTTTTAAATTACTGCAGGTCTTCCCTGATGAGTTCCACCTTCAGACTCTAAACTCATTCCTTTGTGCCTGTGCTGAACTGCATCAACAAGTGAATGTGAAAAATATAATAATTGCTCTTATTGATCGGTATTAGGCCTTAATTTACCTCTCTGGCTGAAAGTTTTATTTCATGAAGTTTTGCTCAGTCTTTTGAAATACTCACTTGTCTTGCTGTTCTTTCCAGTTTGGCTCTGTTTGCACACAGAGAAGATGCTCCTGGTATTCCGTCAGATATTAAGCTGTTTGATATATTTTCTCAACAAGCAGCCACAGTTATACAGGTGAGACACACCTGTTTTACTGCTCCTTAAGGAATACTCGTCTGTCCTGATGGAAGATGTTTTGATCTTAGCTTAGAGTGCAGTTCTGATATATACTTTGTTGTCTGTTCTGTCCAGTCTCGACAGGACATGCCTTCTGAGGACGTGGTGTCCCTGCAGGTGTCTCTCATCAATCTGGCCATGAAATGTTACCCTGATAGAATAGACTATGTGGACAAAGTCCTGGAGACTACAGTTGAAATCTTCAACAAAATGAACCTGGAGCAGTATGTCATCATGAACAGGACATGCAAGTTCATGCAACACAAATCACTTTGGCCCTTATTTACATACCTCATCAGTGCATGAATGTAGATTATTTCTGGGATTTTAATCCTTTTCACTGTATTTAGGATGACATTATTGTGCATTTCTATGTTGCCTATTTATATATTCATATATTATGTATTTTTGATTTAAGGATAACAGATTCATATTATCATATAGATGAATTTTTCACTGTAATAATTTAGATTTAATTCCAAACCCATTATAGGTAAACTCTTTTTGAGACACAGGTACTAGAACAAACAACCACTTTCCACGCCTGCTGGGTGCACTTTCTCTCCCTCATCTTATAAACACATGGGGCTTGGTAAAAGACAACTTTGTTTATACTTTTGAATTAATTTAAGTAGGTGTAAAGGTTGATTAAATGAGGTGACTTTGACCTGTATAGTACCGGTAAAAATGTTCAAGTAAACTTTTTAAAGCTCAGGTTTGAGCATGAGACGTGGCATCTAATAAAATGTTGTCAGACCTCAGACTGTTGCCGTTCTCTGTGCAGTTTGGCCACGAGCAGTGCAGTGTCGAAGGAGCTCTCCAGGTTGCTGAAGATCCCCGTGGACAGCTACAACAACATCCTCACAGTCCTTGAGCTCAAACACTTCTGCTCCCTCTTCAAATACTTTGACTACGAGGCTCGTAAGAGCATGAGCTCCTACATGCTGAGCAACACTCTGGACCACAGTACAGAGATTAAAGTACATGAGCAGGTGAACCTTGCCCCTGTTCCCTTTCATAATGAGAACGTCGATCAGTTGCGTTTAACCATTACACTGTTTCAAAACCCTTGCATTAATGGTGGTGGTTTACATCCACGTTTCGTGTGGACATGCCTTTTTAAACAGTTTTGAATATTTCGATAAATGTACGAAGCACAGGAATGTTAATCACGAGTGTTTCATTTTATAACCTTTCTTAGAGCGGTTTTCTCACGATTTGTCTGGCTACAGTTTTGCCATCGCATGACTCGGATTTAGAAAATTGTTTTGTTGCTGCTTAGTATTTTATTTGCTTAGAATAAGGTGTACTTTAAAAACAATAAACATAAGAAAATGGAGAACAAGATAAAAAATGTATTACTGTTATAAGAATTGTACTGTTGTCATCATTGTAATTGATTGATTCATTCATATACCTGCATTTTTCAGTGGGTTTTCCTGAAAAGGATTGTGGGTGCTTGGATTTGATCCCAGGCAGCTTAAATCTCAAAGCATGGTTTATACTGGACATTGCAGCAATCCATCGCAGTAATAATAATAATTACACTTAACTAAAATTTAATCGGTCTGTAAGCAGCGTCATTCACGTGAATAAATTTGTCAGCAAATCATGGTATGCGTAAAACTTTGGAAATGTGTTTGCATTTTCACCTTTGTTTTAGGTAGATGCAGTATTAAACCTGGTATCAACACTGATCCAGGATCAGCCTGATCAGCCTTCAGAGGATCCAGATCCCGAGGACTTTGCAGAAGAGCAGAGCCTGGTTGGCCGTTTCATTCATCTGCTTCGGTCTGAGGACCCAGACCAGCAGTATCTGGTACGAAATCCAATTAATAGAAGTGCGGACTATAAGTGTGTAATGTGTGCCGTGTGGATGAGATGCTGTCAGGGTTCTAATACATCTCATTAGGCTGCATGAGTGTGTCAGCAGTGTAATGATTCAGTGTTCCTGGTTCATGTCCCTGGAGTGGGCCTGCTGTTGTACTTCTAATCAAGGTTATTAGCATGAATTTCTGCCTTAACGACTAGCTCTGATTTGAGAGAAAACAGGTATCAAATATCCATCAAATAACCACACAAATACTTAATAAGCTGAGTAGGCTTTTTTAAAAATTAGTTTCTCCCCAGTATTTCATTGCTTTTGTTGCTGTCCTTAAGATTTTAAATACTGCCCGGAAACACTTTGGTGCAGGCGGGAACCAGAGGATTAAATTTACACTCCCGCCACTGGTGTTTGCTGCGTATCACCTGGCCTTCCGTTACAAACAGTCTTCGGATACGGTACAGGTTTTCAGTTTTTTTTTTACCCTCTTCAGTCTGTGTCACCTGTGTAGAATATGCCAGTTTAGCCACTGTTTCAGAGACACCGTTTATTTTTTCATACTTACTGTATGTTATTAGAAATCATACTGGTAAACGTAGTGCAAAAAACAGTAAACTGTAAATATAGTGTTTTAAAACTATAGATAATTTGTCTGTTAAAGATAAGCAACTATACATATGACTGCCCAGATCTTTTGTTTTCCATCAAAGACTGAGTTGATGCCCAGAGCTCTTTATCTATGTGACTAGTGAATTTTTGTATGGAAAGTAATATAATTCAACCATTGTTGACCCCAGAAGTATTTAGTGCTGTTTTGGTTTTTTGCAACATTTTATCTTCATAACCAAAGCCAACCGTTTGTGTGATTTTGTTTCAATGTGTCCTGTATACCTGAGGCAAAAGGCTAGGGATAAACACGGTACTTCTACATTGTGTGTTTTCTCAGCATGGTTTGTTTCAGTTCCTGATGACACGTTTCTTGTAAATGTTCCTTATTGTGCTCTAGGATGACAAGTGGCAGAAGAAGTGCCAGAAAATCTTCTCCTTTGCCCACCAGACCATCAGCGCTCTGATCAAAGCTGAGATGGCGGAGCTGCCCTTGCGACTCTTCCTCCAGGGGGCACTGGTGGCTGGTGAAATTGGCTTTGAGAACCACGAGGCGGTGGCTTATGAGTTCATGTCACAGGTACAGCATGCTTCGGAAGAGCTCTGCTAGCAGAGTGCACAGAACCACTGATACTGGTGCAGTAATGTTAATTACAGGACCCCCTCCCACACAGGCATTCTCCCTATATGAGGATGAGATCAGTGACTCCAAGGCCCAGTTCTCTGCCATCACTTTGATCGTTGGCACCTTTGAGAGGACCAGGTGTTTTGGCGAGGAGAATCACGAGCCTCTGAGGACACAGTGTGCGCTGGCAGCCTCCAAGCTCCTGAAGAAGCCAGACCAGTGTCGCGCTGTCAGCATCTGCGCCCACCTGTTCTGGTCGGGACGCACCATTGACAGAAATGGGGCAGAGGTATGTGGGTGCTCACAGCTGTCTTCTGCTTTTATTTTTGGTTGAACACTTTCCACTTTGAGGAGTCTTGCTGTCCTGTATGACCTTTGGCAGTCTGACTTGAGTGTGTTTGATGTACGTGTGTCTTTTCAGATCAATGACGAGAAGAGGGTTACAGAGTGCTTAAAGAAGGCTCTGAAAATTGCCAACCAGTGTATGGACTTTTCAGTGAAAGTTCAGCTTTTTGTAGAGATCCTGAACAGATACGTCTATTTCCACGAGAAAAAGAGCGAAGCGGTATGAGCTTCCTTACTGTGCTCTGAATGTCACTCATATACCTAAGGTGTTTATGTAGTGTGTACCATTCTCAGACAGGATGAAGTTTGGATTTGCTGGAGTTAGGGTTAGTGGACAGGTTTATGGTAATACAGTACTCCAGCTACACTTTTCATTTATATGTATATGGGACTTACATTCTGGTTGCTTGTCATATTTTCTTTTACTGTCCAGTCAATGTCATTTTTATTCCCCTTTAAAAAGGTTTTCACCCTAGAAGGTTAAGCTAATTCATAAACAGGATCCTGAGCTTGGATCCCTGAGAAAGAAGGTAATGCTCATTGGTTAATTTTCTGCTTTCTCAGGTGACAGTTCAGGTTCTAAACCAGCTCATCCAGAAAATTCGTGAAGATCTGCCGAACCTGGAGAGAAGCGAGGAGATGGAACCCATAAAGAAGCACTTCCACAACACGCTGGAGCACCTGCGTGCGCGGAGAGAGTCGTCTGAGGTTGAGAGGACAGCCTGTGAGGGGCTTGTTTTGTAGCCCTTGTCAACGCATGTGTGAAAGTCATCTGTTTAATCTCACGCCCTTTTACAAATGAATTCCCTACTTGTTCACCAAGTGTACAAACTGCCATCTCTTCCAGGTGTTCAAAAGAAAAGGATTTCACTGCCTCCACTGACCCCGATAAATCGATAAATTTAGTTGAAATTGTTTTTATACAGATCAAATTTTAATACAGGAAATAAAAACGCTGTGATGGGTTGGCGCCCTGCCCTGGTGTCCCCCCGTGTCTCCTGGGTTGAGCTCCAGTCTTTCCCGCGACCCTTAACAGGATGAAGCGGTTTAGAAGATGGCTGACTGACTGACTGAATGAATGAAGTAAAAACATAGAGGACTTAGAAATATGCAATATGTAATCACAAACTAAATCTAAACTAGACAATGGCCAACAGGTTAGGTAATGGCAAACATAAGATCATTTAAAATAAACGAACACATAAATGAAAGAATAACCCTCTTGCCCACGGCGAAACTGGCTTCCAGTTTCATCTCTCCATTTTGTCTTGTTTTGTTATAACTGTGTCTTAATGGACTAATTTGCCCCTTTCAGCTTAGGCCATGTGCGTCTTTAAGCCGATATGAACCAAGACTGCTCAGCTCTGATTTCTCAGCCGCTGCTGTGTGAGAGGAGAGTGCGTGATGTGTCTGCAAAAGTAACGTTCCTCTTCAGGGGAAGCTTGTGCATTTCATGCAGTGCACTGGCCGAGAATGTGATGGGTTTTTGTTTGTGTTCCTTGACAGCTGTATTTACTGACTTATTTTTTCCTTACAGGGATGGCCCTTATGCTAGCCCTAGAAATGTGTTATTTTTGATGTTTTATCTCTTGGGTCCAGATACCACTTGCCATGTACAAAACAGCCTCAGATGCCTGTGGGTTTTCAACAAGTTAACAAAGAGTACTAAAACATGCCTTTATCTGCCTTGGCTTGTTTAGTTTTAAAATTACAAATACATATTATGTGCTGCAGTAATTAAATTTCTAAAAATGGATAACGTGAAAAAAAATCAAATACTTTGACTGATTTTTCAGACTGTATTAATCAGCAAATAACTCTTTAGTTATTGCGAATACAATCACTGGCAAACTTTTAATAATGGGAACACAAAAAAAAGACTTCACGTCCCAGAAATATAAAATGTCTATTTCAACAACTGCAGAAGTGGTTTGATTTTCCTTTACAAAAATGTTAAGGATACATTTTAAGTGAAGACGTGCTTTACTGTTTTATCTGCAGACAACATGACATGCAGTCTATTTAGTCAAGACACAGAGAGGGTCAGGTAACATGGAGATCAGACAGTGAAATGGGTGTTTTTGTCACAGAGGTACTATGTACAAAGCTTCGTTCAGGCTGTTTGGGTGTTTCAGGATTAATAAGGAAGAATGATAGAGCTTGTTTATGGAATAGGCTTACCTTTCATGAAACGCAAAAAGAATGAGTCTGGATAACAGTCAAGTTACAGTGGAGAGTTACCCAGCTAAGGTAACCATTTACAAGGTGATAGTCCCCATCTTCAAGACTTTTCCCCTTTCATTGTAATTTATATTTACATGCATATTATGTTAAATAACCTATAAGCAGTTATTTTCCCCAGCCTTTGCCTTATTACTTTAGACTTTGCTCTGGGTTTTCATTAATGGGCTTGAACAGCCAAGTAAGCACTTTTAATGTCATTCACAGCATAATGAAGGCATTCTGGACTTGTTTTGCAGTTGTGCTACATTCTTTCAAATATCTGGAAATATGTGCATTGCTGAATGGATCTTTGCACCACCATTTTCTGAGACCCGAGATCCATGAAAAGAAAATATTGTTAGCATTGATTTTGCTTTATTTACAGCAATCACAGCTGACTTGCTCAAATGAGCTGACTTTTTGCAATGCAGTGAAAGAACAGGTTAAGTATTCAGAAGTCTTGGCTCATGTTTAACACGATTATGGAAAGGCCTGTAAAGAGCACTTTGTCATGGCAACATTCGGGACAGATCTCCTTAAATATTAATCTTCCACATCCATCCCTGTTTTAATACGTAATTAGCCTGTTTTCAGATTTGACTGCTTTGCTATAGTGATTTTACACTTGTCCGCCAGATGGCAGTGTCTACAAAATTATATACTGTACCGTACAGTTGCACACGCATAAAACTCAAGTGTTGTTCAATAGCAACTGGACTTGTTTCTAAAGAAGCCTTAGATTAGAGGTGAAACGTCTTCAAGATTTCCAAGCAAGCCCAGCTGTCATTGAACAACGCTTGAGTTAACCATCACCTGGATGACTGAGAACCTTCACAGACATTTATGTAAAAGTAATTATAATATGAAACAAGAGGGGATGTTGTGGAGGTTTTGGTTGCTTTCCTTTATTACCTTCTCACTATAATTTTACCATTAATAACTTATAATTGCATAACTGTACCATCCAACAGGCTTGTTAAGAGCTTTGAGGCAACTCTTGAAAAGGGTACAGCATAAAACAAATTATTCAGATGAACTGAATGACTAACAATACAACGGCAGCTCTAAATGTATTTTGTTTCATAATGTTTTGTGTTAGCTTTCCTGGCAACATGCTATATATGTGTAGCATATGCAACACAGCATATAAACAAAAGCAACATGGCTGAGATTTCCCTTTAACAGAACCCAGGCATGCCTTTACCACCCCCTACTTATTCCCAAAATATTATGACCTTCCCAGATGATTTTGAGGTTTTGAATTCCCAGAGGATGGTGTCCTTATCTGTTCAACTGCCTCTGAGGTCAGAAGGGTCAAATCATTGGTGAGATACTGCATGGACAGGTGGAAGAAATGTTTTGCCTCCAGCATGGCTTACTCAGAGAGCAAGGTAATGAGAAGCGTCATGGCATAGCTGAGGATGGCGAACAGACGGGGCACCTGGAGCGAGAGCTAAGAACCACAGACCACATTTACACCTGTCTCCGAGGCGCCTCTCTTATCTGCTCTATCCAGTCGCTTTCACAGATCGGATGGCAGGTGTAAATACACAAAGGTGTATATAGGAATCCTGGCATGAGCGGAAGTGCGAAAACCTCCTCCAGAGGTTGATAAGGACACACTTAGTTAAAAAACCTGGCTAAAAGCTAGTATGTTCAACCACTAAATTAATTCATGAAGAAATAATAAAATATTTTAAAAACTTTGAAAATGTTCTATAAGTTATTCTACAAAAAGTGGTAAAATTTTAAATGGTAACATTGGAAAAAAAAATAGATGTAACAAATTCAAAAAACAATTATGAAAATAATTCACTGTAGTAGTTGGATGTTAACCTCTAACTTACTCAATTACTTGTTTTTGTTGGTTTACTAATTTCTTAACAATTTTATCACAAGCATGGGGAGGACATGCAAACTCCACACATAGTGCTGTGACTATGAGTGCAGTGAAAAAACAAGCAGTGATCTGTGGGAAGCCATAATACACTGGCATCCCTTGGTTAAAAAAAAATCTGTAAGAGTAACAAATGAGAAGCATTCCTCAGCAAACGTCTCTCAGCTGTTTGCAACAGAGCATATTGAACAGGAAAAAAATCAAGGAAAGCCAGGATGAATTTTGCTTTCCACCAATCAAATCACATCTTATAGTTTTTTTAATGTAATTGTTTCATGTATTAATCAGCCCTGGAAATATATGATTACACATTATATAAAATGTTAAATTTGGGTTTAAATATACAGTGCTAACTGTAATGTTTGAAATGTAATACATCTGGTTTGGTTGCTTGCAGAACAACTTTGATGTATAATACCATGTTTCTATAACTTACAGTTAACTGTAATTAATTTGTTATCACATAACCTCGTGTTTTTGATAAAAACACCAATATATCAAAGACGATTTACCAAGAAATTGTGCTAAGAAAATACTGTAGCTTAAAATATAGTACACTATACATTATTAATATAAAATATATTTATGTTAGAGCCAAACAGAGCGTCATCTGTCCATCCAGCCTTGAGCCGGCTGCATGATGGGTTGGTTAGGGAGAGTCCAGCTTCCTAATTTTCAGTCCTGGTGTTGCTATATGTGCACTGCCTCCCCAGCTGATTCATAACGATCTATATGAGAACGAGCACTTTGGATCATTTCTGAAGTTCACAGAGAAGCAAAGTCAGGTTTCTTTATTAACTTTGAATACTTATTAATCAAGGTTATTCATAGGTAGATATGTAATTAGGTGTATCATGATTTCAGTAAAACATGTTGATTCATAATTTAAATTCAGCTGAGTTATGTTTAAATTCTGGCTGTTAATGCAGTAATAATATTTAAAAGAACCTGTCAGCCATAAATTTGAATATGATAAACAATATTCTTGGATTCAAATTCATTTTTATATGTGGATTCTTATTATGAAAAACATTTGCATTTAGAACAGTGTTTGTTAAGCATTTGAATGCATAGCTTATGTTCTACGGATTGTGAATGCAACAGACATGTCAAACTTTATCTCCTGTTCCTTCTCATCCTCCTCCACAGCTTATGCTTTCTGGAACGCAGAAGGGTTCAAATATAGTTACAAGTGAGTTAAATTATTGTAGCGACCGCCGCAGGTGGCAGCGGGTTGGCTGCAGTCAGTGATGGTGACGTCACCCCCAGGGGTCAAGACAAGAGGCTGATCAGCTGCCAGTGTTAAAGACTTGAGTCTTTGCCTCAGTGGGCTAATCCTCCTGTCTGGTCCACTACACAGACAGCGACAATTCGGGTTCAAAACCTGCTTGCTCCCTCAGTCTGCTGCAATTTCATATCTTTCATAAAAGTGTAATCCTCTAGCAAAAACAGGAATGCAACAGAGGGGAGGTCTACAAATGCAAAGTTGAAGAACATTTTATAATTACAAATTGAATCTAAACATGAAATCAAGGGAATATGAGTGGCACGAAACATCCACAGCGATGAAATCCAACGCAATTAAGAATAAATGTAACAAACAATACCAAACATGTCTACACCACGATACAGCAAAACTACGTCCATCAGTTCATTCAACAAATGGCCCCAAAGTCAGGTAAAGCAGAAGCTAAAGTAGAACCACAGAACAGAACCAGGTGCAGATAATCATACATTTAATAAACTAGACGCAGAGTGAGAGGGAAAGAAGACGAGAGAGCGTCTGAGTGACACGGTGGCCTTTCAGACCCATCTTAGCAACGCATAGAAGCACAGAATTGTTTTGTGTGTGTGTGTGTATATATATATATATATATATATATATATATATATATATATATATAAACTGTTATGTTTAAACACACTCCTTTGTTCTTTACACTGAGTGTACGCTG
>JABJVR010000016.1:10083233-10162814 GCA_025773905.1 Chitala chitala | reverse complement strand
ACTATCCCAGTGTAACTTAGGATACAAGGTAGGAGGCACCCTGGACAAAGCACCAACTCATCCCATGGCAAAATCAACACACATTGACATACCCAATCCTACTGTATGGCCATTTTGGAAACACAGGCAAGCGTGTCTCTGGATTGTGGGAGGAAACAGGAGAACCTGGAGGAAACCCCCTTAAGTACACGGAGAAAACACAAACTTCTGCATGTCATTTTCTTTTCATAATCATATTTTGGTAAAATAACCATCAATGACCACAACTGATTTGTTTTATCAACATTAACTGTTATTGTTTTAATAACTGACTGTGTTCAGCCTACAAATTTATGAATTGTACAAATTTATATCTAGAGATATACGTTGTATAACAGTTTGTTACCTCTTGAAATTATAGAAGAAAAAAAAGTAAAAAAAAAAGTTTTACAAAAGAAAACAAACTACCACCCAAACTGGACAAATTACTGTATGTTTCCTATGACAGATATTTGAGACTGCAGCAACCAAAAGGGCTTAAAAGGATTAAGTACTTCCCTTTATGTTATTACAGGTCATCAGAAAAATACTTTTAAAACAATTGCCTTCAGGCTTTGTCTGCCAATCACCACAGTGATGTTCCCACATCAAGGTGATTAGATCAATATCATGAAAAGGTTGTTCTAGTCAGCTGTGAGAGGCAATTACAGTATGTTTTTTTTTCCACAGGAAATTCAGAGAGTTGAAATAAAGTTGTATTTATATTAAAACCTGAGATATTTAATACAAAGATAACATTATTTTCAATATCATCAATACGTGAAAAAGGTACCATGTTAAACATTTTTCTGGAAAATCTGGAAAATTTGGTACTCAGTTTAACAGTAATTCTCATAATAATATGGTCTGTCAATGTGTTATCTCAGTAATCTCAACCTCAGTTACATGTGTGATTGATATAAAATTACTGAAGAAATACATATTAACAAAAGATAAAAGATAAACGTATAATACCGAGGGTATCTGACCTGGCATGCGAGATCTTGATTTGAGTTTGCCTGTCTTATTAGGAATAAAATTAAGCCATGCTTTTTCGGTTACTTAGGAACTATTGATTTTTCAAAGAAAAAGTGCCAGTTTTTGCACCTAAACAAGGAAGAGGACATTCCTCAGAGTAAATTTAGCAATATATATAATAAAATGGTTTGTGATGTATAATGTGATTTACTGACACAGCCACAGATATTCAAAGGATCTCCTTTTTGAAGGTGCTGTATAATAGCACAGAAAGATACATATAACTAGCATATTTTAAGACCATACCCCATATTCGTATTAAAGATTTGTTTTGGTTTTTTAATGTTTCTGTATGACATTTTACATGCTGAATATCACATTAGTTATTGTATATCATCAACAATGCTCTATATACACAAGCTCGCTACATGAATGTGTCAGTACACATGCTTAAACATTACAGGGTACCTACATAACACTGAACAGGCAACAAGAGTTTTACATAAACAGTGCAAATTGGATTGTTTTCGACCTTTTTGAGAAGTGCTGTCCTCACGGACCATGTTCGAGATACAGTCACCCATCATCGCTTCTTCCCAGTTTACCTAATCTTTTCTACATTATGAAATCATTCCCCATGTTTCCTACTAACAGCACCAACATTTGGACGACTGCGTGCAGTGCGTCTTGAGAGACATTCTGCATCCCAAACTACAGTTACTGCCAAGATGTTCAAAATAAACATTACACACATCACAACTTCCGTTAGAATTACACAAGCACCAATAAAAATTCAGGGAAACAAATTTCTATTACAATTTGTGCTTAATTATCAATTTATATGATTTATTTTCTTTGTGATGTATGTATTAATTTCTCACTCGTCTGGGAGAAGATCATTATAAATGAACAGGAAGAGATTTGACAGGAAGAGACTTGACAATCTGCACAAGAAGTCCAGCTCTGTCCTAGAAAGTTCCCTAGATCCAGTAAAGATTTGGGGAGACAGGAGGGTGTTAGCCAAGCTAGCATCCCTGCTGGACAATGACTTCCAGCCCATGCATGAGACTCTGACACAGAGTCTCATGCATGAGCTGGGATTTACTGACACAGCCACAGATATTCTGACTCTGACAGCCCTGGGCAGCTCCTTTAGTGACAGACTGCTTTGCCCCAAGTGTGTGAATGAGCGTGATTGCAAAGTTTCCTTCCTGCTACTATTGGGCTGTACAATCAGCACTGCTCCTAGTAGACACCACACACCTATAGAATATGAACTCTAAATATTCAAAACCAGTGTGTAATATATTCTATGTGCAATTTGTGTAAATATTATACAGTGGAGTTTATTTTATTATTTTTACTATTTGTCTATTTTTAATTATTGCATATATCATTTATATTTATTGTTATACCCTGTTTCTTTCTTACCAAGTGCTTCTGCTATCCTTTTGCTGCTGTACATTGTGCATTTCTTCTTTATAGGACTAACAAAGGATTATTTTATTTTATCTTATCTCAAACTGTTTACATTAATGTACAGCTGTAGTGGTCAGGCCTACACAATGAAATCATTAGTCATACAGAAAATGTTTTGCTTTGGTTTGTGTTATATGGCAAAAACAATTTAAGAAAGAAATTAAAAGAAAATTAAAAGGAATAATCGTTGTGTTAAAATTTTAAAAAGCAAAAGCAGGTATGATATAACTCTTAAGGCTCAGGGAAAGCAATGAAGGATTTGTGTTGGTGACTTAGTTTCAACACTTTTAACTCTATTACCCAAAATCCCAAAAACCAGAACACTTTTTTTTTTCCTGACCTACATACTCCCCGAATTCCGAGATGAGTAGTGGAGACTTACTCCCATAATCCTGGGATATTAATTATAATGTGTTGTATCATATTTTCAGTTAGTTTAAGGAGGCCACACAGAAGAGACAGACATTATGGCCCATAACTCCTACTTGTTCTTCATGTTTCTGTAGTCCTCTCTCCCAGCCAAGGGACATATGGCTTTTTGTTCATGCACAGTTAGTGCCTTAGCTTTTAGACACTCCCAATTTTTTAAATTGGAATTAAAAAAAAAAATTGTTATTCATTTCTGAAAACCATACATCTTAGATTCTGCTGTATACACAATGGGATATCAAGAAAATTCTTACAATTAAAGCTGTTGGTGAAATAATAAGTTGAAAACTGTTTGCCAGTGATTCCTTCAGGCTGGTGTTTTATTTGGTACTGGACTATCAGCATTTTATTAGCACACTGTATATAACCACTAGGAAGAAAGCAGACAGGTGTGTAAACTGATATCATGGTGATAATTTCTTTTAAAATAATTTGTGTGTGTTTTTCCTCTATCAGCCTCTGGAGCCACCACAGTCATTGAAGAAGCCCTCTATGTCACCCTGCTGATCGTACATACCATCCTTCCTTTAATTGATGCCTAGTTAAGGACGTCAAACAAATGCCACGCTGGAACATTTACCGGTAAACGCAAGACAAGAAAAGGCTGAGGAACGTGTACCATTGCCACAGCGCCGGAGAGACTGAAAGGGACGAACCTTTCGCTGAGCAAAGCTCATCCGAAATCGGGATGCAAATGGGTTACGTAGGAAGCATGATGAAAAATACGAGTAGGAGCTTTGCTCTCGCATACACACATAGCCAACATGTATAAGGTGAAGCATCAAGTTCCACACAGAGGGGCTGCCCTGCTTATAGCCTGGCAGCACTTTTTTTTTTTTTTTTACATAAACAGACATTCTTTGTTGTTTTCTTGCACAAACTGTTGAACAGTTTTACATTCTGATAAATCCAGGAGTCCTCACAGACTTTAAATTGTGTAAAGCAAACATTTTGCATATGTTTGTCATTCGTTGCGCATTTTTAATGTCGGCCAATACGACACCTAAAGTTACATAATCCACACTTTCTCATAGTTGTTGTATGTCACCTTTAGTGATGTTTATTTTTATTAAAGAAAATTGTGGTTCATATAAGCCATTCATTTATAAACTGTTATTATATTATCAGCATGAGTTGAGAGTTTCTTTGTCATATAATAAACACGTACATTTAACATTTACTCATTTAGCAGATGCTTTTATCCAAAGCAACTTACAAAATTTCACATACACGGTACAGTGATGTTGGTTCTCTGCATTTATCCCATCCCCCTGGGGGGAGCAGTGAACATTCACATGGGCTGGGAGTCGATCCAGGAGACTTCCACATCCCAGTCTGATGTTCTATCCATTGAGCCACCAAAATGATATTTCAAAATAAATGCAAGTATTATCATAAACATTAAGTTGTTAACATACTGAAATAATAAATATGGTGAAATTCAGGTACATTAAGTGACTAAAAACAAGGGGTTTCCATTGTGAGCCATAAAAGGTTGGGTTGATACGATGCATGGCTAACGGCAGAGAGTCTGACAGAACAGGGCTTAACCTCGAAAACAGGAATTAGACCAATGGACCTGCATGCCAACTTATGGACTTGATAGGTAGATGTTGAGTGGAAACCATTACCCTCTGACTAAGTTGAGGAACAGAAGCGGCAGAGTGGCATGAGTCTGCTTGCTTCTTGAATGTGCTTACTGAGTGTACAAGCTCGGATCTGGCCCGAACCCAGGTCTTCCAGCACCAGCATACACATTCCTGAGCTAAGGGTACTGCAAAATCCTCCTCTTGAGCTGGGAACAGGGTTGGGAGGGGGGATAATCCAGACAACATTGCAAAGGGGATGGACTAATGGAGAAAGAGGGTAGGGAGTTATGTGCATATTTTTTGCTTGCAGTTTGCATCCTGGGTGGTCATGCATTTAAGGGCCACTTTCAACTCCTGAGTTGCTTGCTTTGCATGTCCATTAGTCTAGGGGTGGTAACCTAAAGATAAGATGGGGGATGCACCAAATGGTTTGTAGAAGGCTTTCCAGAATTGGGCAGAGAACTGAGGACCACAATCTGATTCTATGTTAGAGGGGAGACCATGCAGATGGAAAGCATGCAGAACTAACAGGGATGCCCTGGTAAGCAGATGAAGAGAGCTGCTTAGTCAGGATGTATGTATTGCTATCAGAATTAGGAAGACCTGTGGCAAAATCAAAAGCTATGTGAAACCAGGGAGAGGCCTTAAGAGACTTGCAGGAGGTTTGTTACTCCTCCTATTCCTGATGCAGATGTCTCAAGCTGCTATGAACTGCTGAACATCTTTTTTCATGGATGAGCACCAGAACAGTTGCTGAATAAGGGCTAAGGTGCAAGCTCCCCCAGAGTAGCAATCCTGGGCAACCCCCACCCTCCCACCAGACATTAAACAGGGAGAATTATTTTAACAGAGGTTGAGTTGTAGACAGATGACAATTATTGTGAGAGGGAATCAGGCTTGGTGTTATTAGCTCCCAGGTGGAAGGAGAGAGAAAAATTAAAACACAAGATGAAGAGGGAACCCCTGTCTTGGACTGAGATATTTGGTAATCTTGAGGTATTCCAAATTCCTGTGATCAGTCCAAACAATGAAAGGGAAGTCTGTTGAAGTGCTTCAAGTGCTAGTTTAATTGCCAACAGTTTCCGAACACTGACATTGTAGATTTTCTTACCTGGACAGTGGCAAATGGAGATAAAAAACTGGTCCCATGTTCATTTATCTTTACATGATCTTTCTGACAGTAAAGCTCCAACTCCATAATCTGAGGTATCTACCTCTGCCACAAACTGGAGGGAGGGATCAGGGATGGAGAGTATGGGTGCCAAAGGGAACCACCACTTGATGTCTGAGAAGGTCTCCTTGTCTACCCCATTCCATTCAAAAGGAGCCTCAGTGGAAATGAATGTGGTGAGAGGAGCACCACAGAGCTCTAGTTTCTGTTGATCTCCAGTAGAAATTTACAAACCCCAGAAAATGCTGGCCCTTGCTCCTTTAAAAGGGAGTGAACCAGTTTACTGGAGAGATTTGTCTGAATCTTAAAATAGAGGATTAGGAATTCTAAAAATTATATGGAATCCTTGTGAAATTCACATTTCTGTCCTGACATAGAGCTTGTTCTCTAGTAGTCTCTGAAAGACTGGGAAAGCTGGGACATTACTTAGCCCAAAAGGTACCACAAGCTATTTGTAGGAGCCTATCTGAGTATTGAAAGCCATCTTCCACTTGTCCCCCTCCCTAATCCTTTCTAGGTGGTAAACAATTCGCAAATCCAGTTTGGTAAAAACCTGAGCCCCCTGCAGCAAATCAGAAGGGGAGAGAAAGGGGACAGTAGTTCTTGATTGTGATATCTTTAAATCCATAGTAGTTGATGCAGGGCCAAAGAGACTTGTCCTTCTTCGTAAAAAAAAAATCCAGCACTAGCAAAGAAAATGGTCAAATGATACCTGCTTCCAGTGATTCTGAGCTGTGTTTATGGCCTCTCTTTCTGAGGGATAGAGGGAGTAGACTCATCCCTTAGGTGGAGTAGCACCAGCAAGGAGATCTATGGCACAGTCATTAAGTCTGTGAGGAGGAGGAGAGATTGCCCATGATTTATTGAACACATATCTGAGGTCAGAAGAGACAGAGGGGGCATTGAAAAAATTGCCTGGGATCATCTTGTCCGTTGTGGGAGTAGGGGAGGGCAGACTTGAGGCATGTAGACAAACAGAAAGAGCTCCACTCCAGGATGGTGTTGCTTGTCCAGTTAATGTAAGGGTTATCTGCTGATAACCATGGGAGGCTAAGAATGATAGGAATTATCCATCACAAAAAAAAGAAACCTCAGAGTGGTTTCCCAAAATCCTTTAAAGAAACTGCAGATGTACAGAGGGTGATACACTGTAAAGTGCTGCCATCATGGCTTTGCACCACAAGATGTTGAATCAGCACATGTAATGGTATTGCAAGACTATAGTCGGCAGTAGCAGAGCAGATTAAGTTTTGACTAGCTCAAGAATCTAATATGGCGTGTAAAGGATGATGCTGATTATGGTGGAGAAGCTCTACTAGTAGGTAGGAACAATGACTATGGAGTGATCCTAAATGGTGGTTGCCAGGGTCTGATAGCCTTCTTGTTTTAATAATAATAATTCATCATTTAGCAGATGCTTGTATCCAAAGTCACAACATTTCATATGCATGTTACAATGAGCTAGTGCAGGGTGTCTTGCTCAAGGACCCACCAGGTGGCTGAACTGGGAGACTTTTGCATCCCAGCCTGATGTTCTACCCATTGAGCTACCAGGCCACAGGCTGCAGTACAAACATGCCTTCCTGCTGTGCCTGAACTGACGTTCCTACCAATTGATCAACCTGCATCGGGTGTGTTGGTGGGTCTAGGTGGAGTGGATGGTCTGGCCTGACCATGCACTTGAGCCTTCGCTCTCACCTTCTGTCTGATATAGTTATGAATGTGGCCAGCCAGGTCCATAAGGTCATGAAGGTCAGAAGGCAGTTCTTGGGAAATAAATTTATCTTTGACGAAGTCACAAAAGCCATTCAGGAATGCATCAATCAAGTTGTAATTATTCCACGCACTGAAAGCTGGTCAAGTGCGGAATTCTATGACATAATCAAAGACTGACCGTGAGCCTTGCCAAAGTCCCAGGATCTCTCTTGCCACCTCTCTAGAGGATAAAGAGTTGTCAAAAACTCTCCTCATTTGGTCTGTGAATGCCTTGTAGCTGGAACGATTGGAATCATTGGTGTCCCACAGAGCTGTTTCCCACACATGAGCCCTTCCTGTGAGAAGTGTGATATTGTACACCACATGGGAGTATTCAGTAGGAAACGCCAAAACCTGAAGTTCTGTGGTTAAAGAGCCCTGGGAAAGGAATTATCGACAGGTACAGGTACCTGGCTAGCCATCATTTGACTGCAGGGTAGGTAAGATGGATGAGTTCCCTGAAAGGCGATGATGCTGGAGAAGGAGGAGGACTTAGAAGCAGAGGAGCTGGGCCTAAGACAGCCAGAAGCCACTGTACCTGTGCAGCAAAAGTTGTAAAAGTCTCTGCAATTAATTTGTTTCTCAGCATTCATTTGTTGAACGTTTTGCTGATGGATGCCGAACATTGTACTCTTCTTCTGCATTGCCACCTCTAGGTCCGCTGGGTTCATCTTGGCCTGGTTCTACTGTCATTGCCTAAGAGGCCAAGTTCACTGTGTGGACCTAATAGCAGACTCAATAAACCAGGGCTGCATTTTCAAAGTTTTAATTAAATAATTAAACACAAAAGCACAAGAGATCAGTGAGTTCAGTCCTGGTTTGGGTGAGAGGGCGGGTAGGAAACTACGAGAGTGGAATCAATGAAAGCAGGAAGATGCACAGGGCTTAATTGGCTGATGAAACCAGCCAGATTGGGGGGTTGGTAAAGCTGGTCCAGACAGAGAAGTCAAAAGGGTCTCACAACCGAATCCAGGCAGAGAAATCCACAAGTACAGGCACTGATAACCAAAAATGCTTGACAATAGTTTCAATCCATAAATCCAGGTTTGGTTAAAAGTTCAATAAATCCATCAGTGCTACAACCTTATTTCAAATATAGATCCTTAGATGTGCTGGAATGCATCATCGGGGATATACCTGAGGTCAGCAGGAATTTAGAGTTTTTCAACATTGTACCCTGTCACTCAGGGGTCCCACCTAGGGTCAGTCAGGCCCTGTCTTTTGTCCCAGCAGCATTGGCTCACTCCTATTAATCAAAAACCATCTGGAGGCCCTCTCCACAGCCTCTATGGAAGACTTGATGGTTTTCCTTTTCCTTATATAATGGTTCAGATCATTAAACACACACAAAGGATAACACAACGGATGATAACACTAATTACCTACAAAAATAAACAAATCAATGCAGTCAATTCATCAATTAAAAAACTTAAACATGAATCAAAATCCAAAATATCCACTATTAAATATAAACCCAAAGAAATAAGAAAACATCCTAACTAAATAACACCAATCCCTTCCTCTGCTGTAGCAGACACTTGGTAAGGACTAATTGATCACTCTCTGCATTTAATCTTCTTTGTTCCCTTGGGCCCACTTTTTATGTGGTTAACAAGATAACTCTGGAGTGAACTCAAGGAATTCTTTATTCTCCCTCCAGATGGCAACTCACACAAACCGATTTAAAATTCAAGACAAATTAACAGTATAATATTGAATGTATGAAAGTTACTAGGAGTGTGTGCTACAAATAGAACTAATGTACTTTTAACAAATGCTAAATAAACATGTCTAAAATAAAACATTTTGTGGGTTATATAATAATACAATAAGAATATACTGAAAATACAATTAACCAACATAAAAAAACATAGAAAACAGAGAACCAATACATATCAGTGCCTTAGGATTACAATCCTTTAATGTTGTATGGCTACACATGTGGCCATTACAATTACCCCAGTTATGCCAAGTGTAGACCACAGTGAACAGCTGGCAAAACCTCTATATCCTACTTCCACTGGCTCACATCGAGCCCTCCAGCCTTTCCTCCGGCAGTGGTCCAATAGCTCCTGCTACTTGCCTAAACACAAAACAACCAGGCAAAGAGTGGGGACTCAGGCATGTCCTCAGTAATTTTGTTTAATGAGAAAAACAGCTGCAGGTGAGCAGGAGCAGCTAGGAACCTGGGAAGGGGGGGGGGGATTTTGGCTGAATTACAGAGGAACAGGGGCTGGGTAAGACATGCCCGATAGAGCAGGGGAAAACCTTGCCTATGAAGTGGGGGTACAGGGCCAGACCGTGACACACATGTTTCAGCATCTAACTAAACAGAGTCATAAAAACAATATAAGTATTGATGATATTCCACAATATGAGTACACTCGGTTTTTGAGATACCAAATGTGTTCTACAAAAAACAATCAGCAGAGGAAACTCACAAAATTTCCAACATAAGAATGTGTAGAAAACAGAAAACACAATGCTTGTTTAAATTGAGAATGTTGGTTTCACAGAGGCCTGTGACCCTGAATTGGATAAGGCGGTTCAGCAAATGGATGGATGGATGGATGTATAGTTTCACAGAGGCAAAATCTATTTTGATGGGGATGCTTTTCAGGGGTTGCTGTTAAAATATGTCAGCAGCAGCAAAGAAAATCATAACACAACAGCATGGCCAAGATGACAGGACCTTATATTGTGTTTTGCTGTCTGAAACCTTCATTTCAGCAGGTCTTCAATTTTTTATCCTTTTTATACTACTTTATATATTACTGCTCTGCATTTAAGCCCTCCCCTGGCAGCCACATGTTGCACCCGTGAAGCTTGCCCTGACTGTCTTGCTTAAGGACACACCTGGCAGCTGGACAGGGATTCCAACTGGGAGACTTCTGCATTCCAGCCTGATGTTTTACCCATTGAGCCACCAAAATGACATTTGCTTAAGTTGTATTACATAAAAAATTCTGCAGCTCAGTACAAACATTATCTTGATAAGGAATAAAACTAATTGTGCCCACATAGTGAAATATTTCCCATTTACGGAAGATGAAATGCAAGTATTCAGCAGTTATTTCAGTGTGAAATTCAGAATCAGAACTCCTAATCTGACACTGTTAATGTTAAGGGTCTTTTCTTTGCAAATTTATTTTGCTTCTAAAGAAATTTGAGGGCTTACTCATCTGACTGCTTCTTACCTCTTTGACTGCTATGACAACCCATTATGGGAAGCCTCAGTACCATTGTATACATTCAAGCAGAAGTGCTTCAATGGTTTAGATAAGGCCAAAGTAAATGAAAACTAAAACTATGCAAAAGGTAGGACAGCTATAGAATAATATCATGTAGGTTCTATTCTGCTTTGCCATAGTCTAGGTGCTTCATTCTGGTCCATTTAATTTGCACAGCACATACAGAGTTTAACGTCTTGGAAAGGAAATCATTTGGTTATGGTCCTCTAATTGTGCCCTTATTTCTCCCTCAGCTAGAGGCGCAATAATGCCCTGAATATTTTGCACAGTCATCAGTGCACCTTTAAAATTTATCTGGAGGGAAAATAAAACTAATACATTTTCTGAGTGCCTTCAAACATAAAACCTGTTTCTTAACTGGAATACATGCATAAATATAAAATAATGTAGTCTCTGATTAATATGAAAGATAACACAGGAAACATTTTAACAATTATTTATTATTCATCTAGTAGTGATTCTATTTTGCATTATTTATTTATTTATTAACGTGCTTTTGTAAAGGATTTTCTGTACAGGTTAGATACATAAAGGATAAATAAATGCATGCTTAATTCAAGGTTTTTAAATCCCATTTATAATGTATGCACATTTCAGATTCTTCAACATCATGTTTTAGTCCTCTCATGGGAGAAGTGGGATTAACTATATTAAGAATATATTTGTTCAGTAAATCTGTAAACAGTCAACAAGGGTATTGAAAAAGGATTCAGTTTCTTGGTTTGCTTATAAAATTGTGTTAGTGCACCACCTTGTGGACCGTTAAAGGATAGCCAGGGTGGCCAGTGGGTAGGTGTTAAAAAAACTGACAGCTTCACCAGACAAGTCCAAATGCCTCTGATTTATTGTTCCCAAAATCCCCCCAGTAAACAGTGCCAAAAAATAATAACAAAGGAAAAATACAAATTAAAGAAGAAAAAAAAAAGGTATCACTAACTACATAACATAATACATAATTAAACAAACCAACTCAGGCACTGGAGTGTAGTCAGAGGGCACCTACCAGTCACTCTTCAGTAACTAAAAAAACTTCTGATCTTGATAAGCCTTGAATGACTTCCTTAAAATAGTTACTGGCAGAAACCATTTATGGCATTACAATTATTTATTACAAAATTTATTCAAAGCTGTTTAAAATACTCCGATTTTGTAAAGATAAAATATCATGTAACACATTTACAACAATAAATCAATATACCTTCATATATCACAATAAATAGATATGTTAACATACATATCTCAATACTACGCTCCCCTGTCTGTGATGGTTGGATTAATCTATCAGCAGATGGGCAAGCCCTAAACTACTTTACCCAGTAGCCTCGCGAGATTGGGTTCTGTGACGGGTATCCCAACATTTCCTGCTCCAACAGACAGGTGAGTAAACTGAGTCAAACATTTGTTACCTGTTTAAAAACTTCATATTTTGAATATCAGTTAACACTTCATTTGGCCAGCCTCAAATGATTAACTAATATTACATTATTTTATATTCTTTTTACTGAAGAAGAGTTCAATAAGTAACATGAACTTTTATATAATTGTTTCTGGTGGTGTCCATTCACGAATGTTCCATGGAATGGACTAACATTCCGTTACATGGACACTGATTAATTTTTGCATTAACATCTTTAGTATAAGAGAAAGGGACAAAACCCCAGTCATTTTAGTCTTTACTTATTTCATTTTTGTCCTGTTATTTCATACTAATTTGGTGTACAGTAATACAGTTTATAGAGATAATACATAGTGATATAGGACATTAAAATTTCTGTACATTCTGAGTTCTGTTTCATTATTATATAACCAGTGAATAAAATTGTGGAAGCCGTCCTGAAATCTCTCTTGACACATATACTTTTTATTTTGATAAGAATTGTGAAAAACTGGAGTACAAAGAGTACAAAATTTATACAAACCGAAGAGTGTATATGACCTTATCTCTGATGCTTGCTTAGATTAACAAATCAAGTTAGTCGACTTTACGTGACCTGAGAGAAGCTCACAATTTGATACTAGTAAACATGGGGAATAAAAACAAGATTTAAACCCAATAAAATTTCCCCACATTTTCATTCAGCAGGTGTTTTTTTTTGTCTTCAGTTTTAGCTTCCCTCTATTTTACTGAAGATTTAATACAGAAATGTATAAAAATAAGCATTTAAACAAACCATAAAACCACAGAATGCTGTCCATGCCCATTTCATAAACTTTAACGCCAACCTCTTTTTTTTTATCCTACTTAAATCAAGCACCCAAAGAGGTACAGAAAGCACCATGAGGACATGAAAAGAAAACAGTTCATTACTGTTAACTTCGATATTTGTAACACTTATAGATGTCTGAAAAAAATTTAAAACAGGCATTAAATGTCAAGGTGACAGAGAGGTTTTTGAGATACCAAATGATTGGCATAATTATTCTTAAGTGTCAAAGACATATACCTATTTTTGTGTTTGCACCACCATCATACTGAGACCTTCAGTTTCCTGTTAGTAACAATGGTGCCAACACTAAAGAGGTGTATAATGAGGATTTTCAGCTGGATGTCTACAGGATAAACGTTACACTGTGAACACGCTTTCCACATCTTGGTCATTTGGTAAGAGCGACAGTGAACATGTATGATCCAACAGTAACAACCAATAACTAAATATATAAATAAATAATTAGGGTGGCGTGGTGGTTAGCACCATCGCCTCGCCCCCTTGGGCTTGAGGCTCGATTCCCACCTCGGGTCTGTGTGTGTGGAGCTTGCATGTTCTCCCCGTGCTAGGTGGGTTTTCTCCGGTTTCCTCCCACAGTCCAAAGACATGCTGGTTAGGTTGACTGGCGTGTCCAAATAGCTCATAGTGTGTGCTTGTGTGTGTGTGCACGTGTGTGTGCCCTCTGGTGAGTTGGCACCCTACCCTGGGTATCCCACTTCCTGGGATAGGCTCCAGGCTTCCTGCGACCCTGACTTAGATAAGTGGTATGGAAAATTGATGATGGAAAAGTAAGTAAAAACTTAAGGGTTAGGGATGAGAACATGGAAAACTTTAGTAAAGAAAGCATACCATACCACTATATTGTTGTAGATGCAGAGTGGTTATAATTAAAGTTTCCTTATTCAAAGCTTTCTGTGGCTCTAACCAATAAGTGGAATGGAACAAAAACTTCAAAAGTGGCCTGGTAGCTCAATGGGTAGCACATCAGGCTGGGATGCATAAGTCTCCCACTTCAAATCCCAGCAAAGCCAGGTGTGTCCTTAAGCAAGACACCCAGCGCTAGCTCCCCGGGTGCTGCATGTGGCTGGCAGCCCACTGCTCCCCTTGAAGGATGGGTTAAACACAGAGAAGAAATTTCCCTCTGGGCTTAATTAAGTGCAATAAATAAAACATATACACATGCTCTGTGACAAAGTAATTCCAAAATTGGCCAAGAGGTGTAATCTGTGTTTCCCTTCACTGTATTTCAATAGGCAACTGTCCCACTTTTCAGAAGCCACTTAATAAGCGTGATTTTGTTCTAAACTGGCAATATTTTTTTTTTTATAACTTCTCAACTGTGCAGTTACACATCATGTGCTACTCATTGGTTTGAAAGTTTCTATGTCTTTCACTGAACACTCCTGACATTCTCTTTTCAGCACCACAGAGATGTTTTTGCCCCACAGCAAAATCAGAAAGGTAATTGGTAAACCTTAATACATAAAAACTATCAATGCATAATTCCAAAATTTTTTTTAATGCAATGTAGAAATATGAACGTAGAGTATAAGAATATGACAGAATCAAAAAATATATTTAGTTTTTTCCCCAGCATCGTAAAATAGGATTTAAAATGACTTTATATGTTAAATGAGGTATTCACTGTGATCTTCAGCTTCCACTAGTTTTGTTTTACATCTTATAAACGCCATGTATATGTGTGAGTGTCTGTGTGCGCATACATGTATACAATGCAAATATTGTGTACATATATAATTATGAAGTAAAAATCAGGACTGTACTTAATTGGAAGACTTCTAAAACACATACAGTACTATTACATATTAAAAATATCAACTATGTTGTATAGTCTGTGAAGAGTACCATATACATATCTTAAGGCTTTATTATAATCCTCTATACTATAACAGTATAGAGGATTTTTAGAGGTGGTGTTGCGGTCAATCTTCATATTTCACTTCTGCTCTGAGCTCTTGGGACACATAAGTCAGGAGAGCAGAAAGCACTCGCTGTTGGAGTGTGGCGTTTCCCATGACCAATGTTAAGAGTTGTGTATAATCTACCCAAGTGAGGGAGCCAAAGACAGCCATGACATCATTGTAGAGCTTCCTCTTCTCCTTATCGGGAAGCTCCATGATGATCTCTGGAAGTGGTCTGAACTGTCCGCTGGTCATCCAAGTGCCCAGAGCCCCACCTAATGTAGCACCTGCAAAAAAAGATTAAGTGTAAATCAATACAAGTTGCCTATCTAGGTATGCATTTTAATTTACCACTATTGTTGTACATATGAAATGTTTTTATGAACTATATGAAACATCAGTTAAACTTACTATTTTGTACAAAATCGCATTATACTTGTTGACCAGTTTACGTCCCTAAAACGCCGTCATCTAGTGTCTGTTCATTGTGAATTTTAGAATCGGAGTGAGTGTTGCTGAACAACTTTGGTTTTACTTTGCCTTGAGTAAGTTAAATTACCAAAAAGAATCCCGATGGGACCCCCAATAATGCCCCCTGCGAAGGCTCCTGCACCGGCCACCGCCGCCCCCTTCGCAGAACCCTTCACCGCCACGTGGATCTGCTTGTTCTTGGACAAGCGGCAGCACAGCCGTACAACGTCCTCAATGCGCGAAGACATGTTTGTAGATCCTGTGACCAACAGTGACATAAAAAAAAAAAAAAAATCATATTTAAAGCATTTGTCCTCAGATATTCTGGCATTGTGATAACTGAAGTATTATTTATGTTTTAAAATGTCATAATTTATAAAAATGCAGCTTGTGTTTCCTTACTGTTTACAGGTCACGCTCCGCCTAATTATTTATTTTGACCATTTTATAGTAATGTGAAATCGTGAGCTCAAGTTCAGTTTAAACGATTGTTAATTTGCGTTAATTTTTGCTTCGGTTCTAGCACACGATTTCCCCAATACACACCCAAATATACATTTATACATTCACACACGTACAATACACTTAAACGCACAAGTACACACCTGGGACAATTTTTAATATTTTAAAGTCACACTTTACCTTGTTTCAGTAGCGTTTCTCTTCCTATCAATGTGACACGGAAACTACGTGTGAATATATAAATAGGTTTAGTTTCACTTTCCATTAACGACGTTCGTCTTTGAGTCACGTGACCATTACACTCTCACAGCCGGATGGCGCAGTTTGGGAATGGTTGGTATTGCTTCTTATATTTCTCCACATAGTGAAGCAATTAATTTGGAGATTGCGAAATCAAACCCCACAGAGAGATCAATGGGAAATCGTGATCTCAGTCAATGGGACTTTAGTTGCAGAGGAGGATGCAAAGTCTATTACTTCTATGTTGATATATTGGTAGCGACCAGATCAGCCCCCAACCTTCTTAATGTGAAATAATTTTGGAGATCGGTAAAAATATTAGTAGGGACAATTTGGAACCTCTACAGTATCTGTAGGGCCATGTCCCTACCCTCCATACCCAAATCGATGCCTTTGCTTACAAATGGTTGCAGGACTTCTATTATTCTGCTTACGTTTCTGTCCTTGTCACACGTTTTTATTAACTCTCAACATTTCATGTGCATTAAACAACAGTCAGGTATTAACAAAGTTCCATGTTTTCTCCAGAGAAATGTGATCATTATGCAATTTTTATTTCTTTTTATTTCTGCATAAACAAAGATATTCCTGCTATTCTGTATTATCGGTGGAGCACTGACTCTCAACGACCATATCTTCTGCTTTTCAACCTCTGAGCTGATGCATCTTCCCCATGAACTTCTTGACTCTCTCTCGGTCTACAGCGTTGGCCCAATGACCCCCTTCCTTAAAGTGAGAGCCAACAATCATTGCATTTGCATCCAGGTAGTGCTCCACATTGTGAAGTGTCACTCCAGAGCCAACAAGCACTGGAATCCCAACTGCCTGCAGAACATCTGCAAAAAACAAAGAGCAGATACAGTGAGCTACCTGTGGAAAGTGAAAATAAGAGATCACATCCCAGTTATCAACAAATTGTTTATATGAAGTAAAACAAATTCCATTAATTCACTTTATGAAGTTACTTGCATAATTCTCTTCACAGAACCTATAGGCTGGGGAGCTGTGCCATATGGGGCAGTTTAGGCCTAGCATTATTTTCCTTACACCCTATAATGTGACCAGAAAACATTGTTTTGAAGTAGCCCAGCATGTTTTAGCTAGCATGCAATATATGGAGTGATCACATTTGCCTCTGACTAAAGTAAGACTGTTGTCATAAATACCAGCAACTTGACAGAAAGGGGTACTCTAAGCACTCAAAGTCAGGTACAAAAGTCAATAACAGAGGAATTTCAAAGACATTGTTTAAACAATAGCCCAAACTATGTAGAGTAGTTCTACACTAAATATTTTCTGGGATAATGCTGAAAACACCATACATCAAACATAAATCTATCACAGATGTAACTTCAGAACTCTTGTGGGTACTGTTCTGTAGAAAGATAGAGTGGAAAAAGCAATGTTTTCCTGGGACACAACTGGGTTAGGGACAGCTCCATGTTATGATTGTCACATGTTTAATGACAGAAAGATGAACAAAGACACACACACAAGACATAATTACTGTTAAAATTAGGCATTTGTACTATTGCTGAAGTTGGCCCTGCATATTTGAGAGAGGTTTAAACATATGGGTTAAATGACATGCATGCTAGGTACCACCTGTGAAAACAGATGATGTGGCATGCTGTTGAGTGCAGGTGTACACACTCTCTGGGAAAATGACACCTCTGTTCAGTGCAGAATATCTGGTTTTGCAGGAATAATAAGTATGCTGGCGTTTTCAATGTGCCATCTCCTTCACATTAAAACTAAACTCACAGATTTCTCTTAAGGAAATTATCTTAAGGATCATTGAAAAGGAAAATGTGAATTGTCATATTAAAATATCTTGCTGTATAAATGTGCATTATTGTCAATCATTTTAGAAAGTAATAATGTTATAGACTAGCGTGGTCAATAGAGGGCAGCCTGATACACACTTTTGCTTTCTACTGTCAGGAAGAGAGTACAAAACAAAGTCCCAACATCTGCCATAACTGTCACTTTGCTATCAGTTAATAATCCATCTAGAAGTGGGCAAATTATGCAGGCAGATGCGATATCCACATAATGATATGCGATGGGTGACAGACACAGGTAAAGTAGAAGGACATGCCTTGGAGTTCATTGGGGTCAGTCTGCATCCCAGTGGCAGTTCCTGTCAGAATCAAACCATCTGACAGAAAGAACTCTGCAGCTCTTCCGGTCTCCACCACATTTACGTCACATGTGATGGCATGGGAGCTGGGGAGGAAAACCACGTAGGACAGGACATAAAAAATAAAACACAGTATGTTTTATTCCTTTAGAATGTTTGTACTGAGCTGCAGAATTATTTTATGTAATCTAGCTCAATGGGTAGAACATCAGACTGGGATTCAGAAGTCTCCTGGTTCGAATCCCAGCTCAGCCACCAGGTGTGTCTTTCGAGTAAGACACTCAGCGCTAGCTCATTGTAACATATATGTGAAATGTCGTAAGTCACTTTGGATAAAAGCTTCTGCTAAATGAATAAATGTACATGTTAAAATAAATGGACTGACCACAAACCAAAGTGTTGCATGGTCCAATCAGAGGAATCATCAGATTGTCACATTTTAACCCACTTATGTGAAGCTGAGGTTACCCAAATTCACCTGTGCTTCTTTTTAATATCGGTGAAGATCTGGATGTGCTCAGCTCCTATTTGTTTGCGATATCTCAGCAGGTGCCCCGCGCATGCGTTTGTGAAGCCCTCGTCAGCAACGTGTGAAAAGATGTATCCTTCTGCACGAATGAAATCAAGGCCTGTCCAAGAGACAATGTAAACACGAATTTAACACACAAATCCTTTGCTTAAATACTTGTCAAGAACACATCATATCCTTTGTTGTTCATTAGATGATGCTTTCAGCATTAATATGAAAGACAACATTAAGTCATCCAGATCATTTGACTGTCTGAATTACATACTTTGCATAAATCCCAGACAAAGCAGGGCTTATTAAGAATCTTGATAGTTAAAGTATATGCAGAAAAATGGCCTCCTGCATCACTGTGATTACAACCATCATTCAACAATTTAGCTGACATCTGGTGCACCTGAAGCCAGAGCGACAGCCAGAGCGTGCTGGTTTGCTGAAGAAAGGATCTGTATTCCCAGAGGCAGTGTTGGACAGGTCTGTCTTACTGCTACACACACTGCTGTCATAGCGGCACACACCTCAACTCCCACTCCAATCGTGTAGGGAAGATCATGCATGTTTTCAACAATGAGCCCGTCCTGACCAAAAAAAAAAAAAAAAAAAAAGCTAATGTTACTAATTTGGTTATTAACGTTATCACGGGGTAAAAAAAAAAAAAAAAAAAAACTCTTACTGTTGTGAATATACAAGAAAACCAGAAAAAAAAATCCAGTCATTTGTTAAATATTTTAAGGCACGTCACGCGTGATACAGTAATATAGTCAACAGCGCCACACGCTGTCCTAAAACTTGAATTAAACAATTTATTTTTAAGATACTAATTTTTCTACAAATGATCAGCAGAAACCATGCATATGTCTTACAATTCCTTCACGGTTGTAGATCTCCGCTTCACGGCACGCCGCGTCTACTATTTCAGAAACACTCGATCTGTTTAGAGGAGAACCTGCAAAAATGTTAGTTAGTGAAGGGGTGAATCAGGCGCAGCCCGTAGTCAAATTATTACCGCAGGGACGTAAAGCTCACCTGGTAAGGCTTTAACATGAACCATGCCAATAACGACAGATTTTACTCGACCAAATAAATTTGAAAATCTCATCTTCCCGTTTTATGAAGCCGAAGAGACTGGCTTTTTCCTAAAATCACATGACAGGACAAAGTTCAAGTTGGCTTTAGGATGTAGTATGGTAACTGTCACGTACTTTTAAGTTAACCACATATTAATCTCATGTGTTTCATGTTTAGAATTGAATATATAAAATAAATCGAAGTGCCTATTAGAATTACGTACTGTATATTATTATTATTATTATTATTATTATTATTAATAATAATAATAATATATTATAGGCAATATATTTCGCGTCTGACCAAAAGTGTGACTCTCACGCCAAAAACATGGGACTTTGGCGTCCTCAAGGTACAGTGTGTGTTGGAAAACTTTTGTGCGTATCTCGGTAACCAACAGCAGGCGTTTCACTTGTGGGATTTAGCACTGTTTAAGTATATTTTTCACTTTTTATGTTTGAATCTAATTCAGTCCTTCTTTGTTGGTTGCTCTAGACTTAAACGCTGTGCTCACCCTCTCCCGTTACGTCAGGGGGGTGACAGAGTGCCACTGGACTGCGTCTCACTTTCGGACGGCGTCTCACTTTCGGACTGCGTCTCTGACGTCAGGACATTAAACAGCTGTCAAAACGGACCGAGGCCTTTATCGATCAATGGTTTCAGATAAGATCTCTGAGAGGTCTAATACTGATTATTATATCAGTTCACCTTCTTACACTTGCTTAAGTAACCTAAACCGAAATCCGGACTCTTTTAGTAGGCTGTTCCTACTGTTGAACTTTTAACCCTTTTGGGCTCCGTGAAAAACCACGTGACCCGGAAAGTGCACCAACTTTTTACTGTAAGTGGTTTCATCGTGCAGTTCTTAAAAGGAAACCATCCACGCATACTTGTCAAAAGAATTAACTTGTCCAAAAATAATACTCTTGAATTCTAATATAAAATTTATGTATGCTTGGATTATGTTGACTATGTAACAGGCACTTTAATATGAGACCTACGTGCTGAAAAGTTATTGTTGCCATACTTTATAATATGGAACAATTAAATTAATGCATATACGTTTGGAAGAGGAATACATAGTGTGTGAGTGCTATAAGAGTTTTACTTTTAAATCTGTCTGTCTATCTGTCTGTCTCTGTCTATAATTTCTTTATATTTTTTGACATCAAGTACATTGTAGAGCAGATGTGTTTCCTGTAATAACTATATTTTTTATTTACATTTTTCTTTGTTTGTATGTATATATTCAACAAGTGGCCAGAGACGTTCAGAAAAAAACAAGCGTTCAGGAATGAATTCCACGTAATTCTATTTTTCTTGATAGATTTACACGGTATGAAGAGACGATTTAATGAAATGCACGAACCTTATAAAGGAGACCGTTTTTATTTAATGGCTGTGCTGCACATTAGGGAGTAATTGAGATTTGGTGCAACACTGCATGTGCTGTTAACTGTAGCCTCCCATTATTGTGCTCCTTTGGCTGACAACGTTGAACGGCACCGTACCTTAAAGAATGAAACCAGCTCATTACACTCCATTTACATCTTTATCCGATTTTTGTATTTTGTGTTTAACTCAAACTAATCTCTGACTGGAAATCGGGTTTGGTTGTTTAATTTTAATTTTATATTTTTAGAAAATTGTGTATGATCTTTCCTCTATTTGAGCAAGTAGTTCCTCTCAGTGTCTGGCGGAGGCGTCCTACACAGCACATCCAAGCCCCTCGATTCCTGAATGGTGCCCCTCCTTCAGGACAGTCCAGAAAGCACGTGGAAATGTTGCATTAAAAGAACTGCGTTTTTTTCATGCGCAGTTAGTGCATGTTTTATTGTGGCATCTTACAGTGACTGACATGGTTACAGTGTATTCACTTCCATTCTAACGGGATGGATAAATATGATGACATTCTGAAACGGGTGTCGACCTTTGCCCAGCTTCTTTCCCCAGCTGTGGCCCCCTGAAGCCACGTGATCTTTCGCCTGCTGTCGCGTCCTCCGTCCTGATAATGGATGTCGTTTACATTAGCGCGGAACACAGCTGGGGCTGTGTGAGGTAAGGGCCAGCCCTACTGTCCACTAGGTGTCAGTGCAACTTTCATTTTCTCTTACTTGTGTCAGTTACTTTCCCTTTATGATAGGTCTGATCAAGACTTATAATAATAATAATAATAATAATAATAATAATAATAATAATAATAATAATAATAACTGTGTTGTAGTTATTCTCACTGTCAACTCTGTTTTGTTTGTGGGAATATAAAAAATACAATGTATATTTTAATTTACAGTATTGGTAATACTTCTATGTCTTGGGTGAACCTGGTTATTGAATTCCTGTAAAAAGACTTAATTATAGCTGACAGTGATTCAGACCAGAGCTCTGAGCATTTCCTATGGGCTTTTGCCTTTGCATGTCTGTGCACCAGGGGGACACAGTGGTGAACACGTGGGGGCGCCACCTTGGTGACGTGGTGTTTTGGGTTTAAAGCGGTGTTAAGATGAGGCCTGCGGTCTGTCCCTTTACTGTCAGGAAGCTTTCACACCAGGCAGGCGTTGGGAACCATGTGCGTCAGCTGTTGTGCCCTCAATGCCCCCTTTGTCCCCAAGTGCAAACTGTGATGGTGGCAGCTGGTAGCCAGTTGAATTAGGTGCCATACTTAATCTGAGAGAGAGCATCATTTAGCACCATGAAGAGCTCTGTGGCATAATAATTTTGCATGTTATGAGGTTGTCATTATAGATCAGACAAAAGACATGTATTATGAGTTTCAATTTGTTTTCTCCTTTTTCCTTTGCAATAGATTTAATGTATAGTACATTCTGTTTCTGTGTACACTCCCCAGACCAACAATCATTATGCTTATAAACATAGCGTTCTTATAAACACAGCTGGGTCTAGCTAAGGCAAACTGGTAATGGCTGATTATATTACAATGACTGTATATCGCTGTAATACATAGAGTCCAGAGGTCCAGAAATGCATGCTGCTTATAGCAGGAAATTGCAGTTATTGCTGTTCATTATAGATAGAGTTAATTGCAGTTAAAATAGCCTTACCTTGAATTCAGCTTGCATATATAAACATTTTGCTTGTAAGTGATATGCTTATAAGAGAAGTACAGTGTACATGAAAGATGCACGACCAACCAAGGGGTGGAGCAATCCCCCTTGCTGTTATGGGTGGTAAATCAATGTTTACTTTATGTTTACAATGCTTGTCATTCACATTTAACTCATGGCTGAACAAACTTGGATTATGGCATGCTTCAATACAAACATGCGCAGGTAAGTGATTCTCCCTTGACCACGGTTTATAAACCGCCCACAGCAAATGTGTATTTCTGACTTCAATTAAGTTTTATAGTTGTGATTATTGAATGGGGTCTTTTAATATTTATTTATTTATGACTTAATGTACCAGTGCAGATTATCTGATGAATGAAAGAAAAGCACTTGTACTGTATTTTAAGTGGGTCCCTTTTTTTTTCTTGGCCTCTCCAGTTTCTGGTTCCCAAAGTTTGCCCTTGAAAAGCCGCCTTGGTATTCCTCCCCCTGTTGCTCCATGTGGGGATCTGCATTCCAAACCGCATCCAGCAGAGAAGCAATATTCCTCTCCCGGAGCCTGTGTTCAGCTCCGTGGACAGCCTCACACCTCTTGGCCCACGAGGCTCAAAGTCACTCTGCGATTCCATCCAGATAATTGCATTTCTTTGCACTGGTGAAGCAGTCAAGGGCGTATTTCCGTCAAAACTAACCTTATAATTTAGCAGGCCTAAATTATCTAGGTGTAACCCTTAACATTGAAAACCTTACATCCTTAAAACTATATTACCATAGGAAATGTTGAAGGATGAGATGAACGTATCAAGCTACAAAAGCACTGTTACACGTGGATTTGTAGATGCCATTTAAAGCGAACTGCCTATCTACTTTTCAACAATTTTGACCTGCATCACACTGGAATGAAATTGCCTTGTGCAGGTGTTCCAAAGAAGCAGCCGTCCTGCTAGATGAGGCGGAAGAGATCTGCCCATGTGGCCTGAGGTAGTGCTAGCCAGAGATGGAGAGCACAGCAGGGCCAGCTAGAGCAGCCGGTCAATCTGGCTGATAGTCAGGGATGGTGCAGGTGGCACAGGGTGAAGGTTGGACTATTGGTCACTGGCGTTCCTTAGAACTCACTCTCGCTACAGGAGGAAAAACCAGCTGAAGGCATCCATCAATAGTATCTAGCAGTGGAGCTTTAAAATGTGCAAACGTTAAACTTCTAGGCATCAGTACTTGTCCTTTGACAACTGTGAGGTGAAATGGATATACAGTAATTTAGGCAAGTTGCTTTTGCTTTTAAGTACTGGTAATGTTGGCCTGTGTAGAAGAGGATGATATATGCCAGCATGTACGCAGTGTATTCAGAGGTGAATAAAACATTGCAAATTATTTACTTGGTATGACCACTTAACAACTGTAGAGTAGTGAAGATTGTGTAAATGCTAACATTGTAGTATTAGTATTTATGTTCCTATGCTTCCCTCTTGTGGCTGGTTAAGCAAACTACAGCACCCGCCCCCTGGAGTCGTTTAATGAAGTCATAATTGTCGCCCTTAAAGTAACTTTAAAAAGTGGATTTTGTTGAAGTCTCAGTGTTTTTAGTGTCAGTTTATGAAATTCTAGAGGAATCAATTTCCTTTGTTCATTATTTTTACGTATGCGTCTTCTATTTTAAACACATTTTGTTCAGATGTGTTGCGTACTATTTTATTTTAATGTTGGTGGGGCGTCCTGGTGCTCAGTGGGCAGTACTGTCGTGTCACCCTTCTGAGGTCAGGGGCTTGGAAATTGTTATATTCTGCCTGTACATGCATGGGTTTCCTCCCACACTTTAGAGGTGAGTGGTTAAGGTGAGACACTGACTCAAGATTACCTGGTGTGTCTGTGTGTGTGTGTGTGTGTGTGTGTGTGTGTGTGTGTGTGCGTGTGCGTGTGCGTGCGTGCTTGTAAGGTTATTGTAATCTGCATGTGTATTTGTGTTTGGACTTACTCTAGACGTTCTGCAAGTCACATAGATTTGAAAAATAAAACATTTTTTAAAATAATTTGGAAAAAAATGTTTTGTGGGTCATAATTGTATTTAATCTGGTGTTTGTAAAACTGTGCTCCTGTAGCTTAAAATAATTTTTTAAACGTGAAACAGATATCTCTTATATGTTCAAGTACCCATCTGTTATCCTAATTAAAATGGATGGGGGTAGAAGAAAAAAGGCTTTAAATGTAGAAAAATTATAGCATTTGGAACAAAAGTAAAAACAACAGAGTCTGCGCATTAGCTAATACACATTTTCTTGTGTATGTTTGCACCTTGATTTCACTTGGAAACACAACTGTTTGTTTGGCAAACAGCTCTGAGTGTACACCTTAGCATGTATATTTTTGTCTCTTGGTAATTTGTTTGTATTCTGCATTGATTAACCACAATGTAGCCCCTTTAACTATGAGTGCAACTGCAAATTATTGCATAAAAAAATAAAACATTATATTAGCAATTTAGATCTTTCAATACATATATATTTTTTGAAAATGTTATTCATTTTTTTGAAAATGTTAATTCATTTTCATGACACATTTAAACAATATTTTCAAAGATTTTACACATTAATATAGTAATAATTGATTAAAGGACATGGCATTATTTCTTTAATTTAAAAATTAAAAGTTGTGAAGGACAAAAATATGAAATGTGCATTTTGTAAGGCACTTTACCAAGCTGGAAAACAATGACATTTTATTTAAAGAATCGTGATAACTGAACAGCCTGTGTGCCCTGATGTCATCAGGATTATTGAGCTCAATACTTTAGCTGCTGTTTTCAACTAGACAAATAAAGACTGTCTTATCTGCAGATGGTCATTGTCTTTTTGGTGTATCTAACATTTATGAAATTAAGCTCCCTTCACATCCCTACATTGACTCTTAAACCCCCAGCTTTGTGAGTCTTCACGAGTCTTTTTTTCGTTACTTTTTGAGAGAAAAAGCGAGAACATCAGAGGATGTGGGACCTGTGTATCAGGTCTTTTCTTATCTAAAGCCACTGTTGTCACAGATGTGTTTATTTGCAGATTTATTTTTCCTTAATACAGATCTCACAGATGACCTGTTGAACATACAGACGTTACTAATCCCATAAGTGCTGTTGTAGCCCAGGTAAAGATAAGGGCTCACTGTGCACTAACCCTGTCAGAGAGTAACAGCCAATGTTGCAGCCCACTTAAGCAATTGTTGATAGCATTAATTAAATAATCATAATTTTCCCTCCACGCTAAGCTATTCCTTCTGACACCCTGCATCTATGGAGGGCAGTACTCTGACAGACTTGTCTTTTAAAGCCTTTATTTCAACCCCCGCCCCCACTTTACCACTCGCATATATATAAGGAGATTGTGTCAACATGCCACAGACAAGTCGTATCAAGATCGGAGAGCCAAAGGGTCACTGGACACCAAATAGAACTCAGCTCACTTGCTGTGTGTTATAGTCATTTTCCTGCATAAGTTACATCCATTGCCCTATACTGGTCTTAACAACAAACCCCAGGTGTGTCTCATGTAAGTGGATTTAATTAAGCTGTGTTTCCAGGGTAACCATCCCTCACCACCTGTTACCACTGTCCATTTCATTTATAATCTCAACTGGTGGTACATAGTATTTCATTCTACAGGATTTTCTCTAGTGTGGTATTTAATTGTGGATAACTTCCCTGTTGCTTTTGTTTGTCTGTGCACTAGATGTTCTTTCACTATCACACATTCTCTGTGCTTGCTGTAATTTCTTATGTGTTTTGCAATGTCTAATTTTACATATTTTATGGCTGAACCTACTGAACTGGTGCACAATAAATTCAATTCAATAAAATTCAATTTATTTTTATATAGTGCCATTTACAGCAAATTGTGCTGAGGACCAGGAGCAATCTATATAATAATCCTCCAAACAACTTGAAGAACACAATAATACTCTAACAGTTGGTTTGTTAATTTTTTGCAAAGTATTTTGTGCTTTTTAAACCATGCATGGTTCCACTGGTAAAATGAATTACAAGTCACTCCTCTACTTTTAAATTTGTTCATATTCCATTTTAAGGTGGTGCAGCGGCTACTGAAGACATATGTGTAAAGCGCACATGTTTTTTTGGTGGTAGACAGCATGATGTCATCACATTCTCTGTTGAATATTTAATAAAGAGCTTAAGACATTAGTGACTGATATTGATCGGAAATGCAGGCAGAACTGTCTGTCTGGCAGAGTCCGCGCTTCGATCCGCTGTGACCTATTGTTCATTTGAATGACAGAGATACTGAGAGAGCACATTAGATTTAAAAAAATGCTACAATTTTTATAGCGTAATTTTCAAATCTGAGATTTTGGAAAATCAAGTTTTTCAGTCTTTTGTGCTCTTTTATCGATGGCATCTGCTGAGCAATCACAAATGTGAAAATTTAATTTTTTAGTTTGATTTCCTGCGTTGTTACTCACTTTATTTGTTTTGTTTATTTTATAATTAAGGACTTGCTGTAATCTGTTTGAACACTGGTATGAATTATGGGTAAACAACATATGCATAAGGAAGTCTCTTCAACTGCAGAGTGCTTTACTTCACTCTGTATGGAGACCCTTCATTTCACTTCAACGTGCAATATATTAAGTGTTAAATTGTGTAGATGGGATGGTTCAGAAAACCAACATTTCATGTGCTGTAGTAATATCTTTTTAAATCTTTTGTTTTTGTTTTGGACAAGAAAAATCTGTTCTGTCCATTTATATATGCATCCACGCTGTGTAAAACTAAAATTCATTAACTGTGGATGCTTTTTAAGATTCCCTTGAAGACGTATAAGTAGCCACCCATTTTTGGTGTGGTAGATTTAATGCTATAGATGCACATATATGAATTTTAAACATAAATAATATACAGATGACTTTAATGTGCTACAGATGGTAGAAGTCACACATGTACTGAAAGTTAAGCTGTTAAATAGTTTTAAGTAGCATTGCCATCCCAATAGCCACCAGTGGTGGTTTGAGATGCATCTGAGACTGATCTGAATTGCACAAAGTGCTCATCTCATTTATTCTTTCAGGAAATGAGGCAGAAAATTAACCTTATTTTCACGAGCTTTAATCCTACTGCATGCTTTCATCTTAACAACTGATCTTTTTTCTTCCTAATGTGACTCTGAACAATCCCCTTCCTGCATCTTAGGATTTATCGAAAGGTAAAATAAAACTAAATGGCTAAATAGCTTTGAAAATTTGAAGCATTCACATTCTTTATGCTTCAGAGATGGTTGTAAATTTCCACTAAATTTGTCCTCTATCTGTTCATACAACTAGATAAAACCAATATTAACTGAATGATCACAAATAGAGCTGAAATAGATAGAGGGCAGCAAATTGGATGTTGTTTCAAAGCAACGTGTTCTTTCATCAGCACTTCATTTGATTTTGTCACTATGACGAGATGTAGAGTGTGTACCACGTGCTAATTATGACAGCTTTGTTCATGATTAACACTAAACATTTTTTTTCCAATAGTGGTCATGGTAAGCTGAAGTTCTTATAAATGGAGCATTTTTCAATGAATCAGTTTTTATATGTGGATTGGGGTGTGTTAACTGAAAAGCTGGATTGTGAGAGCTGCCTGGGTTATGTATTAAAGTCTTTTTAAGGAAGAAGTTACAGCTAAATTTAAGTGCTAGCCATTTTACATGAATCTTTGTATTGCATACACACACACACATACACCACACACACACACACACACTATATATATATATATATATATATATATATATTTATAGATAGATATAGATATAGATGAATACATAGATATGTATGTGTGTGTTTGACTGATGTGAACAAAATTAACCAAATACTTATATATCTTTTTAAAAGACAAAGTAAGTTTTTTTTTTTTTTCCACATTCGTACAATATTAATGCGCAAACAAAAAAGGAAACTCCTTGGATATACATTCAATTAATAATTTATCCAATACTTCATTCCCCTTTGAATGTTATAATGCATTATTAATGTTTTATATGGGTACATGCTTAACTGAAGGCTCTGCTAAGACAAAGAACCATACTGACAAGTCTGGGACAAATGAGTGAAAGTCACTGGGCCCAGTGCAGTAGAGAACGATAATTGTGTTTTTGTGTTGTTTTTAATTAACTTGGGTTATTGTTATTTATTTGAATTCCAGCGCATCAAATCCATCTTGCTGTGATTGAAACACCTCGATGTACTCACTGTATTCTCTCACAGTGTGCTGTATGAGGTTTGGGCTCACTGGTATTACAGCCCAGGATGAAAGTGGCTAAGGTAACACAAAGCTTGACAGCATGTTGGCATGGCCCGTAACCTCACTTTTCTAATGATAGTTAAATGTTACATGCGGTGGTTTCTGGCCGAACCCAACAAACAAGAGCACGGTTTTCCTCCTTTTGTGCCTCAGACTCGGTATTTATTCCGAGGTGGCAGTAGCTGTACAGCTGGGCGGAGTGACAATCACGGCAGAGACTCTGACTCGCTGAAGAAACGTGAGGCGCACGTTGGGAACGATGAACTGCCTTTTGACAGCTGTCAGAGGTCCTTTGAATGAACTTTGGCTCTGTTCTGTACTCCGCTGCTTTTCCCCCTGCTGAGTGGCACAGTGAAGGGGGGAGGGTTTACTTGCGCCCCTTCGGTACGGTTGCCACCTTTCCACCTGTGAGGAGACTAGCGAACGTTATGGTACCGTCATAAACAGGGACAGCATGCCATCAAATTACACGGGATGAAGGTGTTTGGTGTTAGACAGCAGCAGGCGGTATAGAAACCCGAGGCAATAATGTCATTTTGTTAAAGCCCTTTTCTGTTTGTATTCGATGAACTACTTATCAAGGATTTCCCTGCTAAACTGGGGATTACAGAATAGAGTTGGATATGCATTTTTATTAATTTACACACCCACCATTCTGCCTCTTCTTATGAATGCTGGTTTTCCTTGTATTTATTTTTATACTCAGAAAGTAGGTCTAAATAGTTACATTTGGCTGTTGTTGTTGTTGACGATGGTGATAATGATGAAGATAATTATTTATTATTATGTATTTTATTTTTCGCTATGCCATCATCATGCTGTCAGCATCTCTTGCTAATGCTAGCAGCTTCCTCAGAGTTTCCCTATGGTGGAGCATATCAGCCCACAGAGAGAGGAAGCCCGCCCACTAGCTGAGCAGGTGAATATTAAACCAGGTCCTTGGCACAGCCACATGTAGTCATCAGGCCTGGCAGGCGGCATATTTTTTGGAGTCTCGCCGTACATTTTGGTGTCTACCTGGTGAGGGGCATGAGTCTCTAGCTCAAGGGCCCCTGGCATATTCACGGTCTTGCCGGTTTCATCAAACACTTGAGGCCTACTGGGGTCACACTCCTCCAATAGAAAGTCTAACCAATGAAAAGGAAGCAGACGAGGAATACACAGCACTACAGACATTTGCCAATAATAATACAGAAAGGGTTTAGTGTTTAAGACAAGGTCTCAAGGTCATTTGCAAGTCAAGAGGTAGTTGTCCTGCAGTTTTGGGATTTATTGACAGCATATTACATTCATAAGTAAACCCTCAACTGAATTTAGCAAAATTCCCAAACCTTATCGCTTCAATTAGTGAATTTGTTTTATATTTGTGATCTTGGAGCAAAGTGTGAAAAAAACGAATTAGAAAATTATAGCCTGCAGATAATTATCTGTTTTGTGTCTTTCGTGTATATATGCGTTTAAAAGTAGTTCAAGTAAAGCGCTGATTCTGTGCAATCTTTTAATCTGTGTTAAAATCATATTGCGAGTGCCTTTTGTGTGGTAACTCACCCGTCGTTTCAGTAATGTAAGTCTAAGCTAAAACTAATATACATTTTAGTTTAATTAGGCATATTGTCAGACATGGATGATAGGGGGAAAAAACAATAACCTTAACCTGTTCGCTGACCCCGCACTGTTTTTAACAACTGCTCACACAGTTTTCGACACTTATGTGATTGTGCTGGGATGAAACCTGTCACACAGCTCCTCCAGTTATTAGGCTTTCTGCATTTGACCTTTCTGCAATCAAAGATATATGACTTAAGGGCTCTGATTTGCCATGGCAACGAGTCCTGCTTGCTGCAATGTGAACAGGTCTAATTGTTACAGAAATTTAATGATCTGGAGAGACATCGGGGACCCTGAGATTTTATGAACTGTTTACGCTATAATTTTCTTTTGTTAATGTTTTCCAACTTAACCCTTATAGACCCCTCAGCTGTGACCTAGATCATCAACTGTTATCTCTAAATGAGGAATAACAGAGCCTTAGTCTCTGTGTAGAAAAAGGGGTCTCGGTCATTTAAATAATCTGAATTTGTAAAGCCAGTCATTTCTGTCATCTTCCTTACCAACATTGGTATTATGTTGAAAGAGGTCATGACTTCGACAGAATTTTTCGTACCTTTATTATTTATTATAGTTTCATTAAGAAGGATTGGGTTGTGATTGGTAACACGTGGGGAGAGATTTGCATGTTGCTATTTTGACCATTCGTGATGGTGAAATATAGCTTTAGCATTCTGTCATAGAATATTGATGAGGCCCGGAGCTTGTTTTTTTTTTTTTTTCTTATTCGGTTTCAATTTGCGGCACATCCATACAAGACTGATTTTATTAGTTGCTGAAATAGACTTATACTTTATATCTCATTAAATATTCAAAATAAATTCAGCATATTGGAGATGTTCATACATATTTAGTTTCTGTTGCTAGCGTCAGAGCTTTTTATACCAAATACTTTCGAAATATCTTTTTGTGTGGCTGATTTAACAGAATGATTTGTGTCACATTTGGTTTTCTTTTTCTATTTTATTGTAAAGCTTTTTCAGTAATTTTTATTAAATATTATATGTAGTCCATATACCCATATTTTCCCTGTGTGTGTGTGTGTGTGTGTGTGTGTGTGTGTGTGTGTGTGTGTGTGTGTGGAATATATGAGTGCTTAAATCAGTTATTTTATGGTCTAAAAAAAAAATATTCTATGAATATGTGTCATTTTTACCTCACATACAGTGTTATGTTGAAGTTCCAGTTTATTATATTGTATTAATACTTAAAGTCATGTAATGACCTTTAGTCATTGAGGATTGGCAAAGGAAACCTACAGACATAAATTATTAAACATTTAAAAACAAACAGTGGTTAATGATTATAAGAAGATATTCTCCGACATTTTCTGTGTGGTTTTAAATAGAAAGCACCCTTCCTTGTTGTGGGCCTACTCAGTCATTTGTAGACTGGTTAAATTACATTCTTCAAATCTGACCTCTGTTACATGCAGCAAAGAAACATTGCTTACCACTGTTGATTTTTCTTTCAACAGCCAGACTAACTTCAGAAGATGATTAATTATACCTGTATGTCAAATTACCATGATATACATAATATACTACCAGAATGGCATTAGTGCCCGAATTGCTAAAATTATGAAGCAAGATGTCATGTACTGTATGGGTGGTGTGTCCTGGAAACACCACTGTGATATCATTTGTAGTTCCACAGAAACCAGCATTCCACTTTCTGGAAAAAGCCATCAGCATTCTGTAAATGGTGAAAAAGAATTTGGGTTTTAAGGTGTACAGTAATTAAATCATTTAATGAGCCTTATTTACTTTTGAAGTGAAAGCAACACGTAAATGTTACAGACCAACATCCAAGCTGCACCCAGTACTAAAGTGATTGATTCATAAATAAAAATAAATATGAAAAATACAATGTACTAATTAAGAGTCTAACCTGAATATCCCATCACCATATGTTGCACTAACATTAGACAGAGACAGATTGCTCAAAGCACTTTTGTTTTCCTTGACCTAATTAATAGTCATTCAATGGGAGTAATTGCACATGAAAGTAACCTTCTTAAGACATGCCATAAAACTGAAAAGTAGTTGTGTATTCAAATAAAAGTCCTTTATTATAGATACTGTCCAGTAACACCACCTGTTTTGGTAATAATTTCCTTGTGCTGACTACCAGTGCCATGGCAAACAGAAAGAAGAAATTCCTTGGTTAGATTTTTTCCATACATAATTACATTATTTGTATTTATGGTGTTGTTGATGATTCATAAGTGCAATACATTAATTAGTAGATAAAAGAATAAATAGGTGTTTGTGTGTATGTGTGTGTGTGTGTGTGTGTGTGTGTGTGTGTGTGTGTGTGTGTAAAGAAAGAATGAAACTGTTATTCTATAGAGGATGATAGAATCCAGACAGTTTGCTTTAACCACTTGTTTAAAATGGGAAAGAGGCTGTCCCACAATACACTGCCTTAAAGTTGGGTTCCAGTTTAACACAGATGCAATGTGTTTTACCCCATGGGCTAAATGGCTAATTAACCTTTTCCTTTGTTGTGGTATTCTCTAACTGCTGAAAACTGTTTAATACTGGGAGAACAGGATGGTACACTTTCTTTAGTTATCTTATGTGTGTGTGTGTGTGTGTGTGTGTGTGTGTGTGTGTGTGTGTGTGTGTGTGTGTGTGTGTGCATGTGTGTGCAGAATGCAACAGTGTGTGTGAATATGTATATAAGACTATTAGTAGGGAAAAAAATACAGTCAGCATTTCTGTTTGTCCCCCATGACAAAACTGTCTGGGGGAATGGATGAATAGAAGAATAAAATGGGATTAGTTCCACATAAAACTGAATTTGTACTTTACGGATTTTACATTGGTAATAAACAGTCTGTATTCCGTTCAGTATAATTCAGATTTTAAAATGCGAAATGGGAAATCAGAGTTTTAATTTGACATTCCTTTCTTTGAATGCATACAGAATCAGTTAACAGAATCCGTTATGACAAGCTCACATCCGAGATGCCCAACACAGAACTTGTAAGAACAAAGGCTTATACTGCATTCTTTCATTCTGAGCAATGTAGCTACTAAAAGATACCGTTTTATTTTTTAAATAAATGTTTACTACATAACGTCTCTTTGAAATTGAGGCAATACTTAATAAGTAAATATCCCCATTGTCCTTGACACTCACTTGTTAATCTACACAGATGTAAAACACTGTAACAGGTTCTAAGACACCTCCAATCTCACATCTTATACTTTGAATTCAATATTTCTTCTCAATTCCCTAAGCACCAGCAAACATTTACCAACTCATTCTCATTAGTCAGAGAGCCTGTATGTCATAAAGCTGACTGTGAATATCTTAAACTGTACTAATTATCTCTAAACTTTGCCTTGACCTTTTCCTGCAGCCATCTGCTTCTGAAAAGTATTGGGGTCCCGTCCCATGATACCTGGTGTATCTTTACACAAATCACACCAGTCAGATTAATTGTTAATGCTGTCAAATTTTTATGTTTAATATCCCTGCCGTGTTTTTCATGTGATGCACGAATAAGCACATTTTACTTGCCAGACCAACCCTAATCTATAATCATCCTGACCTGAAGCTATCAGGCTGTTCTACTTTCAGCTGTAAAGAAAGCACAAGTATGTTCATGCAATGTTTTAAATTGTTTAAATCATTCAATTACAGACACACACAGCTCCTTGTTAGAATATTGGGCCTTGAACCTTTTAGTAGAAAGCCATCTAGGGATAATGGAAGATTGATTATAAATTTAAGTATGGAGATAGAAAGAAGAGGATGGGAATTTCACACCAGAGCTTTCCTGATAAGCTAGTTATTATAAAATAAAAAGCCATTTTTGCCAGTGGGGGACATTGGGAGTGAAACAGGCCCATCTCCTTCATTTCACAATAAGTCTAAGTGATAAACAGCAGCTTCAGATGGAGTAAAATACAAGTCTTCATATAAGATACATGCAGTTCTAAGTGCTTAATTTAAAATGAATTTACAAACGCACAATGTTCTCTCTTTGGAACTTTGAAGAAAGGGTATAATCTTTCTTTTCAAATGTTTTATACATAACATTCTCATGCCAAATGTTAAAGTAAGCAGAACACTGCCATGTGTAATGGTGTCCATGTGATTGCAGAAGACTCCCTTCCCCTGGATGAACATGAACATAAAGGGGTGCCTTTGCAAAAATCATATTAACAGTGATCTGAAGTTCTCTGTACTTGTACAGAGAATTGTCATTATGTCATTAGTGGAAGAATATCAGCTTACTGTTTCTTTTTTGAGGTGGTATTCTATCCAACACACAATATCACAGTAATAGTACCCTAGTGAAACATGTTGGAGATACTTTTAAAAAGACACTGAACTAATTTCATCAGTATTCTTGTGAATTATTTGTAAGCCCTTAACCCCATGTCTCAATGATTATATTTTTTTTTTTCAGAAATTAATTTATGTACATTTATATTATATCCAGTTGTTGCATGCTATTGTGAAGTCCAAAACATTTAGCAATGTTACCTTCTTCTGTTTTCTCCCCAGAGTGTACTGTCAATGAAGCAAACCAAATTGTTCAACCAAATTTCACCAAATTGTACAGTTAGCTGTTTAACTCATGCATCAAGAAGTGCATCTTTGTTCAGGTTGCTGCTAGTAAAGCAATATCACATGAGACAGAGTGTTGTTGTGGAATATCAGCATGGCTGTGATCCAGCTGTAGGCACAAGGCTGGAGGCCAAGTATCAAACACTGCACAGCCGTGCTTATATTTAGAATAACAGCATGACCTTGAGTATGATATTACTTTTATACAACAGTTCAACAAATGCCATTTATTAGTTGACAGTAATAAGTGACAATAGATTATGATTTGTTTTTTATTTAATCAGTTATGTGGCTCTTCCAACACAAATAGTACTGCAACTGGATCGGGAACTGATTGTTGCTAAGAAACACTATAAGCATATTCATGCACACTATCTTACTTTACACATTACAGTAGCAGTGTTGAAAGCAGTTTAAATCCCATGCTGTTTGCCTTACTGTGTTAACTTCATCCTGGCCTTTCCCCTTCTTGTTGTCCTATTCTGATGACTATTCGTAACTTAACTCAAATGTTATTTCCGAAAAAAATGTCCATCTTTTCGCCACAGTTCATTAAAATGTAGCATTGAGTTTGCAACAGAAATTTTATGTAATTAACAATTATAAAAGATTTGTACAAATGCCATTTATTGGTTAACAGTAATAAGTATCAACAGATTATGATTTGTTTTATTTAATTAGAGATAAATATTTGGCTTTGTGAACACAAATAGTTCACAACTGGGAGGTTTGTATGGAAGGATCCTGACTTTTTTCCTTCTCATCCTTTGCTGTCTACTCATAATTTAACTTAAATGTTATTTCAAGAAAAATGTCCTTCTTTTTGGTGTAGTTCATTGAAATGTATCATTGAGCTAGTAACTGAAAGGTAGTGTAATTAATTATAATACAACAGTTCTATAAACGCCATTTAGTAATCCACAGGAATAAATGACAACAGATTATAATTAGTATCTTTATTACAGGTAATGTAACTAATGACTATTACAATGTGTGAAATAGGTATGTTTAACTTATTCTTAAACGTACTAGTGCTGTTATTGTGAAATATCTGCATTTTTAGAATGCCTCTTATCCAATCAAATCCAACCAAATTCCTTGGTTGGAACTAAGTGTTGTATAATACTAACCAAAATGTAGATATTCTGGTTTTTTCCCTTCTTGTCCTCTGCTGATGACTACTCATAATTTAACTCTAATGTTATTATTAGACAAAACTGGGAGTTTGTACAGATGTATCCTGGTTTACAAAGACAAATCAGTGCTGTTATCATGAAATATTAGCACACTTTGAATGCCTCTTGTCAAACCAAATGCCTCATCAAATCAAACCAGATTCCTTGGTCAAAACATATTAATAACACTATTAACATGCATACAACTAATTTCTAATAGCCTCCAAAACCACTTAAGACATCCCACTGACAAAGGGAGAAAAGTTTTACAGATATTTTCAATTTTCTTTATTTTGTTTTAATATTGGTGCTTTGAAACAAAATAAACAATGATGTAATTTTTTTAAGATGCCTTTCATATTACAGTTTTTTGAGTGACTGGTTCATGCCAAGTGATTTGGAAACACAGCAACCTTGATCTGCCCCCTGGCTTCAATGTCATCTCACACTCATTATACAGAGCACCACATTACTGGTATCACACTGATATGGTAATGGTCGGGTTTAATGTCATTCCCTAATGTTCTGGCGGCCCTCTAAAGGTAAATGATAATTTGCGGTAAGTCAAGCTTTTTCAGACAAAAACATCTTAAAAAGGAAATGACAGTATTTTGGATTGTAAAAAAAATATATATTTGCACAAACGTACCCATGTTGACATTTGTTACTACTAAAGAACATACTAATATTTAATTTTAAAATTTAGACCTTGACAAGATTTAGTCAGGAACCAAAACATGTCATAGCTTATAATGTAAAATATATACTCTTTTCCATGAAAGCTCAACATTCAGAAATGTTTAACATGTGAGCATCAGCCAGTGGTTAAAAGTTCAGCGGGGCTGAGCCTGGCACGAGATCAGACCTGCTTGTATTTGGTGGGTGCCCTCTCACCTGTGTGGCCTGACCACAATTATACTTCTCAAGCCAGCCTGAACACCACTGCAAACATTTCCCTGAAAACATTGCAGAGACATTCAATTATGTCAAGGGTGGGTCTAACAGAAGGCGTTCCACTGCACTGCCAAAAATAAGCAGACCTGTATATACTGCAATTGAAAAATAACTACGACTATTACAATTAAGTGGAAATGGTTATAAAAATAATAAAAATTGTACTCCGAGCCTTGATGACTGTGGTTTGATCCAGCTGGTAGAATAGTCAGTGGTGCCAGGAAGGGAGACAAAGCCTGGTGCTGTTGGTAACTTCCCAGCGAGGCACATATCGAATGAAACAATGACCTTTCCTAACGTTAGCCACTTCTCACTGCTTCAGTTTTATGGTTACATTTCTCCTCTTCTCTGCATAAAGGTGAAATGCTGTGAGGATGTGAGTGAAGTAAGCTGTTTGAGGAGAACCATTTTGCAGTCTAGATTTGCATTGCTGAAGGCCTACGGAGTAGAGAATGTGCTAATGGCAAGTACCATGAAAGTAAGAGCTATCACACGTATTTCTTCAGCTCTCCCTAAAGCACACTCAAACATGACGTGTAGTTTGTCGAAAATGGCCTTATTTTGACTGAGGAGGTATAAGACCCAGAGTCCATCATATTTATGACTGCTATTTATTGTAACAGTGTGTAGATGGAGGTCGTTCACTGTTTTATTCATGTATATTTTGCCTATGTTAAAATGGCGTTATTTTTTGGAGGGGATACAATGTTCTATGGCCAAAAGAGATTTCTTTGACACTTATTTGGGTTTTGTAGCACAATAATTTGAATGCACTTATTTGGGTATTCAGCAGAGCCAATCTGTTTAAAAAGTGTGCTCAGCAGCATGAAGGTTATGGTGGCATACTCCAGAATTTTCTTCAGGATGTTTTCTGAAGTCCATGAGTCACTCAAAGTTCACTACATTTTTCATTTGAAATAAGTGCACATGTGGCTGCAAGTGTATATTGCAAAGGTAAGTGTTTACCCACAAGCACTGACAAGCATAAACATTAAGGGACAAAGCCAAAATATTAACTCTCTGTTACTGCTAAAATACAGTCTTAGCAACCAAATAACTTCAAACTTATTTTTTTGGTGGGACTTTCAATCTGGGCTTTGTGTTATGGTGCTAAAAATTAATTAATTAATGAATTAAAATGACTGTGTGTAGTGGAGAATAGAAAAATGTATTATTATCATAAAAGACATGTTTAAGGGCCCTTTATTTATATTTTAATGTGTGTTAAGTAGAATGTAGAAGCGTAACATTTGGGGAAAAACAAGCAACCCACGTCATCTTAGAACTGTGATGATGATGAAGATGATGATGATATAGTGCTTGTTTGCAAAAAAAAAAAAATGTGTACATTGGACTTGTTTTATTAAAGTTCCACTTTTGTTACATAAAACTTGAGATGAATGAGTACATTTCAGCCATGAACATGAAGGTTAATTCATTCTGTGAAGTGCAGATATAATTGTTTGACCATTTCTTTATTTCCCTACATTCAAATGAACTTCTTTATTTAAAAATGGGGAAACTCTAATTATGTTAAACACCAATTTGATTTTTGTGTTTCCTTTCTTTGTGCCCTCAGTGCCTCAGCAGTCCTCTTTAATTTCGCTGTTTAACCGCATTACAGAGCTCTTTTCCTTTCTGTCTGTGTTTCGGCAGGATCTGCTTGCTGTTTTTCTGCAGTGTGCTGTTTAGGAGCAGGAATTGGGGAAACATTAACATGGATAAACCTTTTTAAAAGACATTTCCTCTTCCTTTCATTTCATTTACTGGTGTGCGTCCTAACTTGAATAAAAGAGGTTAGCAGGGAACAGGATCCATGCTTCCGAACATCAGTGCTACACTTGTACATTAGGCCTTTTACCCTAAAAATGTAACATCATATCTGGGCTCCTTTAAACATTTTCATAGAACCATGAAATAAAGCAATGTTGTAGAATGGTGTGCATCTCTTGTGAAAAACAGCAATGTTTCACCAATACGTAAACAGAGTCATGACAACATTGTGATAATATCAAAACAGGTTTTGATAGAGGTATAGATCACAGTAAAAGGTGTAGTTATGGTCATACGCTATCCATTGCCACAGCCAAATACAGTATATTTTTAATAGGGATGCATCAGTTCCCCAGAAGAAAAAAAATAATAATTAATGAACCGTTCCATTTGGCATGTACGGTTGAACTCGTGTAGCCAAATTGTGGTTATGACGGTTATGATTAATGATTTTGGCCTTTGCTTTAAAAAAGTTTTGAAACCAGCTAACTTATGTCGATGAAGATTCTCAGTCATCCAGGTGGAGCTCTCTGGGAGTTTAATCATGTCAGGCTGAAGAAGCTACTTGGATGAGTAGTGAAACATTCCTATCAAGAAGAAAGAAGTCCAGGTGACATGATTCAACTCCTGGACAGCTAACGTACTTGCAAAAATTGATATAAGTGCATTTTCTGTGTCATCTATGTAAAAGTTGCAGCCGTTCAACAGGTTGTTCATCCTTTGCAAGTTGTTTCCAGTTTTATAACAAAAAAACAAATGGAGGTGGTAAGGTGGAGCTTACTTTAAACTTTCAAAAGACCTAATGTATTGTCCACAGTTTCTTTCCTAACATTTTTATTAGAATGTATTTCTTGATGGCAGCACAGTGGCTAGCGCCGTTAACTCACACCTCTGGGCCTGGGCTTCGATTCCTGCTTTGACTCTGTGTGCATGGTGTTTGCATGTTCTCCCTGTGCTTGGTTGGTTTTCTCTGGTTTCCTCCCATGGTCCAAAAACAGGTAGGTTAGGTTGATTGATGTTTGCAAATTGCCCATAGCGTGCATGTGCCCTGTGGTTGGTTGGTGCACCACCCTGGGTGTCCCCTGCCCTGTCGCTCACGACCCTGAATTGGATAAAGCAGTAATGTGAATGGATGGATGTATTTCTTGATATTGTAAGATACACAGTCCCTGTCTCTCACACAGACACACAACACCACCTCCAATCACTACTGAGTGACATAAAAAACAAGGGGTTTACATTTAACAGAAGTGCACAACCAAATACTTTACCAACTGTTTATTTGAAATGATTGTATCAGGCTTATACTTGTAAGATGTGAATAACTTTACCTTGTGATTTCCCATGCATAGGAAACTCCATGTACAGAGACCTTTGGTGAGTAATATGGAAGACTGAAGCAGGAGAGTGTGTTTTATTCCTGTTCTCCTTCAAACTCTTAAGTGTGTGTAGAGTGCAGTTTCACGTTGCACCTGTGTGGTCTTTGGTGGTACCTGTACAGTGTGATGTCAACTTGGCTGAGGCAGGTTGGGTGTGTGGCTGGGGGGAAGGGGGATCAGGAACGATGTCATGGGGAGAACACTGTTACCACGGAAATGGATGCACTGGCCTCATCAGCAGCGTCCCAGCTGGCGAAGAGCTCTGGAAGCGTGTCTTGGCAAGCAGCGGTCTGGAGGGAGTTTGCATCTGTGCAGTCTTGGCTCTCAGCTGTGGGGGGGGGGGGGCGTGGGTGGGCTCGCTGCATATTGCTCCCCTTTGTTATGTCTTAAAGGGGACCTGCACATAGTCACTACCTCCCGTCTTTCCTTCTCCTGGCCATGTGTTAGGCCAGCCGCATTTGCTAACACGGGTATCCCTATTCTCATCTCACCCCCAACATTTATAACAGTTATCTGCTCTATTTGACAGTGCCCAAAATGTGGGTGTAAAATGTCTCCACAATACCACTGTCTACTGGAGACCACAGTTGAAACCGTGCAAGTGAGTCTATTAGTGTCAGTTAGTGTCTGTACATTCATCATCAGGCCATTTGCCACAATTACAGGGTGAGGAGCTCTGACGATGTGGCCAGCCCCTTTGAAATCTTTGAGCTCACTACTGGGATGCAGCTGAAAAAACTGGACGTTTACTTTTTCTGGTACAGGTTAAACAAGTCGTCTGCTCTCCTTTCTTCTCTTATTTTTTCTCCTTTCCTCCTCTCCTCTCCTCTCCTCTCCAGCAATGTATTGTGGCTGCACCAAAATTCCTTTGGATATTAAACTCTTGGTTTTCAGGTACCTTTTACTCCAGCTTATGCAGAGATGCGCGGTTTCATACCAAACTTATTTACCTCTTCCTGCTCCATACACCCTTGAACCATTCGATTTATGGTCACAGAACTGCAGAACACTAAAATGCAAGTTTCACATTATTCTGTACCTGTTGATTTGGTGTTATACATTCAGGTGTTTGGTCCACTTGAGCTAATACAAAGTTGTGTTGAGCAGACTCCATAAGTTTACATTAACATTTTTAATCGCCTCTGATGAGATTGCATTCTGTTCAGCACCGTTCCACTCAGCTGTATTCTGTATGATGGGACTGGCTTAAGGATCCCTGTCATTTCAGGAATGAATACATGAAAAATCTTCATGTACATTATAATTTCTTATTATTGCAGCACAAGAAAAAGGATTTGTTTATCTGACCCTTTCCTTGGTATTGTACTTTTCAGCTGAAAAAAAAAAATATATATATTTTTTTATTTTCTCTTCTTGGTGTTAGTAAATGGATGCCTCTTGGTACTTTCAGAGATCCATCCTGTTGAACACTGTGCCAAAGTCAGTTCAAAACGACAAAAAAGTAAATGTTTGACATGCAGTGGAGATGGTCTGGATCAGTGTCAGCATGAGGTGCCAACAGAAACTGATTCTGATGACCTTTGTTAGGCTGTGAGTTAAAGAACCTGCCGTGAAAACTGAATCTTGGGTAAATAGTTTCTGCTGCCTGTCACAGTGACACAGCTGTGACATCTGTGGAGGAGGAATCAAGTGGTGACAGCTGAAGGTCCAAAGTTTTGTGACTGTCCCGACATTTAATACGTCCCATTATGTAACCTTCTTAGCTTAGATTTTTCTCCACTGGAGTAACTCAATGGGACAACAACAGATTATAATAGAACCTGAGCAGGCATCTGTGAATCTCTGTTGTTGGCGATTACATCACATATTACTCTATTAAATTAACCAATGATTTTTGTAACACATCCAGTGTTCATGGGTCTGACAGACGTGCAACACTTATGTTTTTTTAAGACAATTCAATTACGAATACATATATGAAACACTGACCAGATGTTAACATCATCTCAACTGCAAGATATTTAGACAACATGTATGGTTAACATTTACTTCCCTGGTCATGTGCATCAGTTAAGCTTCCATTTCTTTTTAAGAAAATATAATGTTTAAGAACGTATTTTACAACAGGGATTGGGCACTTCTTCAGAAAGCTAATTTAATCATTGGGTGCATTAAGCTTTATCTCTCACTTGTTGCCATGTACGTTAAATGCGTTAGATATACTGAGTGTCCAGTTTGTCCGCATCACTTTGTTTAGCTGTGGCTGTCATTTCTGTCAAGTAAAATTGTCACTAAGGAAGTCTGTAGTGTTTTTATGGCCAACATGTTGTATGCATGAATGCAAAATTAATCAAAAACCGAAATGTCTATTATCATGAGATGACAAAGGCATCAAACAGTCTTAAATCCAATTTGTAAGGCATGCCTCTTTAAAAAGAAATAAAACTCAACATGTGCAATTGCTTTCACCAAAGTAATCAAGCATCGAATGAACAAATGAATTAGTTTATTGTTTCAAAGATTATTTTCACAATTTCATTACTAAACCTCTTCAGCCAGACCAGTGCCCTTTAACAGAAGTTCGAACCAACCACAGTAAGCCTATTAACAGACTAATATGGTAAATAACTCATAATCAAACAAATTTCAGCAGGTGCACCAGTTCCACTTTATCAGCATGTCCTAAATTCCCAGTGCAGATCTAAAATCCATCTTACTTTGCTCATAAAAACGATAAAGACATACAAATAATATTTTTCTTCCATGTTATTATTCTGAAGAGGAACACATCTCAGCTGTTATTACAATATATCACGGCAATAATATCTGCTCTGAAGACCTCTAATGAGTTTGACAAGCCCACACTCTCAGAAGCATGAGGAAATCTCATGTTCCGTACACTCAGATCACATATTCTCAAATTATAGCTGTGGCAGTTCCCTGCACCACACATGTGGCAAAAGATACCACAGTACATTAACGGCAACATGTCTCTTACAGCTAGACTTGCGGCAATAGTAAAACACAAGAGCCAATAGGAAATGTCTACATGCGATAACTGATTTTAGGCTCAGCAGTATGCAAGTAATTGCTGATTCTGGCATTGTGGTTAAGGCTTCTGTTATATATTAGGTCCAAATCAAAATTGCTTTCTGTTCAGAAAAGAAAATGGAATTAAAATCAGCTGCATTTCATTGATGGAAGGCAATTTTTTTGTAACAATGAGCCGCACTGAGAGCCTTCAGTAAGCTTACAATGTGCATATGTTTGACAGTTCCTACACTGATGCCCGTACCAGATTGGTAGGCTCAGGAGTTAAGTTTTAGTAGCCCTGGAAATGACTTTAACAATAGGGGAAAATGTAAAAGCTTCTACTGCATGTTTCCTGGGTAATAACAGTACGTGAGACAATGTTACTCCTTCAGCTCACTGAAGGTTATCTTGAACTTTGTGTGTTTAGTTAATTGTTCTTTGTTCCACTGAATAAGTAGGCCACTTGCTTAATATTTTCTGTTCAGCAGTAAGATTTTTGTTTATTTTAAATGCACCGACTTCTTTTTCAACATAACAAAACACAAAAATGCTTCTTAACTGGAGAATATTTGATTGGTTTTTGATTACTCATGTTATGATCCAGGGAATTCTCCATGTTAAATATTTAACGAGAGGAAATTCAGAAAAAGAAGAAAACAGAAGAAAATCTCTTCTGTTTTGGAATAGCAAAGATTAAAAACAGAAAACATTATATTCTACTAAAAGTCGCATGGCATTGCTACTGATCCCAAGACAGTGGGCGTGACTGGACTGCATAGAGTTGTAATATCCAAACATGGTCCCTGACAGAAAGTGTTTGGAATGAGATTGAACATGGAAGGGGGCCCTGGCCAAGAAGATCTTCTTCATTAGCAGAGCTTATTAATGCTTTAGAGGATTAATGAAGCATGACACGACCACCTTTCTGCCAGCAATTAGTACAAAGGTCCACAAGGCAGCAAAGCAAGCATCGAGGCCAAAGGCACCCAAACATGTAATTAATTTCTGTTCATGTTAAACGTTGCTTGAGAGCTTGTTGTGGTGGCTGCAGTACACAAGTTCTCATGGATGTGGCTTTCCTGGTCCAGAAGATGGCAACAGTGAGCACTGTATTCGACAGAGTTATTTAAATTCTATAATAAAATCTGTAAAAAATATAATCTGTTTTCTATACCATTTTCCTTCACTGTTCATGATTATTCTTAATTATTGTTTAACTGGGATCCAAAACATGATGCAGAGTTTAATGCAGTTTAATGTAACTTGACTCTAAACTCTGAGATTGAACTATATTAATCGTACATTTCACCTTCTTTTATTGTTGAGGTTAAGTGGTTAGTAACTGATAGATTTTTCAAGTTGTTGCTTGAACCACTTTATCAATGGAAAGACTGCCATATTAGGTTAGGGTTCAGCAGTAACTATAGGACCAATCCATGACATAGTATTATTATTATTATTATTATTATTATTATTATTATTAATAATAATAATAATAATAATAATAAATCAAGTAAATGGTATGTAAAACTTCATATATTGTCTTACTTCTGAATAAGATAAAGACAAGCTTTCCGATTTCATTTCTCAGTATTACTCTAGTATTAATGCTACCAATAGGCCGTTTCCACACAATATCTGTCATGCTCTTGGCCTAACATGAAATTTTAGCCGCAATTACCGTGCAGCCATAATTTGATATAATAAAAATCTAATGGCCTATTGTTGAAGTGATGGCTGTGTTGAGGCTAAACAGTATGAAAGGCGGTGCGATGTGTGCAATAAAGCCAGCATGGCCTCGCTGAAGTGTTCTTTAATTTCCTCTCTCTGAGGCTCTGCTAAATAGCACAGTTGAAGGGGGAAGAACCAAATGCTGAGACAGTCGATGCATGCGCTTTTGTGTTGCACTTCACTACGGACGCCGTCCGCCAAAGGGGGGAAAGGTGGCGGAGCAGCGCCCAGCGACAAGCGCACAAGCTCTGGTCAGAAACAAACCAGCTTCCGTTAGCAGTCTTCATGGTTCAGGTGGAAATCTAGGCACAAAGTGACTGCAGTTGTACTCAACGGTTACAGAAATTTCTGTATGCTTACTGGTAGACACTGTAAAAGGCAGTAGGCCTTTTGTCACAGGCATTATTTGACAGGTGTTATTTGACAATCGAGTGTCGGTGGAATTTACTTCCTCTCTTAAATGTAACCTTTTGATAATGGAAGCAGGATCTAAGCCCACATCTAACCCCACAATCGCTAGTAATTTTTAAAGATGGTCCCCTTTAGTCCTTTTGGCTTTTGTCTGGCCTTTACTGTATCGCCGGTATTTTTTCCTAACTCCAACAAAAGAAAAGCTTCGCTGCCACACTGACTGTATGTTTGTTTACAGGGTTGCTGGCCCTTTAAGACTCTGCCGTTTAAGCACTCGCCCGCGACTGGGGCATAATGTCATTAATCTCTACAAACTTGGTGTGACAGAAGCAGGAGGCAGTACAGATTGATGACATTTTATTGTTATTGCAGTGGCACTATTAACTGCTCGGCAATTCGGCTTCCATCCTTACATCTTCATACCAGGTTTTAGGCAACAACAAACGACAAATGTAGGCCATTGCAGATGTGATGTGCAAGGATCTGATTAAGTATTTAAATGGTAATTTTCTGTTTTGTGTTTTAATTCCTTTGCATTTTTTTAAAGACACATGTGTCTCTGAATTCATGGATGTCATTTGCACATACGTATATCAAGCCCTGTTTTTATATTCAGAGGCAGAAATCTTCAAAGACTTACAAGCTAAGTCCATTATATCTCATATCACTAGAGTCCAAGGAGAGGAATTATCATCAAAGATTATTATTTTTAATGAATCAAAGGTTCAGTTCAGAACAACATGCCACAACAGTCCTGGCAGCAGGCTGGCTAAAGGGCACGAGTTCAGACTGTATGTTTGTGAGAGAACAGGAGCTCCGCGTGCTCATGCTGTAACCATGTTTACAGTCATCACTCCCAGATTCCTGTGACTATTTTGGCCAGGTTCACAAAGGGGTTAAACTCATTAAAAAGGTCAGACTTCTAGGCATTGTGGGGTATTAGCAGCATGCTAAGGTAGAACTCCCCCCTGCCCCCCCCCATTTATTCTTCATCTTTCTGCATCATATTCATTTTTTCAACATCCTTTCATCGAGACAGACTGTTTTAACTGTTAAAGAGTTGTTATCAGTTGAAGTATAAAGTCAGTGATTTCTAAGTTTAAATTCTGCATATGAACATCATTTCCTAAGTGAATGTAGCTGTTGGAAAAGTTGTAAGATACATGTATATTATAATCCTGAGCACACGGCGGATGGTAGGTGGCGCTGTCAGGTGATTGCTGAGCTGAACAGGAACATGTGTTGACAGGCGAAGACTGGAGAGGCTGATAACACCCCCCCAACACACACACACACACACACACACACACACACACACACACACAAAACCGTCTGCTGATAAGAAGCTATGGGGATGGCAGCCTTTCTTCATTAATTATGATAGATGAAAGCACCCTACATACGCAATCACTCAGGGCAAAAAAGTTTGTCAGATTTCTGGGTATCACTGACCTAGAAAATGGGAACATGTCCACAGATCCCACTTCTCCAGCACATGTGAGTGATCGGCCACAATATACTGTATTGACGGAATTCCTGATTTGTGCTGCTTGCATTGCAAAAGCTGCCTACCTTTGTATACCCTACTTCATACTGTCAGCGTCCCATTAGTGGGTGTTTGTTTTCCACTAATCAGAATGGGCAACTGGATACATGTATTTTTATTTTTCTGTGTGTGTGTGTGTGTGTGTGTGTGTGTGTGTGTATATATACTATGTGCAAGTTGTTATTCTACAGTGTGTCTCACCCTTTCAGTTTCTCTCCTCTTCTCTTATACTTGTCTGGCCTAATTGCTGATGTCCTCTCAGGAAGCATAGGTTGTCGTGTCGATCTTCATCAGTGATAGCTCGCCGGCAACAGCTGACCACCTAGGACCAGATCTGGCAGCAGTTCCCTGTTCTGGCAAAGGAAGATACCATGTGATAACACAGTAGGGGTGTCTTCCTTGATCAGGCTGTTAGCTGCTAACAAGCAGCCAATATAGCTGAAATGAACACACGTGGGCCATATTCTGTAGAATTACCACGTGAAGGTATTACTTGAATCATTACTGGCTTTGTAACAGATCTACTACAAGCTTTTGAGATTTCTTGATACCCCCTGTATACTGACATGAGTATTGAAATATATAAAAGCTTCATGCACATTAATGCATAATTAAATACCATATAAACACAATAATAACACATCTGTTTTTTTTCTGTTCAAAAGCCCCCCAGTTCTTTTTTCAGGATATTTATGATTACATTTCTGCAAATGGCATCTGGCACAGGCACCAGTCCTCTGCCTCTTTCTTTTATCAAATCAGCAGGCTTTCTGACAGTGTGGGGTGGGGGCCACAGCTGGGGGTGGCTGCCGAATAGTGGGTTTAAGCCAACGCATGGAGGCATGAGCCAAAATTAATGACAATGACAGTGAAAAAGTTTGGAGAGCAAGTGTGGGACCCAGCTCAGATTAGCACGGGAGAGGGACGAGCCGGATGCAATTCTATAAAAAATCAATGAAAGTGTTGAAAAATGTCTGAAATATGTTTGTCTGGCAGCTGATGAGCCATTTATTTTCATTAGCAGTTTGCTGGCTACATTCAGAGAAGCCCTTCCTCCCCAGTTCTCTAATAAAATCACTGCAGCTCCCTCAAACTTACCGACCAATCAGCCACAGTTACTGTACAAAAACTATGGTGCTTACTCTGTTTAACTTTGCTTTGAGAAGCATATGTCAATCAACGGCATGTTTAAAAGGGAACTGACTACACCATAAAACTAAGACAAAAAACTCAATGTGTGCAGATAATTCATTTATGTTTATTAAATTTTTTTTCCAAATCACAGATGGACAACTCAGTGTGTTTTCCACCTACCTTTTCCAAAGCCCCTTTAGCAAACTAACACATCCGAGTTCTTTATTTTAATACGTATGGGGTATTTGTGGGAGGTTTTGCTTTCTTTCCAACTGTGAGAATGAAGGTTAAACCCCAAGAAGAAATCCAGAAGATTATGGGGTCTTGAATCATTTGACAGGAGAAATTTTTTTCAATATGCAGGTCCAATCCTGGTGGCGTAATGAAGATGACACATGATGAAAGGTCAGCCCAGCACTATAAGTACTTCTTTCAACCCAGTGCTTTGGCCTTGGTTTGTATACTGAACCTTTGTGATGAGTTTCTAACTACCACACACTGAAATGCAAATGTGACAGAGCCAAAATGAGGACAGGTAAAAGCAGAAGGTGGTGAAATGGAATGAAGCTGTGGAGCCAGTGTGAACAGCTGCCTTCACTTGGTCATGCTGTTAAGCACAAGTCTAACCATCTTTCATGGTGGGTAGGATGGGGAAAGAGGAGAAGTGTGCATGAGTGTGGATATGTGGGGAAAAAAAATCAGAAAGAGCTTACCCTGTCTGTGATGGTCCTAAAAATGTGCAACTGATACAAGGAACGGCTTAAAATATTCACTTAAAGAGCATCAAATTTTTATAAAACACTAAAACTTTTCATTTTAATGTGTTTTTGTGAGTCATATAATCACTCATGTGAAGAAAAAATATTTAATTAGCATTTCAGTCAACTGATCTATTTATTTCTAAAGTATGGTACAAATGATAAAAATAAACATTTATAATACGTGCATCCTTATTTCAATCCTCTATCTCAGGCATGTTTACAGGGTCTGGGACCTCATCCTAAAAGGCAAAGCAGTATTACAGTAATGTGTACTGAAATATAAAGATAATTATTATTATTAAAGTCACCTGCTGAACAGTTCTAGCCATCATTGGTTTCTTGTTGGTCATAATGAAGTACACACCTTTGTTTAAACCGCTTTCTGGAGTCCGCGCGTACCCTGTCAATCTCCCATCTGCTCAGTATGCGTCTGACATGGGATGGGACGTTTGGAGAGCGGTGCTCTAAGCAATGATATTTCCCCTGTTCTGATTATGTGCTCATTATTTATTTATTTTTGTCAGTTGAATGTCATGGATTGCAGGGCTTGTCAGACGGGTTGCTTGTGGGTCGATACAAATCAAAAGCGAGACTCACTTGCGGTAATGTGACATAAGGTAGCTCTTTCTCCCATGTGAAGATGACGTAGTCGTGTGCACCTAAAGCCCAGAGTACCGCAGAGCCAAAGGTTGAGCGAAGATTGTGTGCAATAATTAGACCATGTGATGAGATCCAGCATGCCTGGAGGATGAGATGATAAATACAATTAAGTGACAAGAAAAATAATGAATAAATGGGAATCAAAGGTGGCTGTGGGGATTGTCTTTCCGCATCTACTTCATCTGATACCTATCAATCAAATAGCCGAGCTCTTCCTGAGCATGTGCTGTAGTCCTGTTTAATAATATCATTATACTTTGTGAGCAAGTAACCCCTAACCTGTAAAACTTTGTTTTGCATTAATTGTATATATTTTATTTCACGAGCTGCAGTATTGACCAACTGTTTTTCTATTATTATGATTATTTTTAAATTTATGTTCAATTAATGAAAAGTTACAAATAAAAATACATAAGCTATACTTTGGTCATTGCAACATTTTGAAGTGTATTGATGCTGAAGCAGGCCAATCACTGATGAGTTTAAAGGGAAAAAAATTCTAATTATGCAGCATTATTCAATTTTCACTATTCTGTTTTATGGTTTTCCCGGTCATGATGATAAATAAAACCAGATGCAAGAGAAAAGTGACTGCATTTAAATACCATATCTGAAAGTATGCAGGGTTGTAGAAATGCATAGGTTTTTGACAGCATGCCTCACGAGACAGAATGTTACAGCCCCTGACCAGGCACTATTTCACCATGATGAACGGCCCAGTTGGCACATTAAATTATTCTGTACAGATCTCATTTAGAACATTGAAGAAGAGACTCAGTGTTTTACATTTACACTGTTCAGTGTCTTCTATTCCTGCCTGTAAAGGGCTGTCCACAAAAGGCACAACCTATATAATGCAATGCATTTGGACATTAATAGTTTCTGCAAATAAGAAACCGTAATTAAACTGGATGTTGCTTCGTTTTCCGTAGGAATTAATTTATCAACCATAAACAGACAGCCTATAAAATCATTGCTTTATACAATTTAATAGTTGTGGAATTCCTGTTGGTTAAATGCATGTACAAAATAAAATGTGAATAAAATACATAATACTACTATATGTTTAATGTTTTCTTTTCCATAACCTGTATGTGGGTTCAGATCAAGAATCTAACATTAAGAAACTATGACTGGCTAAAATAAGGAAATAGATTATGTTGGAGGCATCGTATGAGAGATCCCATTCTTTAATAAAGGACATGTCCATTTAAATCAGTTGTTTCAGCCAAAGACACAAAGGATATGCCAACAAAACAGATGCTAATTAAAATCAAATGAGATTATAAAGGTATAATAACTGGTAGTTTGAGTTAAGACTTTTTAAAGGAATAAAGATGTAGTGGGCATAGTGGTCTTTAGACTCCAAATATTTGGAAATTTTTATAGACGAACAGGAAAACCATTGTAGGAGGTGTTTTCTTTTTTCTCCAACTCATTATTTTCCATACATTCAAAGTCACTGGTCCCAGTGCATTCATAAGATAAAGATGGAATGATCAGACTCCAAAATCAGCAATTTTCGTGATTTTTACATTGTGAGATTTCAAGTGTGATACGTTAAGATTGTTTCCATGATTTGACATTAAAGAACAAGTGGTGACAGGAAGGGAAGCACCTCAAACAGAAAGACCTATTTGTCTCTCAGGCCTGTAGATATTAAGTTTAGAATTGAGAACAATGGCAGGTGTGGAGATGGCCCAGAATCCCACCGAGTTCTGTTCAATGATGTAGTGAGCATACTCTTATCAAACTAGAAGCTGCTATCAAAGGATCTAGTCCCTCACCTTTAATCAAATCCCAAGATTCCCAGGAGGATCCAGTAGAGTACAGTAAATAATTTGAAAGCTGTATAATTCACAAAAACTTGTAAAAACACTAATGTACCATACAGGACTAAACAAACTCTATTCTTGGTAACAAGTGCAGGAGAGTGCAGAGTTACTGGAGGACTGACCATAGCAGCAATACCAAAGATAGTGAATGGTAGAAGGGAGCAGAAATGTCATGGTGTCATGGTGTCATGGTGTCATTCTATGACTCTGAGAAAGGATACTGTAAACAGCTGCATTAACTGTGGCTTCTAAAGGGCTGCGTTATTCTGTACATCTCTGCTGAAGGTCATTATGAAGACCACGCTGCTCACAGCTGTGAAAATGTAGGTGTAACACAGGTGCCCAGTCTAGTACCACTGATCATCAACTTCCTGTTCATCTAATAGCAGAAGCTCCTGCATTACCAATGGAGCCAATCCCTCCTGAGTTAACAGCCAGACTACAAGAACTGAAAAGGTGCACGGTTCCAAAAACGTAGCATGAGTGAAGCAAACCGCTTGTGTTGAAACACACCAGCACACAAGATGTGTTGCATATGGTTAATAATAAAATGATTGTCACTTAAACCAAACATGTCATCTACTTACTGCTCTGGACAGACAGTAAACAAGTTAATTAATTAATTAATTAACCAAAACAAAGAACCAGCAGATCCAGCAATATAGCTTTACAGAAACAACAGTGACTGAACTCAGCAAAGAGCTGAAACCAGAGTGAGTCACTGCAAGTACGAAGAAAAATAATAATATGACATGTGGATCATGCAGTTTCAGTAAAATTATTATTTTTGCTTGGATTAAAAAACCCTTTAATAGTCAAACCATGATTCCTGACAAGAAAGAGGCCACTAAATTGTGGAATTCTGGGATGTCTTCAAACACTATGAAGCAGATGCAACTTTAATTGGAGATGATGAATCAGACCTGAAGACTCCCAGAATGCCTTGCCTCATGATACCAGTAGAGAGGGTCAAGAACTGGCAAAGACCCAGACAAGATCTGGAAAAGACAAACTTCATAGGTGTGGATAAAAAATTATAATAAATAAAAATAAAAAATTGTTCATGGCTTATAGACAAACTAGCATCTGCAGGATGGCAATTTTGAGGACTGGACAACACCTGGAAGAATCATACTGTACTAAGTAATTATTATCATTGGTCATCATTGGTCTCCCATCCACCTTCAAGATCCTAATGGCCAAAGCAGTCTAGAGTCTTGTGAAGGCCCACAACCTTATACTCAAGGATGAGGAAGGCATTTATAGGAATTTGAGGGACATCAGACGCTAACTGCTCATTCACAGCATTCTGCAGTATTGGAAAAGCTACAAAACAAACATCCATGTGATCATTTACAGAAAGACTCACTGTATCACAGATGAACTCTGAATAGTCTGCAAGTGCTGCGCATCAGTACCAATACAAGGAACTTCAATAAAACCACCATGAGCAAGTGGAATACCCCAATGACAGCTGATGGGCAAACCCTCGGCCAGGTTTTCATCCACAGACGCATCTCCAGGGTGATTCCTTCTTGCCATCACTCTTTGTGACAGCAATAATAGTCTTTACAATCCTCACACAGGAGGATAGACCTTGGACATTGAACTTCCACACTACTTCCTAAACTCCCCCTTCTGTTCTATACAAATGATTTTAAGCTTTATGCAAAGTCAGCCACCAGCGGAAGTGCTCGGCAACACAGTGTGAATGTTCAGTAATGACACAAGAGTGGACTTGACAAAACTGGACAAGTGAGTGACGCTTTCAATGAATCGTGGCAAGACTAACAACTATGGACGTGAGCTTTACAAAAATGACAACATCAAAAGGCTTAGCCTGTAAGAAAGCTACAAGTACACAGCCAGCCTCCAGGCAAATAGCATTAAACATGACAAAATGAAGAATAAGACCTCAGTAGGATATCAGAACAGAGTATGACACACTTAAATTGCTATGCAATTAATTTGAAATACGGTAAGATGTTTTAGAGGTTTCCTCACGTGGTGCAGCATACTTAAAGCAAGGTCAGTCTAAAATGATACAATACATCAGAATACTAAACATGCATTAAAATGTAAAACGCTTTTTGAGTCCGTCTTGGTTTATTTTTAATGCAGTCATAAGAAATTATCTAGAAGTCGAGACGAGATTTGTTGTTCCATATCTGTTTTTTACTTATTCCTGTGAAAAATAACATTCATGTTAACCATCTTAATAAGGATGTAGCAGATAAACACGCAGTACAGTATAGTATGTTGAGAACTGAATCGATACAGTTGAACATGCAGTCGTTCCTGTTGCTGATTCTTTAAGTGTGTCACATGCCGTACTCTGCGCGTGACCAGATATCACAGGGACCAGCGTCTTCTCCTCAGCCTGACAACACTGCCAACAGAGACATAATCAGATATGACAGGCTCCTCAGCTTCAAGTAATACCTGACATATGACTCCTGCATATCTGCATTCTGTGTCTATTTTCTTCTCAAGGACCATAAGTGCACAAAGAAAATGGCTGTGTGTGCGCGTGTGGGGTGGGGGGCGGGTAATGTTACCCACTGCAAGTGGAACATGAAATGGCAATTATGCGGCAGCACACTCTCTTCAAGTGTCTGGCCCTTGGAGATCACCGTCCATCTGTACATCATGCTGTAACTAAGGAAGCCACTGCCACTTTGTAACAGGAGACAGAATTAACAACTGGAGCTGTTTAAGAGAAAATAGTGGCCCTATCTCGGTTCTAACATATTTATGATCATTTCCTGTGTTTACATATTTAAAGGTATTTCCATCACTGACATTTCTCCCTTGATCAGCATGACATAATAAGCAGTATAATTTAATCAATAATTAAACTAAAATTATTCAGAATTAGTTTTAATACCCCTGACTCTTAAGGGCTGTTAAAGGAATATAAGAGCATGCAATTTATTTATTGTTTAATATAAAACAATTTCTATTCATGTAGACAATGGTCTAAAGGAAGAATCACAATGGATTAATCTATGTTGTTGTGATTAGCATGAAATGCAAAGCAGATTTCAATAACGCTCCCAACTTTGATATTAGCCAACTGATGGTAAAACTGTTATTGTCAGCATTTTACTTAGGAAAAATGTGTATACTATATGTATGTTGTACTGACTCAAGGGAGCCTTAATAGGTCTGTGCTACATAAAATTTTGGAGTACAGTTATAGTAGAAAAAGAGGCTGAGGTTATGTGTACCATTAAACATTCTCTGCAAGTATATCGAGCACCCACCGTTTTATGGTAATCCATAAACTGAAACAGACTTTCCTTTAACATGGCTTCAACAATAACTTTAGGATCTGTTAATAGTATCCATTTACATAAACCTATGAAATACATAAAAAAAAAGAACGTCAAAGGTGTGAAGTATGAAAGGATTAAAAAGACTAATGCAAGGAGAAAGATTAGTCCTTCAGAATAGCCCACACAGTCTTTTAGCTGCAAACAATACTGCTTTTCCTTACTGGCCTATCTCTACAAAGCTGTGTTCAATACATTAACCATGATACGTGGTCAGCCATGTAATCTCTCTTTGATTTTCCTGCTCATTCATCCCAGAACATTTTCCAGCCTGAATCAATGCTTAGCTGATGTTCCACGTTTCTGATGCATTGTCACAGTACATGTTCCATTTATGGAGTTCATTACAAAAACAAAATTATTTTCCTGTCTTTTAGCCTCTAACAATTTTGTAATATTTCTACTTACAGGTCACTTTTTAATTTTAAGCAATTCATGCTGCATCTTCAAAACTGCTCAGCCATGATGAAAGGACAGGCTTTTCTGTTTCTAAATCAACTTAATATTTTGTGTATGAGGATCTTTCAACAACAGCTCGAATAGCTCTCATCACTTTCTACCTTCTAATACAATAGAGATGCCGTAACCGGTGTGCTGGCCTCCCCACCTCAACACTCCAATAGAGATGGCGTAACCGGTGTGCTGGCCTCCCCACCTCAACACTCCAACAGAGATGGCGTAACCGGTGTGCTGGCCTCCCCACCTCAACACTCCAATAGAGGTGGCGTAACCGGTGTTCTGGCCTCCCCACCTCAACACTCCAATAGAGATGGCGTAACCGGTGTTCTAGACTATGATATAAATAACACAATATAGTCCTCCTTTGCTCCAGGTGTTGAAGTAACTTTCAATAGGCTTGTGGTGTCCCTCAGGCGAAGCTGCATCTAAGGGGGTACACTAGGAGTCAGCAGCTCTAACAATATCCAACAGCAATTTGAACTAAATACTCTGACAATAATATGTTCAAGTTCAAATTATGTCCCATATTTAGCTTACTGTAGCTATAGCACTTCATTTTATTAAACCTACAGCTTTGTAATAATGGTTTCATGAACATGACACATCCAAGAGGTTTATGTTTATATAGTGACTCGGTCTTTTTCTCTAAAGAATTGTACATATTTTACTTGCCCCTCATGTTAAAAAGGACGATACAGGAATGCAAAAATAATAGTAGGTGGAATTTAGACCTTATGAGTCAAACAGTCGTTCTGCTTATGACTTCTGACAATGTTATTACAATGCTATGACCAAATTACTTATTTATTACCACCTGCCCTCTTTATTATTTCCCATTTATAGCCGAATTTTGCATCAGCGGATATTTAAAATAGCTACATAAATATCAAATGATTAACATAGCAAAGAGAAGGTATTGTTAAAAGTGAAGCTTGTAATCATTGTCTAAGTTTAAAATGTGTCTTGTTTACAATGGAAAATTATACAGTATGCATCTGTAATTTTCTTTAATCTATTTTTTTTTTACTCATAGTGTAGCACCTGGACGTATGCTATTTATCATGCTTGAAACTGGAAATTAGAACATGAATTCGTTTTCTTTTTTCAGAAGACAAGAAGGCCAGATGGCATGAAATAAAAATGGCAGAGTCTAAGGACATCGCATTTCCTGTATTTAATCAAAGGGGCACATGCAGCATTGGATTAATTGGTATTCTTACATCATTACATTTTGCATTAAAGCAGTTCACTTGTGCGCTGATGCATTTTTTTGTTAAACAAGATAAATTTTATCTGGATCTACATAACCAGACTTTATTGTAGATAAGGTATTCAGGAGAGTAAAGTGTAGACTTGTCTCAGTCATTAGGGAACGGCAGACAATGGAAAAATGGCATTAATATGCTCTTCCTTGTCTTTTTTTGTTAGATGCAGCAGAATCAGATTTTAAAAAGACTATTGCTTTGTAACTATTAGAACAGTGGAAGCATGTTCAAATTGAAGGGCAAATTATATTTATATATCATACATTGGAGACACGTTGTAGTGGATCTAACACCAAAGTGCTTTACGTTAAAGGCAACTCCAATAAGTAAAATGATTTTTATAGTGTTAGGATCTAGTATCACTGTACTTCCAGCTTCAGTGCAAGATCTCCACGATCCTTGCTATTGTATTTACACGTGACCTATGATAAAGCACATGTATGGGAGATCATAATATTAAAATTGCCTCCTATGTGAACGTTGGTGAACCAAATGTAATGTCTCTGCTTGGGACAGGCCAAGGAGAAATTCTAGTTATTTTATCAGCAAGCCAAAGCTTCTGTGTTGTGGTTAAATAGTCTACATTGCATTATTTATTTATTTATTTTTGCTGATCCTTTACCTATATTCAATTTCAAAAATAACCGTAAAACACACGGATCTGACAGAACCCATGCACTTTAAAAATAGAAGTCTTATTCCAAGTGCTTGTAAAGCGATGACTAACTTTGTGTATTCATTCAGTTTCCTGTTTTAAACGCACAACGATTATTGCATATTAACCATCCATAATGACCTTCAGAAGGGTAGTACTATTGTATTTATATGGTCTCTTTTTTTAAATCTTAATACAATTACAAATTGTTGAAAAATTTTGTGTTGCTACTGAGTGGTTTTTGGACTCAGCAGGACGTGATGACGCTGCTGATGACGCTCATGGTGAACAATGGTGAAATTTTGAGATATTTTTGGCAACACAAACCAATGAATTAAACCTGTGTATTCATTTCAAATGCATCTCTCTAAGTGTCAGACGACGTTTATGAAAAAACATTCAAACAAGTTATCTGAAGAGCTTTTTATTCTCAGTGAATATATTGATGTTTTACAGACGTATATAAATTACACCAAAATTGGTTCTCTGCATTTAGCCTGTCCCCTTGGGATGGCAGTGGGCAGTTATCACTCGGAGCCCAGTGCCCTTACTCTGGGTGTCTTACTCTGGGATGCTCCTGGTAGCTGGGGGGAAGCCTCATATTCTACATCTTAACTGGGTGCTACCCATTAAGCCACTGGCCTCCTGGAAAGCTTTGAAATAGCAGGATTTGAACTCTAGATTTTCAGGTTACAAGGCTGATGTGCTGATAACTGAGCTATCAAAGCCCCTACACGGAATCCCTCTTCCGAATTTATATTCCATACAACCCTGTACTATTTAATATTGCACTTGATAGAATGTGGACCTGCATACAATATGGACAGCTTATTTATTTTTGGTAGGATGCTAGGCTAAATTGTCAGTTAACAGCTCAATTGAAAATCAGCTGGCCTAATTTGCAATTTCCACATCTGCTGTATACACAGCTTAATAATGCTGATCACTTCTAACAGTTTGAGAATTTTTAAATTCTATCTAAATTTTCTAAACAATTTTGTCACACATATTTTCAAATTAGTCTTCGTTGCGACCATTTCTTTTAAAGGTATTAAAAACATGGTTATTACTAAAACAATTAGCTATTTACGTTACATTGTACAAGTGACTACAGCACTGCATATGGCTCGTCTAATGATGAATTTGGTGGTTTGGTAAGCATCAGCCTTAATTTTTTACTTATTAAAAATGCAATAAGTTACAGAAAGGTTGTTTTCAGATGATCATGGTTGTCTTTAAAATGTTCTGTTATCTTTTTAATCTTGGCAGTTGTACTGAACAGTATGTTTGGTGCTGCATGCCAGGTGTTAAGTGTGCGTTAGCATGCAGTCTTATATGTGACGGTTTCGTGTTAATGTAGATACAACAAGCTGCATTGTGACAGATGTTGTGTTCTGTTTTCTCTAGTCTTGTGCTTATGTAGCCTCAGGTGTATTTAAGTCAAACATCGGCCCTCGTAAGAACAGTACCACTTATCACATTTGTTCTAATGTCGACCCTGAATGCAATATAGTCAATTTCAAGAGAAACAAAATAAAATGCAGAAATAAGTCTTAGCAATGGGGTTTCATCTATATTGTGTGTAGCAGGGTGAATGGTAAACAGATAAACAGTGGCTGCCTTGTGACGTGTGTAGTAGGGTGAATGGTAAACGTATAAACAGTGACTGCCTTGTGACGTGTGTAGCAGGGTGAATGGTAAACGGATAAACAGTGGCTGCCTTGTGACGTGTGTAGTAGGGTGAATGGTAAACGAATAAACAGTGGTTGCCTTGTGACGTGTGTAGTAGGGTGAATGGTAAACGAATAAACAGTGGCTGCCTTGTGACGTGTGTAGTAGGGTGAATGGTAAACGAATAAACAGTGGCTGCCTTGTGATGTGTGTAGCAGGGTGAATGGTAAACGAATAAACAGTGGTTGCCTTGTGATGTGTGTATTTGAAACACATGGTAGAAAAGGTTTCTTCTTACAACTTGGCCTTGTGTTTATTTATTCAATCATATGATCAAATTTATAAGAAAACTGGAAAATGATTAAATGATAAATACTTAAATTTCAAATATTTTGCATATAATATACAGGTTATATTCCAAATTAATTAAAATTTATTTAATCATTGAGAAAGTGTAAAGTAGCAAATGCTTAGCAAAGTTTAAGATGAAGCAGGTCAAGCCCACACAGATTTATCTCAGGTACCTTAAGATGCAAGACAGAGTTGCACCCTGGACACCCATCACAACCCATCACAAACAACAAATTACATTATTTGTTATTGTAATCAACTCTTGTTTTAAGACTTTGTTGTGTTTCATAGCATTATGTAAAAAACATTCCTGCATAATATCAATATCTGTATCATTTTCGTGTTAGTCAGCTAAATTTTAATATGCAATCATTTACAGTTTTGTGTATATGTGTTTATGCACCAAAATTCCAATATTTTACCACTGTGCTTCTTTTATGCTGACATCAATAGCATGCTATTAAAGACAGTATTTCATTATTGGTTTCCCATCCCCAGTGGTTATTTACAATCCCATATATACTAAGCACTGATATTAAAGGAGACCATTTTAATGAGGCCCTATCTGCTGTAGCAATATGTCTTTCCCAGAATGAGATTGTGTTTAAAGATTTTATCAAGAAATGGCTGTTCACTTGGGTTATGTTTTGTCCATGAAATATGCATTTCATATTTCTTTCATTTCATTAACATAATTTAATTTGTACTTTGCATTCTGTGCATAATACATATTTGATTTAAAAAACAAATATTTCCATTAGAAAATGAATTTCATGCAGGCGTAAAGCAGAACAGAATGATGTATTGTTAAGAAATAAGAAAAGAAAAAAGGAAAAATGTATATATATCATTATGTAAATCATTATAAATCAAATAAAATGTTCAGCATCCAAAAATCATTGGTGGAGAAAGAAATGAATTTCGAACAGATTTTCAGACCTTATTTATTTATTTGTGTTTTATGTGGTAAATATGCATTAAGAGAAACATTGTAATAGAATATATATTATACAGAAATATAGCATCATTTAGACTGATTTATGTTCCATTCTAGCATAAATGATATGGGGTTCTCTGTGTTCCCTGAAAAAGTATTGAAAATAAATTGTTTAAAATAGTGTGTGTGTGTGTGTGTGTGTGTGTGTGTGTGTGTGTACGTGTGTGTGTGTGTGTGTGTGTGTGTGTGCGCGCATGTGTGTGTGTGTGTGTATTTTATACGACAAGAGCACTTTGAACAGGAGATATGCTACATGTCAGATGTAAGATATTATTTTTAATCTTTTATGTGCTCTGTTTGACAAGACTGTAACACTTATTTAATTAACATGATGAAACTACGGTTGGTTAAAAGGCTATCGGTGGGTGCTTGATAAGTTCTGAGAGCTTGAGGATTCTGATAACAAGAATCATTACTTAGGTCTGCTGGGATCATCCTCATTTGGCTTAATCTGTAGTATAAAAATCCAGGTAACATTGCAAAATATTCACAGCTTTAAATGAGCTCAATGTGGAAAAGAACTGTTGTTATACTCACTTTTTAATTTCAAAGTATAAAATTACAAAATCTGAGCTAAAAGCAAACAATACACTCTAAGTTTCAGGGCTAACAAGAGTAAAGAAGGATTTCAGTCTTGTCTGACAAACTACATTAGGGGATTTCTTCAAATAGGAGTACAGTCACAGTTTACCAGAAAGCTTAAACCAGCACCCTTTATTGGCAGTGGAATGTGAGGGGCTCTTATCTATAAAAACAAAAGTCTGGCTTACTATAGTCCTTCTATGAATATGACTGCTTGTCCAAATGTTTGTGAGCATGTCTGTGGATCTGCAGTAGACATTAAATGCTCTTGATCATGATGCTGACGTGTAGGAGGGTAAAACTGAACTAAAGGGAAGAGGATGATTTGTTTTGTGAAAAATCTGCCTCTACACTGCCTCTTTTGATCTCCTTAAGTGGTAAAATATCACAGATGTTCTTTTCTTTGTTTCTTTCTGCCTGCATATAAAAAAATTTGATTTTTCCACAAGAAAGTTTCCTTGGCATAAAGGGAAGTTCTGCCATTTGTTAGACAAAGTAAACATGTACAGTAGTCCAAACTGGTGTGACACATTATGTCCTTGACAACTAACTAAAAATCAGTAGAAAACGTGCTTGCCTGACTTCAGTAATCAAATACAAATTGTAACTATTATCTTCATTCAAAAGGTGCAGTCATTCTAACTCTACATTCTTGCGACATCCATCCTAAAATGCAACATTTTTAAGCTTTGGTTGCTCAGCGTAACAGGAAATCTTTGCTATGGTTTACTACTTTTCTGTTTTCACATTCCAGGCTTTAGACTTTCAGACTTCCTTTGGATAAAATGCACCTTGAAGAATCACACGAAAAGAGGATGATGGGAAATGTTCCATCTGGGCTAGACAACCATTGTTTTGATGTCTTTGAATTACACTAACATTTCAAGCCATAATAAAATGCTTTCTTCTAGAAAGAAACGCATCCAAACTCTGCTTGTTTGTTAATGTCAATATTGGAGGAAAAAAAAAAACTATTAAATATTGCAGAGCTATCAGATCATATGAAATTATGGATTCTTGGTATAAGCATTCAACCATCATCTGCAGAACTGTTCAAATCAATTGAAGCAGACACAGAGTCAACACACACAAACACACCACAAAAGGAAATGAAAGCTTCACCACTTTCTGTGTTTTTAAAATGAGCTCTGGCATATTTGTCTTGTAGATTACCATTCTGAAATTAAATTTGGAAAGTTACTTAAAATGATTTTTTTTCATTCCCTTGATTGTCACAGAGGCTACATCGCACAGCTCAATGCATACATTGTAACAGGGGCTGTATTCAGAAAGGCCTGTGAACCTTTTTTTTACATATTGCTTTTCTCTACAATTTCCTCAGTATAATCATTGTATATGTGAATGCTGCTCTGTCAAAACATTTTTCAGAAACCACATACTACCCTAAAATACTCAGAAAGACAAGAAGACATGCCTGACACATACTGGACACGGAATACTAGTTCTTCTCATATCAGTCAGGTAGATAATTAGTAACTAGCAAAATCATGGACATAGGATACTAGTTTTTTTCACACTGCTCAAAAAGACAATTTATTGCTAAAGACATTGTATGTCATAGTCAGAAGTGAATTGGGGTTTCTTTTTAAAATGGGGCAAAATTATGGTGAATATAACCAGACGAGGAAAACAAAACACGGCTAGTTCAATATGGGCACCAATGGCATCTGACTGATATAGTCGACACCAAGAATGGACGACACCAGCAGCAGTCAGCTGTTTCAAACTATTTATATCTTTTACTTCTCACCTAGTTCATCCCTTCTGTCAGATTTGTCAGGTGGCCTTGTAAACTATAAATTACAAAAAATGTTATACTTTTTTAAATGCACAATGTTTATACGGCAGCATTTTGATACCACCATACAAAAATAAAATATGATCAGTTTTGTGTTTTAACACAAAACGTTTCTTCTTATAACACAAACCTTTTTTGTGTTTTTACGTGATAGTTTTGTGCAATAACGTAAAAATTTTGTGTTAAAACGTAAAAGTTTTGTGTAAAAACAAAAATTTTACGTTATAACAGTAACGTAAAATTTGTGGCACTTTTGTGTTGTGGCACTTTTGTGTTAAAAAGCTAAAAGTTTTGTGTAAAAACGCAAAATGTTTTGTGTAAAAGCGCAAAAAGGTTTGTGATATAACAAGAAATGTTTTGTTTTAAAACACAAAACTAATCAATTTTATTTTTGTATGGTGGCAGCAATACGCCGCCGTATGTTTACACCTAGCTCACGGGTTAAAATTTTTTAACCTATACACGAGCCAATAAAGAAAGACACGATAATGCAATTAGAGTGGGGGTGCTAAAAGGAAGAGAGGACAGGTGTAAGTTGTGCAGCAGGATGCTGCAGTAAGTGTCCGCTCAATTGAGCTGTCTTTCACAATGTTTACACACAGAGCAGCTGTTTCAATGCTCTATCTGAAACAAATTCAAATGACATGCAATCTGTGCCAAAGGCTGCGGTAACCTGAAGAGAACCGGGGTCAGGATTATTTAACTATATTCATTTCTCCTGTGTCAATAACTCCCATAATATCTGTGCCACACAATGCCTCATGGATGTTTTTGATATTGCAGTCATTCTTATCACTACTGTTTGCTTAAACTATTGATATATTTGCATATGCAGTATGGTAATATAATGATCTAAGTGCCTGCTACGTACCCATCCTGTTTTGGTGACTCTGTGTTGACATCAAGAGGACCCTGAAGTAAGGACCAGTTTGATACATTTCATACTGTATGATTTGCAGGGGTTCACGTAGTGCAGTATTACATGGATTTGTTTAGGACTTTGTGCTATTGTCCATTCTTTAAAATTAATAGACCGTGGCCTGCTATTACTCTGTTCTTTCAATAAAAACACGTAACAGGTATTCCCCGACTTATGACAGAGATGCGTTCCGATGACCCCATTGTATCTTGAAAATATCATACGTCGGCACAAAATAATAATAATAAAAAAAACACAGCGATAACTGAACTCTGTTGATTGCTGGCGAGAGTAAGGCATCTCTCAAGGCGGGAGATGGGTACATGCTGGCAGCGTCCCAGTGTATCATACCGCATGTGCCGCCACGTTTGCCTGCTGAGCAAAACTAAAAATAAAATACAATTTTGTTGTATCGCTATCATCATCATAACAACGAAAAATCGTAACTATATATGTATATGTCTGTTCATTTTTATAATACTTTATAAATCGCAGAGAGAGATTATTTGTCTGCCTTTAACCCATCCCGTGAATGGAACAGTGGGCAGCCTGTCACTTACAGCTCCCAGGGAACTAACATTTGCTCAAGGACACACCTGACTGGACTGGGATTTGAATCAAGAAACTTTCACATAGCTTGATGGTCTATCCATTGAGCCACCAGGTGACTAAGGTATTGTCATCATTTCTTTAAAATTTCGAGGACATGGTGTTGTCAGTGGTTACACTAGTGGTAAATATCTAACATCCCAGAAGGAGCATTGCTCTGCATCCTTTTTTATTTGCAGAATCCTTGTGAAAATGGTGGATGTTAAAGCATGACACACAACAAGCTGCAGTGTATGGAAAACCGGCGTGTAGCATTTCTGTAAAATAATGCCATACAACTTCCTGTAACCAAATGATGCATGACATTTGAACTGGCCACTCTAAAACAGGCAGCATCATTGCTATTAAAAACTCATCATCATATACAGCTGCTAATCAGAACTGTGGATATGCCATTTCTTAATGCTGTAAATGGCAAAGCAGACAACTGACATTTTCCTTAAACGTTTCAGTATTTACTTTGCAGACATATTTGGCAGATTATCCCAATGCATTTTCAAAAAAGAAATCACAAAAGAATTCCCATGTTCATTTAAAAATAACTAATATAGAAAAGTAAAACAAAGTCCCCACTATAGGCAATACACTTCACTGTAACATATGGACCAGCGGTGAATTAACTGTCCTCTGCTGATAGTGAGAGGTTTAATGAAAAAAGATACAATGCTACCAAAGTATTCAAATCACTTTTGTGATAAAGTTATATGTTCAGCCTTGAAAAACTGGCAGATAGTGTTTGGACTCATTATAATTCCTGGTGTGTTTAAACAGGCAGCCCAGAATGCAAACAAAAGCAGATGAAATTTGAAAAGTATTATCAATATTGCAGATAGCGGGTGCCCTTTCCAATCAGAACAAGCATATCTCTCACAGCAAATTTACGGCTGACTAGTTCATTCATTTCTATTAGCCTGTTGTATTTTTTTTTTCTCTGCCTTCATATATATTTATGCAGAATTTATGAAAAGGCCAAACAACTGTCATTAGATTTTTTTTTTCTTTAATTCATTTACAGTACTGGCCTCGCAAAAAATGAGCACACATCTAAAATACATTAGCTGCACTGTCTAATATTTTGATGCTTTTTCACCACGAGGCTCCTGCTCATGCGTATCGTCAGCATCCCTGCCTGATACCCACAATGCACTTGTGTGCAGCACTGTTAAAGCACTGGCTTTACTCAGACTACTAGCTATGCTTGCAATACAGCACTTAATTTTGGACCAGTGACGCTAAGAAATAATAAAGTAGTGACAGAATGAAGAAAACCCAATAAAATGCTGAAATGTAAATATCCATAGCAGAAATAAGAGTCTCGTGGCAATTGCACTTTTTAAGGTACTTCAGATGTGAACTCCTATAGGCATGAGTGAATTAGGTTGTGTACAGGAAGTAACTGAAATGACACCAGATGTTATGAAGTGATATAATAGGGTGTTTTGTGACTAGCTGATTGACAATGCTGTAAACAAGAATAAAAAAAAAATTACTCATTTCAGTGACACGTCCCACACATTTGTAAAAACGTCATCAATATATACATTTAAGAGTATGTAGGCCTGTCTTTTTTAGTGTTTTTGGATGGACTGAGGTTGCCAGCCAAATCTATGGACTTGTAATACATGTGCAAACACACACACACACACACACACACACACACACACACACACACACACACACACACACACACACACACACACACACAAAACAAGGTCTGAAATGACAAAAACAGCTACTACAATGGTCTGAACACAGAACACACATCCACACCACTCCATTCCAGGAAGTATGACTGTCACATATCAGAATTTACATACACACACATGTGTGTGTGTGTGTGTGTGTGTGTGTGTGTGTACCAGATGCAACAAAAGCACCTTTTCTCATTTCTTCTCACAAAAAAAAGTGGGACACCAAAACTAGTAGTGTGGTGTTTGCACCTTAGAGAGACTGGCCTAATTACTCATACTATTATGGGAAGACAATGGAGGGGGGGGCGTGGCATCACCAGATGTCTGCCTGTTTACTGGCTTCCCAAACGCACACACATCTTTTTTTAAAGTCTCAAATAGCAGATCGCTTATGGAGACATATTATTGTTGACATAATTTGCTGCTATCTTTACAGAACAGCCTGGACAGGGTGGCATTGTAAATTCAGCACAAGCACAATGCCCGCCCTGCGTATACCATTTAAATGTTGACAAAAATAATTCACGCATTCACAAAACACATACCTCAATTCTTCAGAGTATCCATATGACAAAAGTAGAAACACAGATGTACACTAGCAACAGAAATATTTTTACAAGCTATCACCTCAGAACCTCCAAGGTAACAGGGGAAATGTTTATTATGTACAAATTACCATAAAAATGTATTATTAAGCACACCTACTACAAACCTCTTCATCGCTGACAGACACTTTGTTGTCATGACTGTTGCCCAGGGTTAGAGCTATTTCACTATGCATAAAACAATGGCTCTTTGTCTTTACAAAAGGCAGGAAGCACTTTCTAATACAAAGGTAGGCACAGGTGAGTTTAGTAACATTTCTCACCACACACACTTGTAGTTCCTTTAGAGCAAAACAAAGTCGTGCTTAGTACATGATAAACATTCTCTTTGTGACAGTTTGTGTAACATAGACTCCAGACGTTGTGCAAAATAAAGCTGGTTGCCTGTAATTTTGTTTTAAAGATTTAACTAGTTTCTGTTGCAATATAATCCTATGCTGTTTCAGTAGAATACAGTATATTTGCTATGTAATAGAAATATGAAAAGACAATGGGCTTTTTCCACATAAAGTCCATCCTTTGCCAAGGTTCATTCCCATATATTTCCCATTATTAATTTTCTAATCTCACATTATCCAGTCCATATTGTACATAACTGTACATATTGAAAATCTATTTATGAAATATGACTTCCCATTTTAATTTTAGTAAGATGAAAATCCTAGGATTTAAAAGGATAAATTGGTTCCCTTCCGGCACATACTGCACTAATCCATAATAATGTGGTTGGACTAATGTTAGTGCTATCACGTTTTGTCCACTGAAATGTTGAAATGGACACATTTTGATTTGGAGCTGGACGTTTCTCCAGAGGGGAGTTCAGATAGAGTGAGAGAGGACAGTGTTGGGGAGAATGAGATTTCTATATGTTCATGAATACGAAGGCTAACGGCCGTTGTATAAGTGACTTGCAATGAGAGGAAAGATTGTATTTTTAAGCGCATTTTTTTTTTCAATTGATTTACAGGATTTAAACGAATGATTGTCAAAGCGCCTGAATTCATAAACATGCACATGTAGGAATGAATGAAAAGAGCACTTTGGGCTACAATTAAAATAAACGCATTCTTAGTCAACTTTACGCTTTAAAAATATTTAATTGTAGATTCACTGTTATTTACAACAGAGACATTTTTATTATAACATATATGCAAACATTTTTAAGTACAAAGTACGGATTTGAGCAAACAGATTACAAGGTTTTTTTTTTTGCTTTTTTTTACAGCGTTTTACTTCTGTTTTGTATATGTATATACACAAACACATATTAAAAATATACATGGAAAGACAGGAATGAAAGATAAATATGTATGAAAACACCTCAGAGGCTTTTTTGCATGTAATATCCTCCTGTATTTAATGAAAACGTACACTGTAAACGTGCCTTAAGTCATCTAACTGGATCAGCAGCAGCTCTGGATTCGGTGCAGACTGACCAGGGTTCAGGGCTCTCCCATTCTGAGCTAGTCTGCCTCATCAGCACGTTATTCTCAAAACTCAAAAGCAACACAGACATGTCAATCCCTCGTGGCTTAGTGTGGAAAACAACAAAGCTCTGTCACAGTAATACCTCACTAGTGACTCCTCACTGTTCACTTCATCCTGCATGGAAGTTTGGTATGTGGGTTTACATGTTGTACATGTATGATACTTTGCATTTATGTGACTATATGCATGTATGTCAATGGGTGTTGGCTTACATGCTCCTTTTGAACAGATCTGTATCATGTGATGTTAATTTACTTAATGATGATTGATAATTTTTACCAAAACCCAATTCATCTAAGATCCAAGATATTTAGCATACCGATGATGTGTCCTTATAAGGGCAAACACACCCAGAAGTCATGACCCTGGACTCTTTAGTTGTGTCTCTTTACACAGTATTCACATTTAAATCAAGCGACATGGTAAACAGTGGCTCCATGCTGCCAGTGCACATTAAGCTGCATTGTGACCTGTTCTTTCCTCATCATGTGCTGGATTAGAGTGTCTGACAGGTCTGCTTGGGTGCCGTTAGGGACCCCGTCACAAACTGCAGGCACAGTCACACACATTCATTTGTTTGCATGGACTTGGGTCTCCAATAACCTCTGCAGCATGGCTCATTTAAGCTGTATTCTAAGAAGAATGATAAACTGAACGCAGGTGTTGTTTTTAAGTCACCCAAGAATTTATGCATTTAATTCCCCCTAGACTTTCAAATTAGTTACAATGATTAAATAACTCAATGAATAATGAATTCCCAGGCAACAGTAGGAGTAAGGTAGGGTAGACCCTGGATGGAGCTCCAATTCATGGCAAGGTGTTATATATTTTTCACAAGGATGACTTCTGTATGTGCTTTAAGATCATGCAAACCCAACAGTTTAAGGACTATTATGTTACAGCCTGAATCTCTAAATTATATGGTGTGTACGCACACACACACACACACACACACACACACACACACACACACACACACACACACACACACACACACACACACACACACAGTGTAAATCTAAATTAGAGGGGATTGTTTACTTCTCTCTTACTCCATTTTCTCTCTAGTGCAAATATGTTGTATACATATTTTAACATTTAACATTAACATTTTAACATATTATAAAATGGTCCTAGGAACAAAAAAAAAACCAAGTTTAAATGGAACTTAAATAAAAGCATATCCATAGTGCAAAAACCAATCACAGAACCATAAAAGTCAGACATTTTATTTCACTTTATGTTTATTAAAGTCAGAATGCGCTAACATTATGGTATTTAATAACTGCAGTATTTTTGTGTTCAGTATATTGACTAAGTTTGCAATATCCACATACTGTTTCCATAAGACAAACAGTTACTTGGTTTGTTTCCAGGTTTGACGGAGAGGTTTAGTACATTGTAATTGTCCTGTAATCCCACACCAATGACAGTACAAGAACACAATTTCTTGAGTGTATTCTACTACTGAAAACTGCATCATACTAATTAATGCATGGAAGGGTAATTCAAGCAGAAGGAAAAAGCACCGTCCTGGAAATTAAAAGTGGGACAGGAACTTTTTTTTCTTGTTTGTTTGTTTGCTTGTTTGTTTGTTTGAAAATAACTTCAAAAATTCAGAGCAGGAAATGAAATCACTTTGCAACCTCTGGGTGAATAGAAATTAAAGTGAGGAATCTGGTTATGGTGCACAAAAGGTGTGATCCTCATTTGAAACCATGCAGAGGCATACGGCAGTTCCTGAAGAATAACAAAATTATGACCTTTGTCGGGATTGCTGTGACAGTTAAAATAAAAGTGTGGACGCAGGAAGGGAAAAATGCCAATCTCATATCCATTATCCATCCTGTTTCTGGACAAGGAAAAAAAAAGACGAAGATACCATTGTTATTGGCTAGGATTTGATTGACAAATTTCTTCAGAGACCACATAAACACTGAAAGCAAATTGATAGCATTCAGGGCAAATGTGTGCATTAGCACGCGTATTTTTAACCATAACAATCAGCAAGAACATTGAAAACGCTGTTTGTGAAAGTAATTGCTAATAGTCATAATAGCATAGTAGTTTTTGGTAACACTAAAGGTGACCTCACCACTCTGCTATTCTACTATGCTATTTTAAACTCACAACGGACAGAACATCATGAAAGGAATTGTGACTTATGCCATTTCCATGAATATCAGCAAGCCGAAAAATGCTAATACAATATTTTACTGATTAATTATTAAACATAAACAGTCATAACTTTTTCTCTCATTAATTAATTGCCACAAACAAACAAGGAATCAAAATTACCAAGTATAATTTGGAATGGGAAATTAGTCACACTTCATGTGTTATTGTGAGGAAAAGTAATTAATAATGCTATTTCATAAAGAAACAATTCAATTGATCAAGGAGAATCTTTTTAACGAGAACTGCATTTGATTGCATATAAAAACTGCTGATAATATGCATAGATACTTACAGTGTACCCAGATTATGAGTGTTTTGATTTTAAGTTAATTCTGAAAACTGAACACTGCCTGTGTGTCCAAGCTATGTGTTGTTTATGGGGGATTTAAGAAGGACCCAAAACACGCTTCGCCTTTGTACAATTTCTGTGAGACACGGAATGAAGGGCAAGGATAAAGGAATCAGAAAATCACTTATGAGAAATATGACATGGATATCAGCATGCAAATAAGCACAAAACTGCGTGTAGGGGCTGGCAGATTAATGATAAATTATACAGACCCGCCTTGTTTATAGCAGTAATATCCTATCTCCGCACCTGTTCGTTCACTTTCGTTTGAACCAGACAGAAAATTTACTGCTATTCCCGAGCTGGATTCATGCATGTGCAAGGGTTTACTGAACCCATTAATCAACCAAAAGCATTCCCGTAAATTTAGCAAAACGTTGCATGGAGGTAACAAGAAAATGAATACCATTTTTTTTTCCCCCCAAATAATACCTGCCTATCTGATTTTAGCTATGCTAATAGGATGGTGTGGCTAACTGGAACAAAACAATGGTTAAAAATGAAAATTTGACATATATATTAGTCAGGTATTACATCCTTTGTTTTATTATCCAATAAAATAAATAAATACATCATTGTTAATACCTCCTTTTCAAAGCATTTTATAAAGAGAAAGTGATGTTAAAGACTAATGCAAGTCAGCATCAAATCCATATGTCTGTTCAATACCTATTACAGCAATTCTAAATGATAAAGTGTTATATTAATTAGTTGTTTGTACTTTTGAGGGTGTACTAAATAATGTGTTCTTTTGTTTTTTTATTAAGGGTACTGCACTTGTATCCACACACTTTACAGTTTATTTTAAAGTACTATATGATGTCCCTTCCACAACCCAGACCTGGATGTGGTGGTATAGCGAACGGATGGATGGATGGATGTTATCCCTTTGACTAATTGAAAAATGCCCTAACTCAGAGGCACGAATGAAATATTATGTCAGAGTAAAATCTAATTAGTTTTGATTTCTGTAAAACACTGAAGAAAACAAATTCAGTCATGAAGACTGTTTTATTATATTCACATTGGGCCTCGTTCACCTAACGAGTGTGAGGACAGAGGAGTGGGAAGATCAGAAAGTAAAAAAAAAATGTTAATCAGAATGCTTCCATCAACCGACCAAAGTTCAGTTTTTATGAGACAAAATGAAACAAGAAAAAACTGTTTTTATTTTTTTTATTAAATGATTTAAAATTTGTTTGTTTTGTGTCAAAAGTAACAGTTTTACTTTCATAAGAATCAGAAAAATAATTAATTTCAATTAATCACTTATTTAGCTTAATTTTTTAGTTTAGTATTTCTGTAAGTTTTATTTTAATTTTAGTTAATGAGTTTGTTTGTAATTTTCGTTTTCATGATAGTAACCCTGGTGTGCACACGGCCCTGCCATCCCATGCCCTTTTATGGGATGGCAGGGCATTTACCTATTCTAATTAGGAACAACTGGCACATGCTTTCAATTTACGCGAACATGGGATTCACCGTTATAAAAATACATTTGCAAACAATTCTGAGGTTTATGAACACATTATGAACCTGTCAGACTTTTTTGAACGTCCTTATGACCTTTCTTAAAAACACATTTAAGAAAAAACTTTGGAAGATATTAGTGAATGAGGCCCATTGTTGTGGAGAGCTCCCCTGCGATTAAGCAGATCACCACTGCAATGGACAGTGAGAAACCAAAAGGATAAGTTGTGACACTTGTGAGATACTTATTAGCCTTTTCCTTCACTGTCTTGCTTTGTTCCCATTTCACTAAAATGCACCTGTAATTAGAAAGCCAGCCTTGTTAAATTTGCAGGTTCTATTAGTAAACCTCCAAAGAAATTGTATGAAAATTAAAAACTAGCCAGGCACTACATAAACATTTCTTTAAGATGCTGGTTTAACCTCGGCAAAAACATATCAGAAAAAACTCAACTTCACAGAAATGCTGTAATGAAAATGCTGAAACTGCAATCGCTTATGTAAAATGCCATGGACAATAAAATAAAGTATTATGGAAATAATGGCCGTATTTAGCAACTATGTCTGGGTGATCCATGTTGTTTGAGACAGAGGTGAGAACTATAACCGGATCGGTTATCTCACATATGGATCTTTTGGATTTCCTCATGCCTTATGTCTTGGTTTTCTTGTACCTGAAATAATATGTCCTCATGTAGGACACAAAGAATAAATATCCAATCAGGTATTTACTGACAAACGGTTAGTATAAAATACACTGTAAAATAAGATAAAATAGGGAGCGTATTCAGTAAGGTTACCTAGGGTTACGGCTCTGATCTCTGACAGGACTACAAACTTATGTACACATATTTTACACCCTATTGCATCTTTTTGCTAGTTCATGCAGTGATTAATTATTTTCATGTCACAAAGGTCCAGAGCTCTGCCGTTGCTCCGTCTTTTGTTTGAAATGACAATTAAAACTGAGTTTTCTTCATTTCAATTTTGGGATTTACCTCCTTAAAAATAAAGTTGTAATGAAATTGTCCCAAAAAAAAAAGAAAAAATTCAAAAGTTTTACTGTCACCGGCACTAGCTTTGATGCTACACTGAATGAGTTAGCAGGCTGCATATCCATGTATGATGTAATCGGTCCAGGTTTGTGTGCACATGATCACATTCTGAAATTTCCTGCTGCAATTTCTTCTGCAACGTGCTTTGAGGCACATTGTTGTATAAAAATAATTGAATTTAATTGAATTGAATTCTGTGATCACGTAAGTAGCTACATAGCTCAGTCTTTATAGAAGCCATACAGACATCCCAGGTTTCCTTGAAGTTCTTGTACATTAGCCATTGATATAATTATACCAAATTATATAATGTATGATCATTATAATTATAACTAATAATTATATGTCATTTACACACATAATTACTTACCTGTGTTTATTTAAATACTTACACCGCTACGCTGTTTACACATAAAGACAAAACGTTTTGTAGGCTACTACAGCAGATGTCTACTCGTTCATATTTCTACTATGTAGAAGTTTGTGCAGCAGCCATGAAAACACAGGCAAATGTACTGAGGAACTTGACTCGAGGGACAGCACTGTCATTGAGTTGTACTAAGTATTTTCAAATTTAGTATTTTTAGATCAATAGCATGTCACACAAAATTGAATAATATATCACCTCACTCCAGTGACAATGAAATACCAATCATCCTAAGATAAGAAAAAAGTAATTAACAAGTGGTGCATCATGAACAGGTCCCGTAACCTGAGTGAGATCCTGTAATCTGAGTGAGATAGTGTGTGTGGGTGCTGAGGGTGAACTGCTTGCATTGCCGCAGGAATCCTGCAGGTCCCAACGCAGCACCGTGTGGGGTGGCCCTAATGTTCAGTGTTGTGAGTGGGAGCAGCTGGTCAGCCAGCCAGCGTGGCTGGGAGCACGACGACACGTTGAGGGTGCAGGTGGGCTAATGTGCCAAACTTATACAGGAGGCAGGGGGAAACTTGTGTGTTCGGGTAAGGGCTGGTCCCACACAGTTACATCTCTTCATTCTTTCCAACTGCCAAAACCGACAAGTTATGACATGTATTCCTAAGATTCAGCTATTACTTCTGATCTATAACGTTATTTCTGTCTCTACTTATCACAGCTCACGAATGCTGCAAAACAAATTGGATGTGTATTCAGTTACAAATGATCACAAACAAGGGTTTAAAATTTTAGTAAGTTTGGAATTATTAACAAATGGAGCTTTGTTTATCTTTTGGAATGCTATTTAAAAATCGTTAAAAATTCACAAACGTGAGAAATTTTTATTCTTCAAACCCTTCAAAAAAGAGGAAAAAAAGCATTTTGTGTGAAGTGTAATACAAATCAATGGCTTAGTTATGATTGCTGCTGTTCGTTGGCTCTTCGTAATGTCAATGCTGCATTGATGTCCATCAAGTCATGAGCTAAATTTGCACATATACTACAAAGTGTTAGATGCTGATAAACAGCATTATGTATGAAATTATGTAAAATAGATTGAAAAAACAGATATATATATATATATATATATATATATATGTATATGAAGCATGGGACCTATATACACTTAGTGAAGCATCCTAAAAATGTAGCATTGCTGTAAAGGAGTACCAAATTCTCACAAATGTACCCTTTATATAATGTGTATGTGCTGATACCACAACACCATCTAGAATTCAAATTGTAGAAAATCCCCAAGAAATAGGCACTGGCATTGTCAATGGATACTCATAGCACAGTTGTTTTTATCTGACCATTTAATGGTAGGCTTGCTCTTAATTAGGCCCCTCCATTTGAGATGATCATGATATCCATAGCCCTGCCTCTGTGACCTCTAGGACAAATTACAAAGGTCAGGTGGATTTATTATCTTACAGATTCTTAATGAGAAAAGACTATGACCATCTCATAAACAAAATCAAGATGATGATAATATAGCTTGAAAGATGAATTTGTTAAAATCTGACAAGAAGCCAATGTAAAGAGAAAAGTACAAAATATTTAGGTTAAATATTATAAAATATCACATGTAATGTGCATCGATAACTTCTGGCTTTCTATTAGTCAGTCAGTCTTCTTTACTGCTTCATCCTAAGGGTCACAGGAAGCCTGGAGCCCATCCCAGGACACAAGGCAGGGGACACCCAGGGCGAGGCGCCAACCCACCACAGGGCGCACAAACACACACACACACACACACACACACACACACACACACACTACTGGCAGTTTGGAGACACCAGTCAACCTAACCCACATGTCTTTGGACTGTGGGAGGAAACTGGAGAACCCAGAGAAAACCCACCAAGCATAGGGAGAACATGCAAACTCAACACACACAGACCCAAGGGGGAAATTGAACCAGACCCGGTGGTGCAAAGTGACAGTGGTGACCACCACACCACCGTGCCACCTGGCTTTCTATTGTTCTACCCTCATCTAAGACCCTATGTGTAATGCACAGGTTCACCTCTGGGTCACTCTCTGATAAATTCTCCAAGTAACATTGTAGTAAACACAGTGTGTAAATTGTACACTGATGCTAATGTTCTGGGTAAATCCTTCACAAAGGCATCTGAGATGCAGATCTTTTGGTGCTGAAGAAATGGTTTGTCTGGAACTCACAGGCTGACAGGTTACTTCCATTTCAGCGCTTTCCCATCTGACCCACAGAACTGAATCTGCTACCCACTAATTCATGCTGAAACCACCCCTTGATCTAAGCCCAGGCCCAAACCACAGCAACACACTGTAATTTGCATGTAGTGGTCGATTTACTCAGAAGAGCTGCTCTGATGGCCGGCTACCAGACCTAATCCTTAGGTGTCATACTAATACTCAATCTAAATTTACTCACTTAACATGGAAGGATACGTTATTGGCCTTTTTGCTCTACCAGATTTCAAAAACCCAGCTGGTTTAGTGTGAAAAGTTGAGCATTCTGCAAATTTCAAAGCAGTCTGGAGGGTTTTGAGGTTAACACATCAACACAAACTACATATGCATCCTCTACTGTATATATACTCACAAACAATGGCTTTTCATCTAATTGTTCTTTGTTTTCTTTTTTTTTTTTTGCTTGGAGTTTCTGGCATGCATTTTCTCTGCATTATCTTTAGCTCTTGCTGGTTTTTGTTAGAACGTATTTAAGATGATTGCTTTCCACTGCAGAGAAAAAAAAATATTCAAGTAGAACTGTGACCAAGCAGACTTAATTCAGTAAATTATACTAACATATAGGCAACCGTGTAAAGCTTTGTTGTTATATGTTGTCATCAAAGTCTTTTTTTTAATTTATTGGTGGTTTTAGGATATGTCATTAAAGGCCCACTTAAGTGACTCCACGAGACTCCTATAAAAACCATGGACACCACCATGCAGTTATTAATTATAATAATTAATTAATTAATGACAATTACAGGTGATGTTTACTAATGGACATTAAAATAACCCATTGAGATGACTCAACTTCCACGCGCATCAGCAGAACCAATACACCCCCAGATAATGGTATAACTTCAGATAATCTTGTTCAGAATATTTCAAGACAATTTCTATATTCCATAAGTTCTCTCTGGCCATTTTGCTATTCTCCAGAGATACACACACTAATCTAATTAAGTATATCATATTCCCTCTGCCCTATAAAATGTATATCTTTGTATATAATTACAAAGTAGTTTAATTATGATCAAGAAATTATTTTATAGCAATAATTAAAACCCTAAGTGCTGTTAGTGGCTTGCCATTATTAAAACTATGAAAATGAACTGTATCAATTTGCTACTAAAATAATATTGAGGTTTATTAGTCTAATAATAATTAATAATAACAAAGTGAGTTAATTGAGAATGAAAGCATACAGCCAGCGTGAGTTAAGTCTGTTTACAAACACTGCAAAAGTTATAAGGTGAGTGCAATGAGAGTATGAAGGGCTGTTGACTAAGGACAAAAGATGGGGGTGTTCTCACAGTAAGCTGTGGGGGAGGGGAGGTGGACTGTGCTGAACTAATTATACTGACCTGAGTCTGCGGCATCATTTCTCCAAAATCGTCCATCATCGGTGATTTTTATCAGACAGCGTTGTTGCTTAAGGAACTCATTATAAGTGGGGCATGTACTGGGAAAACCATACAAATTCAAGGAGAATATGGAAAGTCAATCAGTGACATCAATCATTAGTAACTAATGAATAACGACTAAATGTACCTATAGAGCGATATTGTGTGCCTTTATTATGATGATGATGATGATGATGATGATGAAGATAATAATTATTATTATTATGGTCCAATATGGTGTCTGATATTTAGCATATTTTTTAAATTCTCATAGGAATATAATTATTCTTTAGTAGGGCATTCGTTTTAAGACTGCTCAATTAATTTGAAGTCAAATTCCAAATTAAAAACAACACAAGCATCAGGAAAAGAAGCAGTGACAGCTACAGTATTGCATCCTATATGTTGTTAATGGTAGCAGAGAGACGCACGCGCCTCGTTCCGTTACAGCTGCTGCCCTGTGTGTGCTGCTGGGATCCTTTACAGGTTACTGCAAGAACACAGACAAAGCAGGGGAAGTAATGAAGGATAATATTTGTTTACTACAGCAAAATTAAATATGAAAAAACCAGGCACCATATCTCATCTATTCCCCAATGGAAAACACAAGGCAACAAACAATGATCTAACACTTAACTAAGGAAAAACTGCACATTATAGGCTTACAGAAAGTAAAATTATGCACATCAAAAAACACTTCATGTCAAACAAGGTCATGTCGCTAACAAATAATGAGTTCTCTTAACCATGCAATGACCTCTTAGTTCTGACAGATTCGTCCATCTAAATGAACCCACAACAGTGTATATCTTATTATATGATGCCATTTGTTTCAAATGGTCAACAAGGTACAGGTAATATTGAATAAACACTTATATACATTTTTTTTCTTATACCACAACAGCATTACTGTTAAATCACAAAACAAATAAAGAGTGACTGTGGAAATCGTGGAATGAACGACCTCAATGAATGTTACAAATGCAAATTTTTGTGATTTTTTAAAATTAATTAACAAATTAATTAATTATTATTATTATTATTTTATTTATGCATATGAGGCCAGTTTTAGCTTGTTTTTTTTGGCCTTAATGTAAGTACACTGTACTGAGAACACTGTGGTGGGTTGGCGCCCCGCCCAGGGTGTCCCCTGCCCTGCGCCCTGTGCTTCCTGGGATGGGCTCCAGGCTTCCTGTGACCCTGAACTGGATAAGGTGTGAAAGAGGATGGATGGATGGATGTACTGAGAACATCTGCATATAACAGCAGTCTCTGATGTCATCAGGCACCACAGGAAAAACAAGATAGCTAACAAAGACATTTTTTCTGAGTTACAAAAGGCTAAAAAATAAAAAAAAATCTAGTTTTAGATATAAAGTTTTATGTGCTAGCACAATTTTGCCCTTAATGGTTAAAATTAATTTGCTGTCATAATATAATTCAGAACAGCATCTCCAGTTTATAACCAAACTGCAAGCCTTCCTTTTTAATATTGAAATTACTTGTAAATAACGGTGAACGTTGTGCACATGTGAAAGAGAGAGAGATGAATAAACACCATGCCTCCTGTGCCACCACCCCCTCTCCACCCCCCACTTTTTTTTTGCATCAGTGGCTTCTGAAAATTTATAAATAAAACTTTCATGGTAAGTATTAAATATGTAAATATGTCTGTACCATAAAAGAGAATTTGATTATTCTGGTTGTTTCCAATTCATTTGCTTATATATAAATCTTAAAGTTGTACAACGAACCCCAAGACTCAGCAAAGTTTTAACACGACTCTAGTACTTTGTTTCATTCCCATTTCTATAATGTTTCATCTAAGGAAAAATGTAACTGTTAAATAAAAGTAAAGGAGCAGACCTTAAAATAGTGTTACCAAAATCCACATCTGGAAAATGTAATCATATAATGAAATTAACATTTATCCATCGTTGCACATTTTTATATCCACATAATTTTCTATGAGATATTTTGAACTGCAATTCACTCCTTGAGGCACCTTACTGTGAAAGGCGCTATATGAAAATTAATGCAATTAAATTTTTCCTGGTCAATTTCTTTGCATGCATCACACAAGCCATGTGTGTGACCATGTCTGTGCATATGATTGTGGATGTTTATTATGAAATAATGAAAATAGGAAAAACAAAGAAATTATGTCATCATGACACAGACCCATGTCTAACTTCATACACTTATTAAAAATGACTGAAGGCGTCATTATGATAATAGACAGTAAATACTGAACAAAAATATGTTTTAGTTTGTTTTTAATTAAACCAAAAGCAGTTTTCTTTGCGTATCTTTATTGGTAGTAGATAGTCACCACAAGTGGCTAGCACCGTCGCCGCGCACCTCCAGGCCTGGGGTTCAATTCCCGCCTTGGGTTTGTGTGCGTGGAGTTTGCATGTTCTCCCTGTGCTTGGTG
>JABJVR010000016.1:10069996-10083133 GCA_025773905.1 Chitala chitala | reverse complement strand
CTGCATTATATATACACATACATTACACACACACACACACACACACACACACACACACACACACACACACACACACACACACACACACACACAAATATGCACACAAACAGACACATGTATTTTACCCAGTCACAAGTTTCACCATCTTGGAATAGGTTTTTAACGATATTATATGCTTCTATATGTTTCAACTTGATTATAAACAGTTACTGTGTGTATGTATATATGTGTTATGTGCATTTATAATGTATTAAGAATTATTCAGTGAAGCTGGGCTGCTGATAATGTCTATATGTATACACATATTAAATATTAACATTACTTTTTCATGAAATAATACAGTATTGTATTAGAAGAGGGTTTGTTGTACAAATTCTGTCTGACAACATTTCTTGTCCTGAGTGGACTGTTGTTAAAAATTGTTCACATCATTTTTTTATGATGAGAACAGCTGACATTCCACAAATGTTCAGGTATTCCCCAAACAAGCTTGTGTTTTGCAGAATAGGGAGTGACATCCTTTTTTCATGTAGTTTCCATTTTTGCAGACAGTTGCTCATAGTCTGGTGTCTGCCTTAATCTCGACATTGATCTTAATTACGGGTCCTGGTTTAACTTGGGTACGGTTATAATCAAGCTGTGTTATTACAATGCCCTGTTCCTGTTTACATGTACATAGTGGATTTACACCTCACAAAGTGATTGTCTTATTATCTTCTCATTCTTCAGATCTTGAGAGAGAGAGAGAGAGGGAGAGAGAGAGAGAGAGAGAGAGAGAGAGAGAGAGGGGGAGAGGGAGAGAGCAAGAGAGAGAGAGAGAGAGAGAGAGACAGAGAGAGAGAGGGATAGGGAGAGAGCAAGAGAGAGAGATATGCAGTCAGGTTCTATTAAGCAGCTGAATTTCCTGAGCTGAACTAAGCTGTCTGCAAACCTATAAGCAAACAATAGATGTGTGTATATGTGTCTGGCTTGAGCTACGTGGCACCTGACAGGAGTATTTGGAGCATCACAATGGAAAGGTTACACTACACTTTTAAGAATATGAGTCAGTAGTTGAACTGTAAAAATGAACTGATTTCCTAGCGCTTGGAATAGAAATTAACATTGTTTCTTATCACTAGTGACCTGTGGCTTTAAGCAGCTGCATTATCACAGGGGTCACTGTACAATTTGGAAAGCAATTGAAGATGGCATGTTAGAAATGTATGGAAATATTTAGCTACATTTTTACAGTCATAAAAGCACATGGCCACGTCATCTGGTGGCAGGAGACAGGCTGACTTTTCAAGCTTTTGTGGAGCTGAGTTGTGTCAGAGGCTAAGAAGAAAAATAAGTAAACAAATTTATAACCTTAAGAATTACATTCTATAAACCATTTACGTGTTCCTAATATAGGACACAGTTTTACATAATATCTGTATGTGCTCCCATAATAGCTTTAATGCTAAATTATAAAAACAGGTTAAAAAGTACTGTTGAGTTTTTTTTAATCATGCAGTTGGTTGTCCTTTAATGTTGTGATTTGAACCTGTTGAGGTTTACTCCCTTGTAAGTCCCGCATTCAGACAAAGAACGCTGTGAAGGTAGTGGAAGGGTAAGGAAGACAGTGCAAGGAGAAAAGTGGAGCCTGTTACATCCAGAAAGCCTTGGCATTATCGTGGGTCGCAGCAAGCAGGACGGAAGAAGAAGAAAATCCGGATGAACATGCTGAAAAGGTTATCGCACCAGAATAGTGGCACACTGGGATCGTTGTTTTGTGTGTGTCGGTGAGGTCTCCAAAGCCATGTGCGATTGCAGTTGTGAGGTGAAGCAACGTTTTAGGATCTTAATCAATGCACAAGCCAAGTAAAAAGGCTTTAAATGTCTTTTTATAGCTTAGGAGGTCACAAAGAATAGTAAAAACCAAAGAAAAGGAAAATGTAGGAGTAAGTATTTTATTTTATTACATCCATAAGTAACATAAGTGACCCTATAAAGTCCAAGCTGTGTTTTATATGATAATGTTTAAGTGAGTGGCAGCGATAGTACGGCGTTCTTGAGAGAGAAGTTGTTCACAGTCTCTGGAGTTTTCATAAGCAAAGCAGACTTTGTAGTCAGTGATGGAGCTGAGCTGAGAGGCAGGATGTTAAATGGTGTGACCGCTGGGGTCGGGGCTGATTAGCCCCCGCCTGACCTGTTGCGTGGCGTTTGCATATCTCTGCCCGCTTGGGCACGTCAGTGTGCCGCTCATGTCACATTCGCGGTTACTCATCTGCCCTGCTGTAGCCTGATTCGCTGTCAGGTTGAAGGGCTGTTGGGGGCAGGGGGGCAGGGAGCTGTCTGCAGGCTGGTGAAAGGTGGAAGGGCTGTAATAATTTGTCAGAAGTCAAATGTGTTTTAGTAATTTATAATTTGTTGTGGATTTTAAGAAACTCTCCGGAAATTTAATATGACTGTCATTCAGACATCTGTCAAACGAAAAACATGTAAAACAACAATGTGTGTGTCAGCTGGCAAACAAAGAACGGAGCAATAAGGTACCAATAACCTTTGAGGACTAGGAACAGCTTACAAAGCAATACTGTTTCCTTTTTTTATTCCTTGCAAATTTCATGCTTGGGTGAAATTTTCATAACAGAATGTTGAATATATAGTGAAAAGAAAGATTATGCTTTTCTGGTTGCACTGTTCCTTGATGTATCTGCCATGTCATGGCCCTTTTGTCTCCTGGGTAAAGGATGATAGTTCAGATACCTACCACCCCTCCCACCGTGCTCCGAATGCTTGCCTTTGAAGTTTGTATAATCCATCTGTCATCTTCACATTGGGGAGGGCTCATCTCCACTACCACTCAATTACTGAATTTTCCTTTGCCAACCAGAGTGAAACAGGAAATAATAAAATGGCTGGATGGCAGACATCGCTGGTTCACATTCCTTGGATTCAGACGTACTTGATTGCATCCCATAAATGTGAAGACACGTTTGTTTGGGGACACAAATTCCTGAGATTCAAGTGTTAGAACTATCAAACATTTGATTTAATTTTTATTGTTTAAATGCAGCGGTTCGGAATTTAAGTGATGTGAGAGTAGATTGAGAGTAGAATGATGTTTTGGATTGAATAGTCCTGAAATTTCGTAATTTTAATAAAATAAGAAATGAAAAGCCTCTGAGAAAACATCCCTTGGAAAAGTTAAAACAAAGCCCCCCCCCACCCGCTTTCCTTACAACTGAACACACAATAGCCTTTGCAATCTGTTTGAAATGCATTGTAATGAAGATTTTTGTGATACACTGTGCAAATATTGTTTTTAATTAAAATGTTTTATATTGTAATTCAGTATTAAAGCTACAGAATGAGGTGCACATTTTAAACTAAGAAGTAACAAAAGCATAAAATTTGGACTTCTCCTTAATTGATTAAATACTGTCATATGCAACAACCAGATTATTGTGCTGCATGTAGAAATATACAACAACCAAAAGAACAGGGTAATTTCAGGAAATTGTCTCATAAGCGCTAGGTTACAGAGGTGTGTGAGTGGTGTTCCTACTGTGCAGCAGACACACTTGTATCAGATGTTAGACTTGAATTTATTCAGGAACTTTTTTTAAACAAAATGTGTTGCAAAAGGACCTGATACTTAACTAAATAAATAATTTTACAATATTAAAGCACCGTGTTATACACGAAATAAGAAATTAGTAAGTAAGGTTTATGGTGTTCTGGCCTTGAGTAGCGCTACATGGTTTTCAGTTCTGGTGACTTTGGACCCACATTTTTTCCCCACACATTGGAGGTTTTGATTTGTCTTCTCTGCTCTTGCCTGTCCTTAACTTCACCAAGGCTCAGTTCTGCACTTTACGTCCTGTTAAATAAGTGCTTTAGTGCATTTTGATTTGAAATAAAACAGGTTTGTTCATTAAGACAATAAAATTACCTTAATAAATTCCACAAATTTTTGAATCTCCCCTTTCAACCTGGAAAGTTTTTTTTTCAGTTCCTGAACAAATTACAGTGGAAGGTAGAAGATATTAGTGCAGAAGTCCAAGTGAGTAGTAATGTATTTGTCTGTCAAAAGCAGGTTTGTAAGTCGGAGGACTAACTTCACCTCTGAATCCAAAGCAGATGCTTTGATTTTGTCTATGTGCAAAATAACAGAGGTTAGTAATAAGGTCAATAAAAGTTGAGACTTTTAAGTGTTTTCAGTGTGACAGTTGTCAGTGAGGTAAAAAGGCACACTTTCAGTCCTATATTTATGCTTTACATAAAACTGATATTTTTTAGTTTATAGTGATCTATGAAATGCTCTGTTTTCTCAGACCGGATGCTTGAGGTTGACTGCATGCTAAGAGTAATTGTACAATCGGTTGCATTAATACAATTTAAAAGAAGCAACACAATTTTAGTTACTTGGAAAACAATTAGTGTGAACTTTATTTTATAGTTTTCTATTAATCTGCTTCTGTGGTGAAAGGAGGGGAAGGAAGAAGGGTGGAATTATTTTGAAAGTGTATGCCTTGCAACTTTCTCCCTGTAGGAAATGTGTATTTGAACAGTAAGCTCATGATTTGAATATTTGTAATCCATGCTTAAAATTTACAGGCCAGATGAACTTTCTGGCACAGGATTGCAGCCATAAGTAGGATTTTCTCAAAGCTCTACAAAATTTTAAGCCATTTGAATGGCTTATCTAATTTAGAAAAAAAAGGAAAATAAAAATCCATTATTATTTTACAGCAATAAACATAGATTTTGTTTACAGATTTTTTAAGTATTGCCATTATTAATCGTTTAGGTGAAACTACTGAATTTGTCAGAAATTAGACAAGATGAAGTGTTATAAACACAAAGAAGTACAAGACCTCGTGTTTTGAAAGGAGCAGGCTATCAAAGTGTGCACAGTGGATGCTTTCTTAAATTATCTAAATCAATATAGAGAGGCCTGACCTGTGTCCCCATTACTTTCCCATAATTCAGATGTGCTGAAACCTAAAATTAAACGTGTCTGTATGCAGTCCGAGTTGGTGTGTGCTCACGTGTGTAAGACAGCAGGCAGGTGAACAGAACTGGCAATTGGGGTAAAACACACCCCGCTTTTCCTTGCATGTAATTTTTATTTGTGATGAGCAGCGTCCAGCGGTTTGCTAGCTGCTGTGGCATGCTGCTATTTCCGCACAAAGTGTTGGCGTAATTCAGGGACGGATGGCGATTTTAAACAGGTCGTCGTTGAAAAGTGGAGAAGTCGCTGGCGTGCGAGTGTTTAGACGTGCGTGCGTGCACGTGTGTGAGTGTCTTGGTGTTGTTTAGGGCGTGGGGGGTGGGGGGAGCAGCTGCACTTTGGCTGCAAAGCCCCTGCTCGTTGTAGGACTTGGCTGTTAGTGCTATGAAAAGCCAGCCCTTTCTGGGCATTATATAGATTAATTTACTGTGCCACAGGCCTCAAGCGACACCTCACAGGGGAGGCTGTGTTTGTGCCTGCTAGCTGAGGGGGCTGCGCACGGCTGCGGGAGCCGACTTGAATTCCTGCTGAAAGCAAACAGCAACTTCTGCGCTGGATATGCAGGGATTGTGGCGGGGCTGTGTGTTTTAAGAGGCGCATCATCTGGTCGCGGCGCCTCATTATTCTGCTACTTTCCCAAGCGGGTTGCGCTGACGTTAAAGTGCTTTCTTTTTTCAAAACTGAGGTGCTTTCTTTAAGATCAGTGAACAAAGAGCTGCCGGTTTTTAATCGGATGCGATAAATACCGTGAGGTTGTGTGTTGTCTTTTTGTATTGCTCAGAGCATTGTGCTCATGGTAACGGGTCACTTAGTTCATTTTTCAGCACGGACTACGAAAACAAAAGGGTGTAAAATTCAAAAACGTGTCATTTGCTCCAAGAAGGAGTGATAGTAATCTTACATACACAAGTGACACATTTATAATGACAACACCTCGTCAACTGATTCCTGCTTATTGCTGTTGACTATCCAATCGTAGTGAAATTTGCAGATCTGCATTTTGCACAGGGTATAGAAAGATGTGATTCTTGCAAATTCTAGTTTAATGCGATGCCTGTGTATGTAAAGAGGGAACTGCTTAAATAACCTACTTTTGTCTGACAAGAGCATCTGATGTGGAGGTGCATATATGCAGAAAGCTATTTGGAAAGGCATCCTCTTACTTGTCAGCTTTTATTATGCGGGAAGGTGTCATGTTTGTAACGAAGCTGAGTGCAGATGGCAGAGTGGAAGAAATGGATCACTAATTTTAACAATGATTAATGAACAGAGATGGAAAATGAATTACATTGGACTATTGGTGGCAAGGAATATATTTCTACTAAAATGTTAACTTCGCCTGCCAGGCTGCTGTCAGAGGAAAATTATACTCTGTGTGTGTGTGTGTGTGTGTGTGTGTGTGTGTGTGTGTGTTTGTCTGTGTGTGTGTGTCTGCCTGTTTCCTGAATCCTCAATAACATCAACACTTCACTGTTTTCCTTGTGTTATATCCATGTTTTTAAGCTTAGGTTTATCATAGGGCATTGCAATAATGCAGCAGAAAAGCTGTTTCAGTAAAAGACGAGTGTAAAGGCAGTAGAAAGCATTGCAACATAGATTTTTTGGGTTTTGCGAAAACGTGTTTCTTTCTGTGCAGTTTACAGGTCCTTAAAAGTTGTAAAAAACGATGTAACACATCCTGGATAAGTAATCATTCACACTTCCTAATCCAGCTGACAGTTTCAGGTTTTACCTCCATCTTGCAATATTGACCCAAATCAATAAATGTGTCCACTAAAGGAGATAGCACACTGAACCCCCCCCCCCACACACACACACACACACACACACAGAGTACCGTCTCAGTCTGGCTGCTAATTTCCCATCAGGACTGTTACAGCTGCATTTGGACGGGTGTCTCAGGAGTGGGGGTGCGTACAGTTGCCATTCAGGCCCCTCAAATCTCCTCACAAGTGCTATAAAGTGTGGAAATGCAGTAAGTAGCACACGCTGAGACTCTCTCATCAAGATTAAATAGAAACAGGAGGAGAGGGAGAGAGAGGGAGAGAGTTCATTTAACTTTTTTTTTTTTTTTTTTTTTTTTTTTAATAAACTCTCTCTCTGTCTGTCTCACAACCATGTATGCAGAATGCAGAGGGAATTGAGAATTTAAGAAAATAGATATGCATGCACTATTTTGAATTTAATTAAGCTCCTGATGGGAAATGCTGCATGGAGGGGAGGGGGAGATTGTGGAAACATTATGTGCATGTGGTGGATCTCAGGTTACACAGCATATGCTAAACACTCAAAAGCTGTGTGAGGAGTGTTGGTGAACAAGATAGTCTGAAGCTCCTGGGAGGCAATTTAGAATGTGACTTAAGGCAAGCGAGGCTTTGTGTGTGTGTGTGTGTGTGTGTGTGTGTGTGTGTGTGTGTGTGTGTGTGTGTGTGTGTGGTTCTTTTGGCAAGCCATTGAAATTGCAGTGGTGATAGGAATTCCCTTGCAGACTCTAAGGGTGGCCTGTTTTGAGATTCTCCCTGCCCCTGTAGACTACATAGGTCAGTTGAAACTAAGTCACTAGGTTACGCACAAATTCTGAGTGTGGATGTGAACCTCACAGATTTGACGGAGGGCTAAACTGTACAACTGTACTGTTTCAGAGCTTAGTTTGTTGCCTCCTGCTGCACACTTGGTCCATACTGGTTCTTTTTTACGCTTATCGGACTGTGACAAGGTGAAATACAGACCGGCTCACTGGTTAGCATGCTTGTCGGCTATGAGTAGAAGAATGCGAAAGGTTCACACGAAACATAAAGATGCCCCACAAAGACAGCTCAGCGGAAGATGTTTACACTTCCTGGGGTTGGGCGGGGGGTAGTTATGACTGCATATGTATAGATTATACCAATGAAGCACTCAGCAAAATGTGATGAAGTTTAACCTTGCAGGGCTGATGTTTTTGAGACGCTTGTGGGAATTCACCACGACTAACTTGGCAGCGTGTGAGCGAGGCGTTTGTTTAACGAGAGGAAAGGCAGTGCAGCACGATGGAGGGTAAATTGAACGTCTTCAAAACAGTTAGGAGTGAGAGGCCCATTCATTCTACTTCAAGATGTTTGGTCATGCCAACACGTTAAAGAAAATCAAGAAATCATTTAGGCCAATATTACTTTAACTTCATATATTTCAACTTATTTCAGGACAGAAAATGAAACACCTAAATAAATAAGACACATCTGGAAGAAAAACAAGGTTCATTCATAAGGGACTAAGTGTGATTTGGAAGTGGTGAGCAGACTGTGTATGGTTCAGTATAACCTTCACTACACTTATATAAGCAATAAAAGTCATTAATGAGGCCTATAGCAAAACGACATAGTCAACAGAAATATAATAGACAGACCATTTTGTTGTCACACATGTTCCCAGACGGAGGCGAGCATGCCGGGTTCGACACGTGAAGGGCCAATGGTGCTGGCAGCATTAAGTATGAGCTTCTCAGAAGAGTGTTGAGTGTGATGTGTTAAGTATTTTGTATTTATAAGGGCTTGTATGTCGTGTGAGCGGGCAGATGGAATCATACTGAGTTTGTTAATCTCACTCAGTCTTTTACTCAGTCTCAGTTTACTGGACAGTGCAGAAATACACAGAAATATCTTTGTCTGGTTATTAATGCTAATTATGTATTTTTTTAATATTCTATTCTGGAAACAAATGGCATGAAAATGTAATTAATATAGCTTCACATATAAACTGTAACAGTTACTTCTGTATCAGTTGTTCTGTTCCTGGTGTTTCCATCTTGGTAGCCCGGTGGCCTATGAAGTCATTAAATTTTTTTTTCCCTCTATCTTTAATACTTTACCATGAAGGTGAATGAAATGTTTGCGGTCCTGGTTTTTTCATTCGTATTCAAAAACAACAAAAATGATCAGTTCTTGATTTTACAGCAAAGTTGACCCAGGTGTTTAGAAGATGTTCCGCCATTCTAATCAAGGAACAACATTTATATCATCTAACTTTGCAAAGGCACAATCACATTGGTGGAGTTATATCTGAAGCACAGTTACATAAGAAGCAAATGTACTTCTTATTAAGCCTCACATTTTCTTCCCAGTGTTCCTCAAGGAGACAATTACCACAAATACGTGAGATGGTACACAGGTGCATCCATTTTCCACAGTACTTAGTCGATGATAACTTGGTATTTTGTTTACATTGACTCTGACTGATTAAGCCTGTAATATATTGAAAACTGTCTGGAAATGGCTTCTTGAACTGTAGAACAAACGATGTGATAAAAAAATGCTTCTCCGAAACAAATATTTACACATTTCTATAGGTTTTGTTCACATATTACTTCAGTTTTTAGGATTGATAACATATTACACACATAGATTTCAGTGGGTGGAAAAAAAATGTAAAAGTTCTTAACATTTTATCTATAGAATTTTATCAATTACGTGTTAAACTTTGATTTGTTTTTTTTTTAAACAGCAGGATTTAAAGAGAGCGTCAGAAGAAGGTAATGACACATACACGGTCATCTTTACGCTCTCATACACGCTCCTGCCCTGGCACAGGCGAATCATCTTCACACCATCAGCTACCACCGTGAAGGCTTTCTGAAGCCAGAGAAAACACAGCAGCTGCCCGTCTCCCGTATTTACACAGCCACGCTGAATGCGCACCGCGTATTTACCTTAGCATGGTATGTTTTTTGCTTTTTATTTACGTAGAGTCGAATTCGGATACACATTTACAGGATGCCTTTCAGCTCATACAATACCTGAAGTAAAACAGCTTTAAAATTAAACCGGCAATCGTGAAAGAAAAGGAGGATAAACACTCCTTGCAGTTTGCAGTTAAGATGGCACAGCTGCAGTCGTGATGGAGTTAATGATAATTATTTAAAATTTTTCATTGCTGGATAATTATTTAAGAGGTTCATATAGTCATCAGCGTAATCAGTCAAGAGCGATTACTGAAAATCCACAGGCAAACAGATGGCACTTGGACTTTTTTCGTATTAAACTATTACGCTTAACACCAGCCCATCGTAGGAGGACAATTCAAAGGACGAACAAAACAAAAATCACTTCACCTCAAAAACACAATCAAAGTCATAATTGGGCCTTTTGGGCATGTGCCGCTAAAGCCAGCTAATCAGGCAGATAAATGTAAGGCAGCTGAGCATGGATTCCAGAGCAGCGCTGTTCTAAAGATAAGTACGTAAATAAAAACAGCCCCGAACCTCCTTTGTTACCGTTAAATTGTGTTGCTGTTTGCAGACAACTGGCACAAATAACGTCGCCATTTGTCAGTGCGCTCATACGATGTGACGCCCACACAGCCGTCGCTCCGGGTGAGTGTTGACGTAGGCCAGCCCTATGGATTTTTTGACTGGCAGCGAAGAGAAAGCTTCTCTTCTTCATGGGTCGGACTGATCGGAACATGAAGGAGACTGCCCTACATTCCCGACTAATTGTGTAATTGGAAAGCTTTTTAAATGAGCAAACCCCATTGCAGCCCACACATCGAAGCACTTCCCCCCTTCAAAGCAAATCACAAAAGACCATTTTGGGAATAATGATAATTTCCAAAAGCGCCCCTCACTAATCTGTACACTTTCACTGTAACTTTAAGCACACACATCTTCGGTACTCACAGAGCCATGACAGTCTATTCTTAATCGTATCTCTTGAGTGTCTTATTAGACAAACAGTTATTGGAACTGATTAATGAAAGAAGTCGGGATAGGATAATGCACGTCTGTTTGTTTTTATATTTTTGGGTCTGATTTTTTTTCCTAAGATGCTTTCAAAATGTAGACTCCATGCCATGTAACTAGTCCATGCTTATGTTTCATCTTAGCCTTCCACCATTATTTTTGAAGGTGCTCTTATGTAAAAATGGATTTGGAAATTTATAGACCTTTTAATGCTTTTCATTTCAACTGACAGCATGAATATTTCTCAGGCTAGAAACTTATTAGAACAGTAAAAGTGCAATAAAACCCATTTTTAATTAACCTTATTGATTGGAGGTATTGAATCCACTTCAATTTGCATAGAGCATGCGTGATCAATTTTTACAATTTTGATTTATTTGTGGTCTTCAGTGAGACAGAGGTCAGGTGTTTACAAACTAATACATTAAATAAGCATGATGGAAGAAATATGGATTGTGATATTACACACACACACACACACACACACACACACACACACAAATGTGAATGCACAAACATTTCAACTCACCATTTATATTTTTACTATATAAACAGTCATGCTTCAAAAAATGTATGAGTAATGTAGACTGCTACATTTAGGTTTTTATATAAATATGAAGTGTTAGGACTAACCTTGGTGCAATGCATCATGGAAGAAAACAAGGGGAAAAGCAGTGAAACGTTAATAAAAACATTTAATGGTGAAAGAGCAACATGTAGCTTCTTGAAAATAGTATAATGCAATGTATTGATTCATAATGCTTTTAAATAGATCCACTGTATGCAATTCAAGGGCAAAACCATGGCTGCAATTCGATTTTATGGCGGCAGTCATTTTTGTAGAAAGCTTTTTTGAATAGGAACACAAAAGGGTAATTGTTTTAGCCCAGATGTTACTTTTGCACAACAAGCAGGATACAATGTTCCTACTGAGCTGATGAGCCCAATCAGCGCAATGATTAAAAATTGATTTTGTCCCTGTAATTACAGTATGTAAACTACTTAGCCAGGATTGCAAAGGAAGTGATTTTCTAATTACGTATATACTCTGGTGTCTAATGATTGTTTTTTGAAGTAATGAAGAGAGAGCCCTAATGACTCCATTGTGCTCCATTGTTTAAAAAAAAAAAAAAAAGGGGGGGGGGGCATCATTGGAAAATAACGTTGAAAGACAAAGAGCTGAAATGTAATTTTCACAACCGTTAATGTGAACACAAATTTGTTTGTTAACATGCAATCAGGATAGTAAGGCTGGACGTGACTTCTGGTACATTACAGGTCAAGGACCTGAGTTTCCAAAGTTACGAAAAATTGTATAATTAGTAATAATAATTTATAATGTTCAAAGTAAATTGCATTATTTAATGAACAAAGATTTCACAATACTGCCTTTCAGACAGTTGTCTGACAGTGCCTTTTGTCTACATCACATTAACTCCTGGACTTTCGTTTCTTGTTGATGGAGTGGACTTGTAGGTCAGGTCACTAGCATGATTAGAATTTAATTTCACATGCAGCAGTTGACATTCTTGGGTTTTTTTTTTTTTGTTGATCTGAGAAATGCTGTACTGGTTCTGTTGAACAATGTGATACACTTATGAAAAGCTCTGCCAATTGAACTATTAAGGCCATTGGTGTCTGACTGTGGGGTCGTGCCTTGTATCATTGCAGGCTTTTATCTGGCTGTAGTAATGTGACCAATCTTGGAAATTAACAAGCTTTTAACACATCAGCAGGCACATCAACATGGTGTCAAGCTGTTATAAACTGTGTCCTTTTTAGAGAATCTAAAAATGGACTTTTAATAGGAATAATCTATTAAAATACTGTAATAATTTTTCTCCTCTTCCATAAAGTGCCAGATGAAAATGGAACCTAATGTTTCATTTGGATGTATTTGGTGACACTTCGCACAGAAGATGCACATGTGCCTTGTACAAATTGAATTGTGTCTAAATTTGGAAACCAGGGATTTCGTTTACTTTTAAATGCCTTGCATTGGTGTTTCGTAACTGTTTTTGTTCAGATTGTGTAAATTACAATTTGACATTTTTAGGATGTTTTGTCGTTTTATTTTGCATACTGATTGATCACTTCCTCTTTTCTGTTGAGCCACTTAACAATCCAACTCATCTGGAATGTAAATATAATTTATATGAGGGCAGCAGTGGTCCATGATAGATGTTTGTGGTTCAGTTACATCTCACACAAAACCAAAACTAAATTGCATCTCAGAATAGATATTAGGGTGTAAAGAGTTAGTAAAGCAAAGGGTTAGGTGCAGAGATTTTAATTAGTCACATGTTAATGTGTCAGAGTCAGGTGTGTAAGACATGGAAACAAAAATGACATCAAAGTATTGCAATGGCTATTAGACTGAATATACTGCAAGATTAAAATGTTCTTTTTAAATGAAATGTAATTATAGAATCACTGAATT